>JAGSMT010000059.1:1800000-2245000 GCA_029286875.1 Lamproptera curius
TATTTACTTGAATTACATTCTGATTTAATCTGAATGGATAAAAATTCCATGCTTCAATAAAACGTTCAGCAATAAAATTAAGCCTGCGAAATACAAACTCAAAAAGTTATTAGATCATATAGCTGTTATCTGGTGATTCTGTGACTTTGCATGAAGGACGTCGTGGGGCAGTACTACGTGGTGCGCTATGTCTACGCGGTGCGCTCTGCGTGCCGCAAGGTATGGGTGGACGCGCATGCTGGTGGCAGTTGCGGCTGGTGGTAACGTCGCGGATGCTGCGTATGCGCATGCTCGTGCGTGACACGCATTGGTGTTCGCAGGTAATGTCGCGAACGGCTGCGGTCGTCGCGGCATGGTGAGACGTGCATGGCTGCGAACAGTGCGCATTGGTTGGCGTCGCATCATGGCTGCGAGGTTAACATCAAATCCGCAACACAACGGCTGGTAAAGAAACGTATAATGAATGTGAACTTTCTTTACTTTTTTGAATGAAGCAATAATGACGCTATAGTAATGTCCTGCGATTGCAACATATTTACATAGTGGACAAACATTTTAGACACTGTCCACGTCAATAGGTAATGTGTCTCTGATTGAGTACGTTTACAATGTTTCGCGATAATTGTATTATTGGTGACTGATCTGAAAAGCAATAGTGACATGGGCTGAGTGCTAACAACATCATTACTATGTCCGATCATCGGTAGATGTGCCTAGCCACTTCCGTCCACTGCGGACGTTAGTCGCCTTTCATGAACGTTAGTCGCAGCAGCCGATCGCCCCTGCGTATCGCCCAACACGCTAATATACTGAGGTGATTATTGGCTACTGCGTCAGGATGAGCGAGCCAACCGACGTCGTGCACGCGTTCAATGTAGGTCGACCAACTTGTGTTCGTTCTTCCCAGTCGAGAACGGTTCTACCCATGAACTATTGGTCCCATCACACAGGTCGGTTGGAGTTCTTACCTAGCATGCCGTTACCACGATACCAGTGGCGTGTGGCAAACAATCACTAAGTGCACAATATGTCGGTGACCTTGTTCTTGTGAGGGCATGAGGCATTGCGAGGCGTTTGAGATTTTAGTCCGAAAAGAAATAACTATTTGGTGAGCTCCGTAGGCTCGATCTGAGTGCTACTCCTGAAATATTCTCTGTGGACCAGTCCAACTTGAGACGCCTCATGTACGTTTGTCTCAGCCGTCAGGTCATCACGCGGGTATACGGTATGGGTCAAAGACTTTGTACTGCTACGAATTCTGCGGTATCGCTAATATGAATAGTCTTGCTATAAAGTGGATCTTGTGGCACTATATTATAGAGTACCTACTGGTAGCCTGCATCGTCGTTCTTATTTTAGATATTCACATGTATTGCGCGTGTAAGACTTTGCGACGTGTTTACACGGTATGCTGCTGCTGGTGCGCGTGTCTCTGGAGCTGTTGGAAAGGCTTTTAGGTTGTAGGTCATTCAGCGGTGGCGTCGCGGCGTTCACGTGCAGGACTGAAGCAGACGCAGCTGTGAGAGTCTGTAAATACGCGTTTGTATCGTCATCATTTTGACGGATTTCCTAGATTTAAAATTTTGCAAAAACCTATGATAATATAGAAACGTCAGGTATAAACATAACTAAATGAAAGTATTGCAATTGACAAACACATTTACGTTAATATATCATTTTTATGTCTGTATCTATTAAATTAAAACATGCAGAATGAATAAAATTTACTATTTATTGTATGCAAATTTGCTAACGTTTCTACATAATCAGCACGTTGTAGAACACTAATTCTTTTCTAGAACAAATTTTGTACAAATTATGTCTATTATGCGTTCTTTTCACGATAGAGCGTAGGCGAACGTGCTGCTATCGCATTACTTCAGGTCAACTGAATTGTCTAATGAGGATGACAAAAATTTCATATTTAAACCTTTAACGCTAATTAATCAGTATTAAAATTTGTGAAAAAAAAAAATTATATTAAATTAATATTTTACAACAAATTTCTAACTTTTTTGAAAGTTAAAATAATAAACATTCAAAACAAATTTATAATTTTAATCTCCCTTCTCGTCGTTTCTGGATGCTGATTAATTTAAACTGGTCTTCATTATCGATTTTCCAAAGGTTCCATCTTCGTTTGTCGTTTTCTCTCATTTTGACAACTTGAATGCCAAAAACATTGCAGGCCCGCTTCCTGTATCCGCATCGCAAACCAGAACGATTTTGCAGTTGCAGAAAACCCTTTTATCAATTTTCTGGAGCAGGTGGAAAATTTCAGAAGGTTCAGAAAATCGTTTGCCCCAACCGCAACCTGAGTTCCCAATTAGTACAACCGAGTTTGAACGATAAATACACGGAAATTTGATGAGTAGCGCACCTTTGGGAAATTTTTAAAGCTGCAAGGTTTATTGGCTTTAAACTTGACGTAATGCATATAACGGAGATGATCAGATTTTTTCCGATTTCGGAGCTTATAACTGCCAAGGTTTTTGTTTCCCTAATAACTTCTGGGGTAAACAATTTTTTTAAAATTATGTCTTTAAACTCTGCGGAATTGGAACGAAGAATATGGTTCAGCTTTTAAATTTAGCCCAACTGAATCCTACTTCGGCCCTCTCTTTAAAGCTTGTTTTGCTCACAATCCCACAACAATATTCATGACTACTCAGAATTGTACCATCGATAAAAAATCTCGGGAGAACTATTCGTTCAACATAACTTTTCTGTCCAAGTTCCCTGATTTCGGTACATCGGAGGATTCAACAGTTGTAAACATCTTTACAAAATCAACGACTTTGAGGAGGTTGAAAAAATGAAGGTGTGAAAGAACTTTTTAATTTTATTTTTATCCAGCCCCAAATCGGGACGTGATTGTACTCGTAAGTCTTTTGTACATATGGTCTGTTAAATCCCTCTGCGTCCCAGCCTGTCTTTTCGACTTTACCGCGGGAGAGGAAAGTGCCTTGGGAAAGTGCCCAAAGAAAGTCTCATGTGCTTTGATTGGTCAGAGTTGCCCCCGCCTAAAGTTTTGTCACCCCATCGTTACCACTACTAACTGGCTCTACCTGGCCTCTGAGTATGGGACTGGTCAACAAGTGCTCAACGCGTTTTTACAACTTTATGCTCAATTCTTTACGGGAATAGAATTATATAATTGACAAAGACCTAAAGTTATCGGGCAAAGGATTAGCCGTTAGGCAGGGGCCGGTCAATGGCCAAGAACGAAAGGTTAGGGATGATAAGGATCGTACTAGAGGGCAGGGCCACGTTTGGGAAGACGGGGGCGTTTGCCCGACCCCGAGGATCCCCTTGGGTAGCTGGTTCGTTGGGCGAGTAGGAGGGGATCCCTCTTCCTTGGGAAGGCCCAGTCCATGGACTGAAAGAGGTTTCGTTAAAAAAACTTTTATTTCTTCAAACTTTTCGGAATCGGCAGGTAAAAACTGTCTTTCATAGAAGTTATTTCTTCGCCATTTCAATTTAATTTAATCTCACAAAATAGACTTGTAAAGACACTTAAGACTCTATAAGAATTTCAATCATAGGTTAACCTTTAACTTATTTGCCCTCGTAACTCTTCCTTAGAAATCACGAAATTAAATTAACTTGAACCAAACCCTTGGAATTCAACCTTGACTTCAAATCGCCTTTGAAAGTTTATGATAGCTTATGATATTGTTAATTTTTACGTAATTGAATTAATAATATAGGAATGTAACAGAACGTTGAACAATGTAAATGTGAACAATAAAAAAATATTGGAGGACTTATCTAGAATTCTAAAAAAATTCCCATTAAGTTTTAAACTTATAATATCTCAGTCGGGAATATTGTTTCAAGAAAATCTCACCTTTAACTTTTTTTTTTAATATTCAAAAGGACGAGCCCATTTGGAACGGTCACCAACCCATATCCCAAATAGGCTATCACCAACGCGCCTTCAGTGAGATATAGGATATTAAGTCTCGTTTACCTAGTAAATGGATATAGTGCCTTAAAGGGGAAACACAGAAAGTTTTCAAACACTGCTTTGGGAGAAAAATTGGGTGGTACCAACCCGACTGTCTCCCCAAAAGGGGAAAATTCCGAATTAAACTATTTATCATTAAACAATGCGAGATTTAAAAATGTATTTCAAAACAAAAGCTCTCATATTTTTTTATGATTTCTAATGGTGTTATAGTATAACCTACTAAAATATGAAGAAATAGTAATAGCATAAAATATTTTTCTAAATATCAATTTTATAAAATAATTTTAAACAAATAAATTAATTTTAAACCATGACAATAATATTTTTAACAAGGACCAAATAAATACAT
Source organism: Lamproptera curius (assembly GCA_029286875.1). Taxonomy (NCBI): domain Eukaryota; kingdom Metazoa; phylum Arthropoda; class Insecta; order Lepidoptera; family Papilionidae; genus Lamproptera; species Lamproptera curius. The sequence goes on from JAGSMT010000059.1 coordinate 1,804,323, forward strand.
TCTCTGTGGTACATTTCTCGAACAAGATGTAAATTTGTGGATATTTTTTTTTTTGCATACGGAAAGACGAATTCCTGATGGGATGGGTTAGATTCCTATAAAATTTGAATATTATATAAAACCCCCTACCGTGAGACATAGTATTAAAGTCTCGTTTACCCAGTAAAAGCAGGCTCGGGTGCCCTTCAAACCACCACAGTAGTGTTTTCACACTACGTTTGGGTGAAAAGGCCCGCATTTCCACCAGACGGTCTCCTGTAAAGGGAATAAACCGGGAATCTTTTTCAAATTGCCTAAAATCTTTATAGAACTTTATGCTTTCCTTTGATTTATAAAACTGTTATAAAGTTATGTCTTGACACTTAGGAAAATTTTAAAAATATTCAAATTAAAAAAATTAAAAACGAATTGACAACTAGTAACATATCTTATATACATATATTGAGTCCGTTTTGAACCAACACTGACCCATATATGAAGCTTCAAGGGATTGATTGTTGAAAAAGAAATATTCATAACAAAATATAATTCGTTATGAATTTTTTTTCAATTTAATAAGAATGGTTTTTGAAATTCCCCCAAAAGGGATTAGGGATTTCATCCCGTTTAGTTCCCCTTAAATCAATTGCTAAGGAATTATTATTGTGCAGGAACCATGATTAATGCAGTTTTACAAATACGAAATTGTAAGGTTTTCTTTTCGCCCGAAAATTTTTCCCAAAAACCCAAGAAAAGACAGATCCCGATGGGCCTTGTACCAAATAATACTATGTTTATTATAAGGGCGTAAGTATCAAATCTATTTCGATGCTATGAATACATAATATTTAAATTTAAGTTAAAACAATACGTGATATCAAACAAATTCCGGTACTGCTTATTAAAACGTGAACAAATACTGATGAATATAAGCATATATTTGTTTACATTTAAAACCAATAGACTAATTTTCAATTATCTAATTAATGTATGCTGGTGATAGTTATTCATCTTTTTATATTTCCATCTCAAAATTTTTTAGCCAAACACACGACACTCTATCAAATTTTATTATTTTTACTTTAAAAAGAACAATTTGGCCGGGGCACGAGAAAAGGAGGAAGCGATGGCGTATTAGGGAGGCCTTGGGCCGCAGTGGATTGAAAATTTGATGTTGACCGATTGATTAAAACAACTTTTTAATATATTTAAAAAATTAAAAGGAATCCTTTCTTACTGACGGACCCACAAAAATCCCAATTCAAGATTACCTTTTCTTCAATTCATCAAATCTGAGTGGATACCACTTTAGTACATGAATAATTTGTGATTACAGTTTTATTATCCACTGTACTTTCCTATTTTCGTGCCGAATAAATGTTTTATCTTTCTTTTCTTCAATATAAATTAAATGCCGTTAAATTTTTTGCTACTACCCTTGATTGAATAAACTAAGGTTTTTTCCATGTATAAAATGTTAAAAATTCACGAAAATATTTAATTGAAAATTTCTTCAATGAATTTATAACGCCATGGGAAGCAAAGATGAAGAGAATGTTAATGTCAAAAGAAAAACGTTAACCGTCAAGTTAAGTAATAGTGAGAAAAAAATGTCTTGTTTTCCTGAGAAAAACCCTTACTGTCAGAAATTATGAGAGAATACACTTTTAATACAATACACCAATAATTTTTAAAATTTAAATTTAAGACTTTTTCGTAAACTTATTTACCTTGCAACACTTTTTTTAATAATTTACAAACATTCTTTTTATGTTAATATTTTTTTTAATATTCTCGTACATTTCTCACAGTATGTAGAATATTAATTTTCTGTAAAAAAAACAGATTTCCTTAACAAATGGATACTAACTGAATGTTTCTAACGCAGTATTTTTTTTGTATTTAATTTTTTCTTCAGCTCGTTCTAGATTGTCTTATCACTTTAGTTCAGTTCTTTTATGATTAAAGAATGACACCTACCTTCTTAAAATTAAATACGTTTCAGAAACGCCTTATTCACGTCCCATCATGAAATTCCTCAATCACTTAATTTCTCACAATTCTAATGAAATGTTGACTTTCGTTTTTTTTTTTTTTTTAAACTTTATATTCTTTTTGTAATGAGATTATCATCATTTGGGTCATTCGTCATGGTTCATTTCATTCATCCGGTTACATCATTATTTTAACACAACGAAGAGATAAACAGAGACATGTTGGATAAGATGGGATGTAATGAGACCTTATTGACACAATACATTCGCCGGCTGCGGTAGGGCACCCCTACCCATCGGAATACTTTAGTGTTTATACATTTTTGTTTTACGGAAAAAAATCGGGAAGGCAGACAGCAACGTAAAGAGGTAAATTGGTAAAAAACTTTACATTTTTCAAACATTTGTAAATCTATTAACTTTAGACTGTTATGTTTTTTTTCTGGCCCAAATCGTACGTATCCGGTTTGATATCCAATTTTAATGAGGATTTTCTCAGACAACTCCCATGGAAAAATTTAGGACCAATAGATATATGCAAAGAAAACTTGCAAATATTATTAAAACAAAATAAACCGTTCAACGATTTAAAAATTGGAATGTGGTAAAGTTAGTTCAAAAGCGATGATTTATATTCAAACTAAACACGTTTTACAGTTTTAACTTCAGTTTAATATTAGTAAAACATTTTCAAACTTTTATTCTCAGGATCTAATAAATCAATACAGGTTTAACCCCAGTAGATAGTGTTTCTAGATCTCCTAGGGTTAGGCAATGTGGAAATCGTCGCCTTTTCAAGACTTTTGAAGCAGGTCCTTAAAGAAAAGAGCCTTCTCCTTCTTAAAAAAACGGCAACTCATTTGCAGTTCCTCTGGTGTCCCTTCAGAGCGATAATCCCATGGGTGAGAAAGATTTTTCCTCTTTAAATAAAAAGTTTTATAAAACTCCGATATGTTTTAATAACCTGAAATGAAACTTTTTTTAATACATTTATCTCCCTAGATTACTTTTGGATTTTAATTATCTTTTAAAGAATAAATTAATTTTTTGGCATACGCAGAAGACAAAGTCGGGCCATGATGGGGGTGGTATCGACGCCCATGGACATTGGAATTTCAGTGGTATCGCCAACCCGCCTACCGTGAGAATGGGTGTTGTCCGTTTTACCCATTAAATGCTGGCTTCAATGTGGAAAAGCGATTTTGACACATTACTACTTTTTCCGAAATGGGTCTACCATCTCCAATAATTTTAAATGCTTTTTGTAATTTTTTATTATGTTATTTTATTAAGTAATAATAATCAGTTAGTACAATGCTATAATAAAGTCAGTAAATGATAGATAAATCTTTATTTTGACCTCTAAAATGATGAACATAAGTTTTGTACGACTTTCCCGTTTTGACAAAATATTTTTTAATCGTTTGTCTACAAAACCTGTTATCTTTTTTGATGATAATGTGCGAGTTTTATCGTTTGGTACATATATTAACCTCACTAAATTTACTCGACCGTAATCCAGAATAATAACGATGAACGTTATGTCGGGCCCCTGGGTTCAAAATTTGCCTTTTTATATTAATGACGGATATAATTTTGTTCAATCATGTTTAGTATCTTTTTTGGAAACAATAAACTTTTCTTGACATTATACATCATCATCATCAGCCTTTGTTAGTCCACTGTGGACTACTCCCCTAATACCCCCTTTATCCATTGGGGGTTTGGGTATCCCACCACGCCGGTCCAATGCGGGGGGGGTGGACATTTTTACCCCATCCAGCTGGATCATCTTACTTTTCAGAAATTTGATCCCAAATTGCCAACCAACAGGAAAAACAATCAAAATTGTTGGTCCCCAGTTCGAACCCCGACCTCCGGTTTCTGCAAGCCCTACCACTGGCTGGAGGGCCGTCTTGACATTATTATTTGAAAATTGGAAATAGGATTTTATTAATACCCAGTGTTAGACTTTTTAAACTGTTACCGTAGTACTTGGACAAATCGAAGCAAATTTTACTTTACAATTTGAAATTTTACAACACAAGCTTTTAAAGTTCGTTTTTACAAATGAAAGAAATAGGCTTTGATCAAAACGATAACAGAAAACCTAACGATGAATTGTGATGGCTCGGATGGACCAAAAGTAATTCTATCAAAATCCATTTGGTCGATTCCGATTTAACAGGTTTTTGATCAATTTAAAACCTTTATTGAAACAAATAATCCAATTTTATAAGTCTGGTCAAAAGATTTAACAAAAAGAGGTTTGATAGGCTGTAAATTATTATTTATATTACATTTTTCAAGTTTATTACAAATTCTCTAAAAATTATTTAAAAAAAGTAATAGCGATAGTTACAATCTACACGATTGTAATAAATAGATTACTAAAGAAGATAAAAGTAATAAGTACTCTCGTTTTATGGGTGACGAGTTCACGCCAAATCTCCAAAGATAATCTAAACTTTGCATTTAAATGCTGTTAATCAAAATTCGTTTAGTGATTTAGACATGCTAAACAATTTTCCACTTTCTGGAAAGCTAAGTCAAATTAACAAAATAACTAATAAACAGACTAGTAATTTAATCAAAATGTATTTAAATATTTGAGTTATTTATGGAAAAATCCAAGCCCTTGGGGTAATTAATACTAGATTGCCCTTTTAATAATTTTTTATAACCAAAGATAAATTTAAAACACTAACCCATAATAAACCTATTAATTTTAATAAACAAGATTAATTCAAAAAGTAATTTATATTTTAAATAATCTACATAATGAAAAGTATTAAGAATGTAATTAACTTTTAATATACCAAATAAAAAAATTGTACAAAATAAACGTCGGGTACAAATTATTTTTGTGAATTTAAACAACAGGTTGATCCCCTTAGAATTGAAAATGTTTAAAATTATTAGATCCAAAAAATGTAAGTGGAGATTTTCGAAACCAGCAAAGAAATTGAGACATCATTTATACAACGAAATGGATGTCCCAAAACTGGCCATTTTGAAATGTTGACCCGAACGCACCCAAACCCATTTCCAACCCCATTTACCCACCAACCCCATCACCAGGTGGTGGGTAGGTCCAAAACTCCCCCCATTCCCAATTTAAACCCAGGCTGGGGAATTTAATTACTCCAGAAAGAACTTTTTAAGAGCGTGAAAATTGTCGCTTGTTTCCTTAGCGCCATCCAAACTAAGAAAATGTATACTTTGTATATTGCTCACGGTCAATGAGTAATCAATAGATCACGGTTTCGTACTTCATTAACATATTAAGTTCCAAACAATCTCTTGCTTGACTTTTAGCCAGTACGGCTTTTAAATACTTACTTACGTGGATCGATAGCCCGGTAATCAGGTTGAAGAGCATGTGGCGCGTACAATTTGCAATAGAAATCCTCGATCTTAGATAAGATCTCGGATTTTAAAGAAACAATCTAGCCAGAACAGATTCTGAGCTTCGACAGACGGCTTCTCCCGATTTTCTCCACAAAAGCCCCACCCTCTATTCTGCTCAATCGCTTCAATTATCCGTTGCGTGATTGAGAAGCGAAAGTCTTGGCGTATCAATTTTCGGATCCACTTCGAAAGAAATTTCACATCTGTCGAAGTGGCGTCCTCATGCTTTCGGCGTTCCTCCATAAAACCAAGCGTCTAATCGGAGAGTTTGAATTTCCCGCTGGTACGCTTACTCCTGCAAATCCTTTATCCACGTCACGTATGCTGTCCACTAAGGCAACGAGTGCCTCGTCAACTGCCATTGTGGTTTCCGAGGTGTTAAGAGCATCAAATCGGTTTTTCAATTCCAGTTGGAATTTTTCAGATCCCATCACGATTTGCTGGAAGTTATGTTGGAGATTAGACTTCATCAGGCAGGCCCGCTCTCGCTGAAAACCCATATTCATGGTGCCTCTCATCAATTGGTGATTGCTACCGATTAATCTTATTGATCACAGATACATCCGTGAATATGTGTTTCCAGTCCGTCATGATGAAATTTATCGCAGATAATCAGTCCCTCTTCCTGTGGGGCTTCTTCTTAAAGTATGAGTTCTTCTTTTTCGAGGAAATTGAATAGCATTTGTCTCCTGCGATTCCGACTAGCGACACTGTGTGATACTAACACAATTCGATGCCAGTTCGTACACCCACTTTGGTATTGAAATCCCCCGTAACAACATTATAGTGGGCCTTGTCAGGTGATACAGGCCCGGCAGACATCCTCGTATGTGGCCTCTCTTCGTTGTCAGAGGTGCCGAAGTGGTTGCTATACACTTTGAGGTATACCGTTAGTAAGCCTAAATACAAGGTACCACCCAGTCGACACACACTCGAGACTGCGTGGTGTTAGAAGATTGTTGCACAACCCGAAACATGCCATCGGATCTTACCTAGTTCCACCTCCAGCTCGGCTGAGCCTCAGCTTCGTCCGTTCTTAGTAGCCAGGTCAAGTTTTGTGAGAATCTGTAGCCCGGGATTCTACACCTTGTCCCACCGTCAGCATGGCCGCTACCGTGGCCTTGTGCCGCACCGTAGTGGGACTACCGAGAAGTTGCTCATAAGCCACGCTGAGCAGGCGGATTGGCAATGACTTTTGCGCTTAATTGTCTGCTTTATTGCTAGATGGATATAATGACCGCGTCTTTAACAAATGGGTCCTTCTATATTCGGCATTCTCAGATGGACTCAGACCGAATCAGATGCCCTTGAGAAATGAATCCGTGCAACAATGACCAACTATCGTGTGCATCACCCTAAGTTGTTGGTTGTGAGACTGTATATCCCGTGGAAACGCAGTGGTCGTGGCCTATTTAATGCCAAAACCATGCACAACCGCAAGATGTGCAGTCTCATCAGGACGTACTTTTTGTTCAAAGTTGTCAGCAATGTACATAGCAAGGGCATAGGTTGTAGAAGTATTGACTCCTTCAATATAGAAGCGAGAACTGGAGAACAGTATACTGAACCCTCTAAACGGGAGGAAGTATGGAAAGGGAAAGAGCTACTTCGAAGGTTCATGAAGGCGTTACTCTATGAGCCTCATTCAGACTTTAAAGCGTCCGTAAACTGGCTACGTTTTGGCAACCTCTTTGCGGAAACTAAATGTTTCTTCACTGCAATACAAGCTCAAGTGATGAAGACAACAATTACTGGAGGCACATCCTACAAGACGGCACCGTGGATATGTACCGGGCGCGTCACCTTCCTGGTGAGTCACTCAGGCACGTGCTCTCGGGTTGCTTCGCGCTCTCTAACAGTGAGTAGTTGCACACACACAACCGAGTAGCCAGGATAACTCCATCAAGAACTCGTAATTAAGTACTATCTCTTAGCTGTGAGGCTGCTATACTATCAGTTGGCACCGAAATCGGTCAAAAAAGACTGCGTCCGGTTATACTTGAATGAACCTGATATCGTAATAATAGATAAGATCAAGTCGAAGAGTGTTTTAGTGGATATCACCAAACAAAGAGAAGAAAATATTTATTTTACACGGGACATGACGGTGGTATTCTACGAAATAATTTCATCGTCGTATCGTAATGGTTGATCCCAACCAGTCTCGCGACACAAGACGGTTGAATCTCTGGAAACTCGCCTCGCCGCGAAGGCTTTGGGACCTGAACGCCCGTCTGTGCTTTTGCGGGATGAACCCTTTCTTAGAGGAAGAAACGAAAAATAATAAAATTTTGACTAAAAAACGTATCAGTCCAAAATTACTATAATATAAGTACTGCTCGAAACTAGAGCAAAATGAAGTGTTAAATAAATACATATTATATAAATAAAGCATAAATCAGAAAGAAAATTTATATTATGTATAATTTTTCCTGGGTGTAAATGAACTCACACCTTATGGGGCAGCATTGGTCACTAACACAGCGCATAATCGTTTTTTCAATAATATTTAAATGTTTTGAATAATTTTAAACTAGAGACATTATATTAGTACATTATAAAAAAAGTCGTTCAGTTCTAATAAACTTAATCGAACATTATGTTAAGTTTTATTTAAAATGTTTTAATGATTAGAAAACGTTACTGTCGTTTTAAAAATATTTAATGAATATCCGTTAAAATCTTTATTATGTTAATAAGGTGACTACAGACTATACATAATAATATTAATATAATTATTATTTATTTATATAGTGGCTCGTCGATCCTTAATCATTCTTATAATAAGAATTGGAATTTAAACTGTTCCACTGTTGCTTTATTCTAATCTATTTTGAAATTGTTTCAAGAGCAGGGTCCAGCAGCGTTTATACCATCTAGTCTAATTTAGCTAAATGACAAAGTCTTACTAAAATTTTAAAATATATTACGTAAATTTGAATAATTAATCATGTATTTTTATCTTCAAAATTAATGCTAGAATTAATTTAGAATTGGGAATAATTGCTATATATTTAAACTAAATTTTCCTTTTTTGCTTTCGTACCATAATCATATATAATTATATAATTTGACGGCATCAACCTTAACCTACTTTATTATATATATGTTGAAACAAAGGGGAACCCAAATTTTCGAAGAAAACTTCAGAAGGGACCGTAGTATTTAAGGGACAGTAGGATGTTAATGTTTCATCTTTGTTCGTATTATTTATTGTTTAAAGTCAGTATCCTTTTAAAATTTCTTTTAAATATCATAACTCGGTATTTTATTTCTTTTTCAATGCGTAATAGTATACCTTAAATTAATATAATATAATAACATTTATAAATATTAAACACTGTGTTAGTCCCAAGTTCTGGAAGCAATCTAATCACATTTCTCCATTAGGCTTTTGACAATTCACCATTTGAATGCTCGTCCATCTACATGGATCATCTTACTTTACACACAATTGGTAACATTTTCTTACCCAACGAAACAAATATGACAATTTTGTTTTTAAATTATTTAAAAAAAAAAATTACATTTTAAGAAATCGAAGATATATCAATTTTCAAATAAAAACTGACGGTTTCTCAAACATAGAAATACAGACATATCCATTTCTCCTTGATGGATGCTGAAAAGAATGAAACGGGAACAAATATATTTAGCTAACGCCAAAATCCGTAAATTAGTGAATATAAAAATCGGTAAAAAAGAATATAGCTTTCAATTATCAAAATCTATTGCCTATCTCATCATTACCATAGTTGGGCTAAAATTTATTACGTTTCAAATCAAATAATATAATTCTTTGCTTCAAATTTTCAGTACCTTTTTCAAAATGTCAATTGTAAATGTAAAGTTCAATATTATTGAACTGTCTATGTTCTATATAATATTGTTTAATTGCTTTATTTTGAAATTTTAAAAATTTGGGAAGCCCTTAATAAAAAAAGTTTTAGTTTCTAAATTAAAAAAAATGTAAAAAGGCTTAAGAAGCAAAGATAACTAAAACAAACAATGGTGCTTTTTGAAGTCCTTTTTTCTGATAATTTTCGGTCTATTTATACGGATAGGTATAGGGGACTTTCCTTTGCGTCCTTCATTTTCTTTCATTTAAACTTTTGTCCAACAATATTTATCCTATTCAGGCCAATTTCGTGGGTGAAAAGCAAAATCTTCGGCTGGGGTTCGTTTGATAAACTTCTTTAGTCCTGTTTTCAACAATATCATTGCTAAAGTTCGTCTAACCTACTTTGACAAATTTTTCTCTTCAACCTTCGGTAAGGTTATAATAGGACGTGGCAGTTGGTTTTTAATTTTCCCCAACTCTGACGAAGTCAAGATCCCGTTCATCTAGTCAATAAATTTTTTTTTGCTGGTTTTAAATATAGTCAAGACCAAAATTTCTATTTGGTGAGGGGAAAAGTCCCGCAAGTTTTCCTCAATTCTGCAAAATTTGGTTCGTTTCCGCCCTGCTTTTTCAAAGGGTGTTAAACCAGTAACTTTCCCAAATCGGTTTGAGGGGTCATCAAAGGTTTTTAAACGCGCATGTGGTCTTCCGCAAGATCTATCTCCAGAATTTAAGTGAAAATTGGCGTTTGGAGGTCGTGGGGGGGTTTTATGGTTTGATTTCTTATAGGTCAAATTTTTTAGGGGACTTTAGATTTTCTTGACTGTTTTTTTTTTTTGTCAGAGCAAACCCAATTTTTTGGGAGTGGATTTTACAATTGTCAGATTTTGGAATATATTTTGTGGGTCTTCAACGAATGGTTTTCCTATTTTACGTTTTTTTGAAAATTCCAAATTTTTTTTAAATGTGTCATAAAGCATAATAAAATTAAATGGTCGGAAAGAGCCTGTTTTAAAATTTACAGTATATATTGAACCCAAAGAACAATTTTTTATTTATAAAGGAAGGAAGTAAATTTTTATGTTTTAAGTCAAATTATTCGCTTTTATTTGTTGGCTTTTCTTTTCCCGATATTTCGAAGCTGGAAAAAATCAACTTTTATCAACCTGTTCAGTCCACCGGACTGGCCTCCCCCTTTACACTTCCAGTCTTTGGTTTCCCCGCCCCACCTCCCACTCCCGCGACCACGCTCCCAAACGTTTTTGGAGCCCCAAACTCCCCCATTTTTTCCACTTAGCTCCTTCGTTCTCGTCTGTTTCCCTGGGGCTTATGGACTGGCCCCTGCTCTCTTGACTTTAAGCGTCTCATATTTTTAAGTTTATTCTAATATTTACCTTTTCATAGAAAAAAATAAAAAACGATGCAAAATAATAAGTAGCGTGTGTAGGAACCACAGTAAAAGTTTAATTAAAGAAGTAAAAAGGAAAAACAACGATTTTATTTATTATTATGTTCTTTATTGATAGATACTTTTAATTTATATTTTTTTTAATATTTTCTGGGGTAGTAAAAATTGTTATTTGGATGACGGGCCCCAAGGCCCCGGGGCCCTTGTTTTCATTCGGGGAGGCCTACCGGCCCCCATATCTGAAATGCCCTATTTGGCATTTCCAGGCCAGCAGATTCACAGTGAAACAATTTCTACCAGTTTAGTAATTTCTTTGGTTTTAAAAAAAAAAACAAAAAATAGCTTTATTATATTAGCGTAGGATATTCTTCCTTAAAACACACATATACCCAGGGAAACAAAAAAGGACGGGAAATAGGAAAATAATTAATCTTTCCCACCCTTAAAAATAAGAGATAAATCTTCCCAAATTTGTTTTGGGTAATCCATTGCGATCATTAATTTATATTAATAATTTAATATTAATTTCCATATTGCAGTAAAAATATTAAACCATCTCTCTTTTATTAATTTATATAGTTATTTACAAACCTTTTACAATGTTAGCTTTGTGAATTCGTAATCTAGCAGATATTTTTTATAAAATGAACTTTATTTACATATTTAAAAGATATAATGCGCTTTTTATGAGAAGTTCAATAAGGTTTATACATGGGTAAATCAATCGATGTCTTCCCTTTAACTTTTTTTTTTACAATTTTTACTTTAGTTCTGCTTAAAATTTTTATGTTTGGAAATCATTTAGTTATCTAGCTGTAACCCAGACGACCCACGTAAAGGAGTTCAAGGTGTACAACCCTGTTTATTTAAATTTATATGCCTGTAATAAGATACAAAGTTGGATTTGTCTTTGACAATAAAGAATTTTCCTCTTGATTTTCTTTCCCATTTCAACCCCTTATTCGTCCTTGTTTCGGTTTGAAACTACAAAATTGCTGGAAAGGAACCACTTATGGCTCGTTCCAAGTTTCTAGATACGAAATTTCATCGTTTAATGTTTAAAGATGACGAATTTCCATACAAATTTTATCACAATAATTATTAGTCCATGTCCTTTATTAGAATTTATTCTAAGTATGTACCAAATTTTTGGCGGTAAAAGACGGACAGACAGAATTTGTATTTATAATATAAGTACTGCCTCCGTAGCCCAGTGGTATTGGCGTTTGCTTTAGAAACCGGAGGTCGTGGGTTCGAATCCTGCGGGGACTCAACAAATTTTCGTTGTTGTTTCCTAGTTGGTTAGGACAGTTTGGGCCGATCACCCAACTGTCTGAAAAGTAAGATGATCCATGCGTCGGATGGGCATGTAAAAAGGCGGTCCACCCACCAACCCGCATTGGACCAGCGTGGTGGGATGCGGTCCAAAACTCCCTAATGGATAGGTATGTATTAGGGGAGGCCTATGTCCAGCAGTGGACTATCAAAGGCCGATGATGATGATGATGAATATAAGTTTGGATTAAGTATGAATAAATCAATTGGGTTTACGTTCCGTATAAAAGCTATTAACAAATTGGATAAATACAATTACATCTAATTATTTTTCAACTAGTCTTGTAATATACTTGAGTAATTATGACACAAAGGAATTGCCATTGAAACAAATAATCCGATATAATAAATTGAAGACAATGTGAATCATGCCTTAATGGGCGCATTAAGGGTTTATCAATTAAGAAATTTCTCAAGGGTCGTGACTCGGTACTTCTTATCTGGTTATACATAAAACAGAACAATAACAATTATTTGACCTCATCGTATTTTTTTTTTCATTTTGAGTGGTCCGTGTGCCTTATTCATTACAAATTATATAAATTATTGTTTTTGATTGCTCCCTATGATGTGGCCATCATTTAAATTTAACGGCACAAGGATATTTGATTAATATAATATCTATTACTATCATATAATACCACATAAAGAATCTTAAATGTCGTTAACTTTATAACTTGCTCTCGCCATTTAATGTGTGAAAAATCCAGTAACTTAGTATCAATAGCAGTATTCGAATTGAGATCAAGTATTTAACTCCTGAAGGGTGCTGTATATCAAAGACCTCTGCAAACATTAATATCCTCCGATGTCATTTGTACTTTTAGTCGTGCAGATTCGAGTACTTCTTCATTATTTATTATGTTTCAATTCAAAGGATTCAATTTTAAACATTAATAATGTTGGATTTTTTTTGTATGTACGTTTACTTCAGTGGGTTAAACGGATATATCAAATGGCTGAAGAATTTAATTTTTCTCTGTTATTGAGATATATAATGACACTAAAAAACGTTAAAGGTAGAACATAATATTTCAGGTTCAATGTGTTAATGGCTATAATTACGCGCATTAAGCTCAAGAAAGTCTGTAGTCCCAAGCGAGAATACAATATTAAATTTGTCTTAACTAAAAAATGTTCTTCCTGTCTACAGAAAAACCCAGGATAAAATTCATATTATTTAAAGTTAATTTTGTGTTGTCTATATTGGACTTTCCACTTTTTTTATTTATTTTTATTGAAGAGAAGAGTTGGACCTTTCACCTGATGATACGTTATACGCCCTTTAGTAAGATAGTGACGTATCAGACTCTTTCAATTGTTATATTTCGTTTATCCAGTAATTACGCTGGTTACGGCACCCTTAATTTCGGATTACATTAGTTTAAGCACCACTGCTTTGCACCAGTAATAGACGCTGCATCGGTACCTCCACAGACGATGATGATCACACCCACTGATGAAAACCCTTCAGTGTGTTTGTAATAAAAAAGTGTGTAACTGCGTTAAGTTAATCATTCTTTTAATTAATTTTTTTTGTTTAGTTGTATCAAATGGACTCGTCAACAAAATAAAGCTTATAAGTTGTGCCGTATCGAAGTTTATTTAGGGTCCGGAAAGAGAATTGATTCTAAACAATCAAACCTCATCAAACGTAATCTGAATTGAGATTAGAGACGGAACAGCATTGATTGGATTCGATTCAAAGCTCTCTAATCATGAAGGGTTTAGTTTGGCTCAAAACGAGTAAATTTCACATGATCGTTATAAAGTACATGGATAAAAAAATAATTCTTATATAAACGGACGGACTTGTGCCCGCGACTTCGACCGTATGGTATTGTAAAAAAATATGGAGCGATAGATGTATAACCGCCTCCGTGGCCTAGCATTATTGGTTCTTGATTTATAAACTGGAGTCATAAGTCTCCGTAATCATAGGGTAAAAAGTAATGTTATTTATGTAACTAAACAATAGGCTTATTAACTTTGCAAGGTTTCTTTTTCACAAGGGACGTTCTAGTCTAGTCTAAAAGGGGTTGCACCACCATGATGCCTATCTCCGCCGTTAATCAGAAGTTTGTAAATACTGCTGTCTTTCTTGAAAGGCGTTTCCTATATAATTGTTGAGATGAAACGAGACAGTTATTTTTTTTATTTTTTTATGGCAACGCGGCAGTATCGAGCAGTCAGGCCACCTGATGGGAAGTGATCACCGACGCCCATAGACTTAGGCAATACCATGGTAGTCGTTCAACGCTGCTCCTGAACATGAGGATGTTAAGCTCGTTTGCCAGATAAATACATGGTACGGTGCCTTAAACCGGAACACAGTAGTGTTTTCAACGAATTTTTTTTTTGTCTTTTTGTAACGCAGGCAGACGAGCGTCGGCCACCTGATGGAAAGTGGTCACGACACCCTTAGACATTAGGCAATACCGGTGGTATCGTAACGCGCTGCACGTGAGACATGGGGTTAAGTCTCGTTTACCCAGTAATAGCCAATGGTGCCCTTCAAACCGAACACAGCAGTGTTTTCACACTACTGCTTCGCTGAGCAGAAATAGGCACCGCGTGTGCGTATTACCCAGACGGTCTCCTGTAAACAGGGGCCAATACCATCCGTGTTACGTATTAAGGTGGAGATCTGTTGCGTCTTTCGTCTTTTCATATGGACTGGGTGTGAAACTCATCAGCGGAACGGTGAACTCTAGCACTTTCACACCTATAGCCAATAAAAAGTTGAAAACAATTAAGTAATTTAAGAAAAAACAAGACAGACTAGATAGCCAAGTAACAAGATAGCCAAGTAGGGCCTATTGGTGAAATTAGTAAAAACTTCTAAGCAAAGATGAGGTGTCACGTTTTTTATTAAAGACTCTTAAGTAATATTCATTACCTCACTAACTAAATGAGTCTAGTTTCTATTATATAAAATAAGAAAAGTAGCGTTAATGCAACAACCCCGTCCGGACGCTTTTTAATTAAATCAAGTGTTTATTATTCAGATCAATGCAGACTGATAAGGTTGAAATCTACGTAATTTTATACCTACGTATTTATAATACGAGGATATTGCATAAATAATATCAACTTTTTTACAATAACTAATCTGCTAACTGTCAAAAAATAAAATAAATTCTGCACTTAACAATTGTAAATTCTGTAGGTAGAGAAGTTGTTTTTTGTCTTTTTGTACCTGCATGGTTTTTAAATCAACATCTTTTTTGTTTGCTACGAACAAATTAGATCTGATGTTTTTTTATTTACTACAAACTTAGGGAATTTATACGTAGTATTCGCGTCATGCTCGGAATTTCTTTATCGGATAAAATTCGCAACGACTTCATCCATCAAAGAACTAAAGGCACCGACATAATGCAAAGGATTAGCTCGTTGAAGTAGCAGTGGGCCGGTCATGTCGGAGAAACCGATGGTTGAAGGGCCAACGTTCGGCAGTAGAGGCCGCGTTTGGAAAGATGGCGCGTTGATCGACCCCTGACCAGGTGGGATGCCGATCTCCGTGCAGTAGCCGGTTCAAGTTGGTTTGAGTTGCAGGGGATCGGCTGTCTCGGCGTTAATTGAAAAAAGCTATATCCAGCAGTTGACGGATGAAGGATGAATTATTCGCATAAAAACAAACTACACGCTGGGAAAGATTACTAACATTACTACATGTATGATTCGTATTGTTACAGACGACGCCTTAAAAGTACAAAAAGGAATACGTGAACGTGAAAACGACGCGACAGTTAAATAATAGTTCAAACTTAGTGGGTAAAATTAATATAAACGCGGTGGAATTTGTAGTATCCGTTTAGAAACAATATCTCTCCTAATTATGCTGCATGATTTTGCTTATAAATACAAGTTTCTGTTTTAGTGCTAAACAATTTTAATTATTGTTTCCTTAGTGATTGTACAATTTGAATGAGTAATTACTTATAAATGGTCCATGCACCTATTACAAATGTCTGCAGAGCTAACATTGGCATAATCTCTCGACAGTTATATTAGTTATGAAACCGCCAGCTGTAAAAATTTCGTTTTTATACTGCTTGAGTTTTAATAATTTTAAATTAATTCTAACGAGGTATTAGCCGTTGGGGCTAGATTTATTGCAGACACATTGAATGGTTAACTCAATGTTAACTCCCCGATTAACCTCTCGATTACCTCGGTTGAAACCAATTATTATATTGTAATGGTTACTTATACGTACACGCGAAGAAACTTTGAGGAACCGGGACACTATTTAAGAACCCGCTTACTATCTAGAACGCATCTCTTTAGAAGAGTTTTAGTATATGGGAAGAGTGAAACCGTGCCGTCCTGTTCTCTTCAGCCAATGTGCTCAGCAAATTATCAGGGCTGCACAGGAAATATTAAAGAACCTTTGTAACAGCAGTAAATGATCTCTTTCTTTACTGTAGCTGGAACTTTTCTAGCATCGGATTCTTCGAAAACTTATCCTTTAACAGAAACCTGTAGTTTCAAACAAACATAACAAGCTATTAAATGTTGTTCAATAACTTGAGTTTTATTAAAATGATCCCTTTATTCAATCCAAGTACGTTTAATTTGGCGCTGGTCACAATGTTCAAGTCAATATGCCAGTTAACGGAAGTGACTAAGTTCGATTGTTTTTAAAACAAAAGTTGGAGTCTAGCAGGAGATATTACAAGCTTAAACAGAATCGTCCGGATGTTTCGAAATCAGGGACGAACTTGGACAAGACGTAAGTCATGTTCAACTTGAACTGAGTCCTGAGTCCGGTTAATGTCGATGGTGTTACTCCGAAGTTGTCATTGAAACTATGCTCTCCGGCACATAGTTGTCAAGTTGGCGAGCACAACTTCCAGACAGAAGCCGATAGAGGATTCAGTTGGCTGGGCAGCATTTGGAAGCTACAACATTCTCACTTGTTGATACCGCAAAGTTTAAAACAAAGTCTTTGCATACCTAATGCGTACTACCCGTCATGTCCGGAGAGAACGTGGCTTCTCACTATGGACTGGTCCAATGTTTGCCGTAGCTCAACATGCTATGGGAACGCGCTGACTGGATCTGTCGGATAAGATTCGCAATGAATTCATCCGGCAAAGAACGAAAATTACCAACATAGCGCAAAGGATAAGCTCGTGAAGTGGCAGTGGGCCAGGTCACGCTGGTCCGAAGAACGGATGGCCGTTGGGTCATAAGGGTCTAGAGTGGAGGCCACGTTCTAAAGGAACGACCCCCGACTGTGGGATGGTGATCGAGTTCAGTAGCACCTTCTAAAAATGAGGAAAACGCACCGCCGGGTCAGATGGCATTCCGGACGTACGCTGAGGGCTGGCCCTAGGGGACGCCCTGGAGCCTAGAGTGAGGGCGAGTGTTGCCTTGCCTGGCTCAGAGCCTTAACACCACAGAGGTGGAAGACAGGCAGACTCGTCCTCATCAAAGGCGGAGTCCTGCGACTCGCCCTTCACCCTCCTCGGCCTCGTGCTGTCGGACGATGTGGGAAAACTCTTTGAGAGAATCGCGGACGGGCCCGCGTCGTCCGGCACCTGGAGCACGTCAGGCCCAAGATCTGACGGAGTGACAGATGAGCTTCCGCAAGGGCGGTCGACCGTCCACGCAGGTTGTGCCGGTCAGGTCCCTAACGCAGGATGCGGTGTCCCGGGGTGATGGTGTTTTGGTGGTGCACTCAACATCGCCAGCGCATTCAACACCCTGCCCTGAGCCGCATAAAGGAGGCAGCTCCGATACCACGGGTGCCTCCTACCGCAAAGGGTGATTGGGCCTACCTGCTCCTATCGTCGTGTCGTAAGGTTCACAAATGCCGAGATGGGCTCCGGACCATCGAGGTGTCTTGGGAGTTTCACAGGGTCGGTTTTGGGACCGCTTCTGTGGATCGTTGGGTGCTAGTGCTACACAATACCAGGGAGTGTCGACCGTCGACTTGTTACCGGACGACACCCTCCTCACCGCCCGTGCCAACTTTCGCAGGGCTGCGATTTCGCCACTGCCGGGCTCGTCAAGCTAATGTGGGCGCATCCGGTGGCTAGGGACCTATAGAGGTGGCGCTCGAAAAATCCGAGGCCCTGTACTTTTATCGAGCTCGGAGACGCCACCTGCGACGCCCACATTATCGTTTGTGGCGTCAGGGTGTCGGCGTCGAACCGACGATGAAATAGATCGCCGATTGAGGTTTTGCACCCATTTTGAGCGCCTCGCGCCTAGAGTGGAGAGAGCAGCGACAGCTCTTGCCAGTCTGCTCCCCAACATTAGAGGACACAGCAGCTCCTGTCGCCGCCTGTACGCCGGGGTCGTTAGGTCTATGATCCTGTACGGGGCACCCGTGTGGGCCGACACCTTCCTGAAGGACAGTACTTCAGTACTGCGGAAATCCCAGAGGGTGTTGGCGATCCGGGCCGTACGGGGCTGTCGGACCATCTCCGGCGAGGCCGCGTGCCTGTTGGCTGGCTCCCTGCCCTAGGACCTTGATGCAGAAATCCTCGCGTCACTCTTTTTCTATGCGAGGGGGCGAGGTCTCTGGGCTAGCCCCATAAGAGATAAGGGGGTGCAGAGACGAATTGCGCTCTTTTGCTATACAGGAATGGGAGTTGCGGCTGGAGCACCCCAGCGCCGGCCGTCGAACAGTGGAGGCCAAATGCCCCATCTTACAGTGGTGGCTAGATAGAGTACACGGCTCTCTAACATTCCGCGCGACGCAGGTACTCATGGCTGTTTCTAGAGGTACCTGTGCCGCGTGGCCGGTAGGGAGCCTATTGAGGAGTGCCACCACTGTGGCGTATGTGCCGAGGAGATGGCCCAGTACGCGCTGGAAGAGTGCCCAGCCTGGGTTGAATAACGCCGAAAACTGCGTAGTGTCGTAGGGCACGACCTTTCACTTCATGCAGTAGTGCGCAGGATGTTAAAGAGTGTGCGAGCGTGCGAGCGAGCGGACGTGATGGCCCGGAAGGATGCCGCGGAAAGAGACAGGGGGGCCAACAGCACCCTGGCTATCCGCAGAAGACGGCCTGGGCGCCGAAGAGTGGCGTACGCGCGCAACTTTTCCCCCCGACATTGAGCCTCTGGGCGGCTGGCAAGAGGGTGCCAACCGCCTAGAGAAGGGCTCAAGAGGGGGTGCCATGCTGTTTGCTCCGGTACGGCACCTAAAGCGACGGTCTGGATGTCTCAACACACCCGGAGAGAAGAGCCCTGCGAAGGTCCCGTCGCGCTGGGGTCGCCGAAGACTGTCATCAGCGCCCGCGGCTCCGACTACATAGACATGAGAAAGTAGCAACCGTTGGTTTTTAATGGGTATACCGGCCGCTTCATTTTGGTCCGGGGAGCCCCACATCTCCCTGCTGACCCCTCACTCTGGCGGCAGGGTTTCCGGAAGTTAGATTTTTCCAGCGGAAAAAAACGAAAAATAAAGGCTGATGATGATATGCTATAGTAAAGTTTTCTTAGTTGTAAAGTAAGATTTATTTTGTTGTTGTATATATGGATTTATCTTTTAATTATTTTTTCAAAATCTAGTTGAACACTAACAAAAAGGTGCCCTTTAGGTCAGAACATAGTAGTATTTTACAAACTACTGCTTTGCGACAGAAATAGGCACCACAAAGGTACCACTCCAGATGGCCCCCTGTAAAAGGAGATCACCTCTAATCATTTTAAACCCTTTTTCTAATTTTGTAATTGGTTAAACTATTTGGCTAACTAATAATAATTAGTTATTAAAATGTTTTTATAATGTTGTTATTATAATTTTTTTGTAAATGCTGTAGAATCTGTTGTTAGGAAAAATCAGAGTCCGTAGATTATAGAAATATCATAATGTTTATTTCATTTATCAGATATAGTTGTAAATTGTAGATATACGATATTATCCATAATTTGTTACCAAAAAACCTATTTTAGTTTACGAAAAAGCCAATTTAAATCAATTTTATAAATTCCATTGACATTGGATAGCTATCTATCTGCTTAGGGAGGTTTTAGATTCTTTTATAGTGCTGTCGTAATCAAAAATGTGTATTGTAGATGCAACGGTCTTTTTTAGTTTATAATAGATTTGTAATGTAAATAAATATTATAATAAAATAGTTTGTTATAGATAGTTATAAATAGTTATAGATAGATTTAATAAATAATGAACTTAATTTGGACATACTATATTAGACCTAGAGGTTCTTATTTCATCCAACTCAACAGACTTTGAAATCTTTTTTTGTTTATTCGTATCTCGCATGTTTTACAACTCTTTTCAATATTCAATGTAAGATCTGTTAATTTACTTCTAAATATAATTATAAATATAAAATAAGTAGAAAAAGGTTACGTATATTTTCCCTTTCTCCATCTTTTTTAAATAAGATACGTCATGTGCCCTGAGGAATCCCATAATTGCGAAAGCTTAATATGCCGCCATGCAAATGCCGCCGCTGCCACGTCCCATCATCCAGTGCTCTTAATTTATTTATTAAAATGGCACTAGGTAGCACTTTCCTATTTTCATACACTGTTACGTTTAAAATAACTTTGATACTTTAAAAGTGCATTTTGGATGTAGTGTTTCGAGTATCTAAATATTAATAAAACACACATTTCTTAATTACCACAAGTAACCTCGGATATTATATAACAGGATCTCTATTTAGTCTTCATACATTATATTAACGCTCATAATATTTCGTATATCGGAACTGGAAGATAGGAAAGAAATCCAATTTGTTGATGGAGTTCTAATTCCCTGAAGAAAACTGGGTAGATTACTTATTGAGTGTTATTAACTAAATGCTTCAGTAGATTCATTTTCTCATGTGGGCATTATTTTAATTAAAAGAAGCCTAATAATTAGTAGAATAAAAAACTTGCAATTTGAGTCTGTATATTTTTTGTAAATTTAAACATTGACGCCTGTTAACAACAAAAAAATCTATAAATCAATTATAAAACATATTGTTATAATATATCTACACAGGAACTATAGCCGAATATTTATGATTCAACATATATTATACAATATACATCACATCATAATAAACAATATGTCTACTACGGCCGTTCAATCGAAGACAAAGGGTTTTGAGCAAACAAGAATCGTCAAAGGGGACCTAAAGTTGAATTTGAATCACAAGAGCTCGCTTTAAGTAAATTTAATTCCATGATATCCAATTCAGTTTGAACGGTCATACACAAAGCGTGCGTCAATCTTGAATTCAAATAATTATTCAGTCTAAAGCACCTTTAGAAGTCGCGTCCACGTCATAATGTCTTGTATTTGGAATAAGACATTCGAAGTCGGAATTTTCCAAATGTTTAATATACCCTCATTTGTAATCTTAATCGGGACAATCGTCGATAAAATTAAATTTTTTGAATTGCTCGGTTTTTAAAAAGAAAACGAAAATTTCCTTCTTCGGTCTGAATTTTATAAAGATTCTCTTAAAATTCTTTTACGTTTAACGATATTGTGAATTGTTTTAACATTCGTTTTTTTATAACATATTAATTAAAAATTTAAAAAACAAACAGTCATGCGAGAAATAAGGTTATTATAAAATTCTAAAATAGATTACTATAAAATTTTGTTTGATTTAATCTAAGAAATACAAACGGCTTTTTTATTAAATTATTTTGATACTTTTAAACCGTTAAGAAAAAATTTTGAAGGATACCTTTTTGATATACGGAAATCCAATTCCGTTGGAAGGTCTTGTAAAAACTGACAAATTCTTAAATTCCAGCTAATTGATCATTATCGTTGAATATATATTTATTATTCCACTATTGTGGATGTCCTACAAGGTTCGAGGGCTCTCACCACGCTTTTCATCCTGCATATCAATGATATGTTATCTGTAACAGACATACGTTGCTATGCGGATGATAGTACGGAGATGCGCGGTATACTAGCCAACGACCCATGCCTCGGTGTGAGATGCAGGAAAGGCGATCGAAACTTGTGTCTGAAGTGGAGGACTCTTTGGGGTGAGTCTCCGAGTGGGATCGAGTGAACCTTGTTCAGTTTAACCCCATAAAGACACAGCTTTGCGCATTCACCGCGAAGAAAGAACCATTTGTGATAGCGCCACAATTTTTGGTGTTTCTGTTTAGCCATTCTTGAGCATTGAAATTTTGATGTCAAGCGATGTTAAGTTTCGAAGTCATTTAGACAGCAAAGTCAAAATGGCCTCTAAAAAACTGGGAGTGCTGAACAAAGCGGGACGGTATTTTACGTCAGGCCAAAAACTTCTACTTTACAAAGCACAGGTCAGGCCTCACGTAGAGTATTGTTCCCATCTCTGGGCCGGTGCCCCCAAGTATCAGCTGCTCCCACTTAACTACCTATAAAAACGTGCCGTTCGAATTGTTAGCGATCCAATGCTCACGGACAGGCGGAAATCTCTAAGCCTATGGAGAGATATTGGCTCTCTCTGTGTTTTCTACCGCCTGTTCAATGGAGCTGTTTGATATGGTACCTACCTCTCCATTTTATTATAGTTCCCTCCGTCACAAGACTAGAGTTCATCCGTACCACCTGGGAACGGCGCCATCAAATACGGTACGTTTCCAGAGATATTTTATACCACGCAATATTAAGCTCTGGAATGAACTCCCCTCTAAGGCTTTCCCTCCGCGCTATGCATGTCTTTCTTCAAACGAGGTATAAAGAGAGTCCTTTACGGTAGGGATCACGTTGGTGATACCCCTGGTATTGCTGATGTCCATGGGCGTCGCAGGCCACTTTCCATCATGTGGCCCGACTGCTGGTCTGCCTTAGTCGGCAATAAAAGAAAATAATATTTATTCATATAAATACTACCGACAATAAAAGCAGAATAAACTATACAGAACAGTAATTTCCGATGGTTTAGGAAACACTTTGGTCACGAACACAATTAAAGCGGTGTTAGTTTTTCCTAATAGGTTTTCACGGCCTAATTTACCCAAGGGGCTCGTCCGACCATCAACAAATTAGTTTCCGATCTATTTTATTTTTGTAATTTGCTTGTGTTTGTATAGTAAAACAAGGAAAATATTTACGAAATAAAAATTTTATTAAAAATAATCTATAGACTAAATACTACATTATAGAAAATTAAAAGATGGAATGTACGTGAACAAAGTCCAATGCTAAGCTCTAATCGCGCCGAAAGCAATTACTTTCTGTTTGCTGAACCACCGCCATGTTTACCACGTTATGTTTGACCAATAAGAGTGCCTGACGTTTTAGCGCCAATTTAGCTTGACATTGGACTTTAGTTTACGTACATTCCATCTTTTAATTTTCTCTAATGTAGTACAAAGAGTACAAAAGTGTTTATGATATTTTCATAATTTTAATGACGAGGACCGTGCTCAATGGCGTGCTATTGCCGAGGCGTATGTCAAGCAGTGGCCGATAATGCAGAGGGAATAATGCAATAATGCTAATCAAAAATCGTCTATAGATTATTTTTAATAAAATTTTTATTTCCTAAATATTTTTCGTTGTTTTACTATACAAACACAAGCGAATTACAAAAATAAAATAGATCGGAAACTAATTTGTTGATGGTCGGACGAGCCCTGTAAATGGCCGTGAACCTATGAAAAAGTAACACCGCTTTAATTGTGTTCGTGACAAGTGTTCCTAAACCATCGGAAATTACTGTTCTGTACAGTTAATTCTGCTTTTATTGTCGGTAGTATTTATATGTCTCTTATTGAGCTCAGATATAGTCCGTTAAGTAGTAACGATAAAATTAAGTTTATGTTTAGATCGATATTTATATGTCTTATAACTTTACTGCCCGCATCCATAACCTAGCGGCACACCACACTGTTATGTTAATAACTGTCTTCGTAGCCTAAAGGTATAGGCTTGCGCTTTACAGAACCGAGGTCGTGGATTCAAATCCTGCGGGGCTAACAATTTTTCATTGTTGTTTCCAGTTCCTCAGGATAATGCGGATTGATCACCCGATTGCTTAAGAAGTAAGAGGACGAAGAGTCGGCGCTCTCTCCGGTCGAGTTCGTTTTTTGGTCCCATCTGGCTAAGAGTATAAAGGAATAGAGAGTCCATCTGTGTTTGCGCATATATTTCTGCACTATTATATTTTCTGCGCAGTTGGATAATCTCTGGAGGACTATATTTATTTTTTATATCTTACAACGTGACCTATAATTGCAAGTTCAAGTCTATTGGCAGACTTAATAAATATACAACTTTTATTTATGATTTCAAGGAAACCGCAAGTCCTACTATTGCTGTATACTACAGAGACAATTTAATCAACCTCCTTGATGAACGCGCATGCGAAGCCTGTGGCTATATCCAGTAGTTACGTTAGTTGAGGGCTGAGGTTCTCCAATTAGTTTCAATGACCTTCTGTACAAGGATTGTTGGCTCAATGCGGATTATTACACTCTTTAGCAAAGGTAAAGCAAAAACCTTATCACTATGGGTTTAATTTAATTCTCAAACCTCATTTTACATGACGTTGTTTTTTCTGTAAAAATAAAATTAATACTTATTGGTACTTGTATCTTAATTCTTTTTCTTAAGCACATACATGAACCAGAATCATACAACTAGACAGCTTAAGCTCTATAGTTGTTTGAATAGTAATCGACTAAAAGCTAATAACAAGTGAAGGGTCTTACAGACTCATGACACCGGGTTATAAATTATCAAAAAGTTTCGGTTAATTTTTATATTTAACCTTCATTTTAAAATCCGGAAATCAGTATTTACAATAATGTACCGTGTAGTATATACAAAATGTTGAAATCACTTACCGTGATTCCGTGTCTCGGCGAAATTATAATTCGCTATCAGTGACAGCGATTCTATTGGAGAAACATGAATTCGCATGGAAAAAGTTCGTACATCTTATGTGGAAAATTCATCTTTTATAGTACAAAAAATTTTAATGTAAATCTTTTTCTATGAAACAGAAACTTATTATCTATAAAATAAATCCTTGTCATAAGTATTATTTAAATTATTTTTTTGTACAAAACAATATTTATTCTATTAAGCAAATCCTGTTACAATATAAAATAAATATAGTGTATTTTCTGTTATCTTTGCTTAATTAACTCCAAGAACAACGCGTGTGTTTATAGTAACATAACGCATGAGCAGCTTATCGTGTCAACAATTTATTGCCACAACTCCCGCCTTGGCTTACGAGTTTCCTGTAATCACATATAAAGTTCCCTGGTCCCTGCCGAGAATGTTGAAATATAATTTGAATTGAATTTCTTTCTGGCGTTTAATATAAATAAATTTCTTATCAATGAGTAATCATTATAGTTTTTGGTTTAGAGTAAATGACATTATTATTAAAAGCCGAAAAACTCTTTTCTTTGTCTCGTTTGTGAATTTCGAAGATTTTTTATAACATCGGTCAATAGATCTTTTTGTACAGACTGTTTTATTGTTAAATATTCGTTAATGTAAGCAAATATCAATTATTTTGGTGAAGAAAATGAATGAACCATTGAAAAATTTTTAAGTAAATGTTTCCGTTTGTGTAGATGTGTTAAATATTTTAAAATTATAGTGTCCGAAATTGATTAGTGTTTCGTTAAATATAATAATTTATGATAAGGTTTTTTTTATAACTACTTACCAAAAAAGCCGCTATCCAACACTTTATGACTAGTTTTCATATTTTTTGTAACATCTTTTTGCTTAATTATTTCTTTTATTTACGCGATTATACATATTAAATCCACTTATTTACGGATTTTTCGCGTTATTTAAATATACTTATTCCCGACGTTTCGGATTCTTTTCAGCATCCATGATCACGGGCAGACTTATTTATTTACGGGAAAATCCGTAAATAAGTGGATTTGATATGTTTTTGCTGTTCTCTTTGCGAATCATATTCGATTGTTAGTATGTCACTTTATTATCCTGTTTTTATGAATGATGGACAAATAATAATTAATAATTAACAACATAAAACATTTATTAATCAACAATATTATGTATTATCTAAACTATATTTCCACGTAAATGTTTAGTCATACTTAATATTTAACTTCAACATTACTTTTTACGCTTTGTTGTTATTTAACGTAGTAAATAATTGGTATATACTATAATACTTAACGTCGTGAATTCCTCGCTTAGTGCTATATTTAAAATTACATTTTATGCATACTATTTTTGTAGAGAAAACAATAGCAAATACCTTAATACTTATTCGGCGATGCATTATTGGTGTTTTGACAAATACTTAATAATATGTTATACTAGCATTAGGTCTCATATTTTACGTTTCCAAATAAAGTAACGATATTATTATGATTAAAGTCAATTATTTCTCACAGAATAACACGTATTCTTTTTCTTTACGAAATATCGAAATAAATTAGATTACATATAAAACAAGTTAACACTTTAACAATTTTAAAAGATATGCTTTTTTGAGACTTATATAGCTTTTATTTATTGAAGACATGAATAAAGTTTTACTAATTACCACAAGGAAAGTTCCGTTTAAAACTTACTAAACAAGTAAGCACCTAATCTTAATCGTATATAAAGTTAACAAGGTCGAACAATTAATTGGTTTTACAAGTGAAGCCAGCCCATCATCAAAATGAAATTCAATTAAGACCACATCGTTTGCGATACTCACGATTTCCGTATCCCACAGACGACCAATCTGTCGCTTTGATTAATTGACAATTTAATCAATAGGATGCCTTACAGGATTCATTTCCTACATATTATAAATAAACTAATAAATTATTTGTTGCACTGTTTTTCTGGCGCGAGGAGGCGAGGTCATCAAAACGAAACGGACATTTAAACGAAAACAACCTTTTACTAAAGTGAGTATATTTTTATTTATGGAGAACGAGCAAGCTACTTCTATCTTCTGTATTGATTCTTTTCTGTTTTATTCTTTACTTTTGTTTATAGGCTTTTGTATGCTTAAGCATTAAATCCATATTTTATGCTTAGACCATTCTAAGAAATAAAAACTGGTAGGTGTTCATTCAGTTCGGTGAATAATATTTAAACAACAAAAGGGCCTTTGTTTAAACTAAGCTGATTTCGCCTTTGCGGATTTAATGTTTTTAGCTCATTCAATACGTAGAGAGTGTTTATTTCTAAACAGATATTTTCAGTTTATGTCGTGTTAAATGCCACAAAAATAACCTTTTATTTTACATATGCATGCATTAAGCATTTTGCGAGTTCATTATTAAATTTTATTTCTAAAAATTAATAATATACTTATGTGGGTGGAATTTCGTAAAATTCTTAGCTGACCTCTACTCAGCGAAAGGAATATTTCTACCAAATTTCAAGTCGCTATCTATGCCTTATGGTTCCAGAGATATCGTAATGAGTCAATATTTATAGGTAGAAATCTCTTTTATATATATAGATTATAATAATTATATCTTTAAAACATATTTCAGAATTATGCAAAAAATATAAGTAATATACTGCATTAAATTTTAATAAATATAATTTTTAAAGTAATTAAATATGAATTATAGACTAAACTACTAATATACATTATTATAAGCAAACAATGTACAATGTAGTATCTTCAAAATAATTCCAAGGGTATTACAAGATCGGCAACAAGATAGCTTAAATTTCTAATCTTCGTTATCTAATAACAAAAGGCCTTCATGTTTATTTTATAAAGCCCCTTTATCTTTCGATGGAAGGTTAAAGTAGGTTAAAGTAAACAATAATTTCCATAGCTTTGATGCTTTCTGGATATTTACTTACTTCAGTATTTGCTTTATATTTAAAAAAAAATTAACAAACATTTCTTCGGTTAAAAATTATAGCTAAAAATAATATTATATTACGTGAATTAATAATAATTTGTAATAAAAGCTAAAATGAGTTTTAGGTTAAAATTAAAGTTGAAAAGTTAAAAAATATCAATATTTAAGAGAACGAGGGAATATGCATGACTTTTTTTAGACTTAAATTCTAATCTTCTACATTTAGTGACATAATTGATATTAAACTATCCTTAGGCATTCGATTTGTAAGACGCATTTAACAAATTTGTATTTTTTTTATAATTACATATATTAATAATTGT
The DNA here is from genome assembly GCA_029286875.1 of Lamproptera curius. Classification (NCBI taxonomy): domain Eukaryota; kingdom Metazoa; phylum Arthropoda; class Insecta; order Lepidoptera; family Papilionidae; genus Lamproptera; species Lamproptera curius. Next base: position 1,832,370 of record JAGSMT010000059.1, read on the forward strand.
AATTGAATAAACTATGACAAATATATTTTATCTTTGCAAATAAAAAAAATTTAGGGATGAAAACACAAGTTATGTGTAAAATTTATTTTATTTAGCAGCAATTATTAGCAACATAACTTATTTTTATTACCCATATTTTTTTACATTTAAAAACAACAATAGTCATCTCATATGACAACGAACGAACGATCAAAAGGGCCTTTCGCATATTTCACAAAAGTGTAAAAAGGTCCACGCTCCTTGTATTCCTAATTTAGTAGGATTAATTGTGTTTCCCTAATGAAATTCCGTGTACCAAAAATTATAAAAACCAAAAGAACCCAAAAAAAGCCCTTATTTTTGTTTATTGTATTTAAATCAGGCAATTTTTCAAACAAATTTTTCAAAGATTTTTCGTCAAACTTTAGATTCAAACATATACATACGAGTTTATAAATATTTACCGTATTTCAGTTCCTTAATATACATTGTATTTCAGTAATTATTACATATAGCTATGTGGATATTATACACCTTTATTTAGTATTTGTTAAAAGCGATGAATCAAGCAGGACGTCATTAAAAAAAACGTAAAAAGTGAAAGATGTAGTCTCGTCAACACGCTAAATTTAAAACATTTTCTTGCAATTAACATTTAAACCTATATAACTAACTAACCAAATATAATAAAGCAATTTCAAATATTTTCATGCTTTCTTTGTATACCACGGGCAATTTATTTAAACCAGACTTTTTTACAAATCCTCAGCAAAGAATACGAATTTCTACACAAAATGATATGCGAGGCCATAATCGAATCCTTAATTATAATTGAATCCTTAATTCAATAAAGAGAACGGTTTGAGGCTAGCGTTTATTACAGATTATATAATACACGTATTGCAAACAAGCCCTAGCATAAAATTTGTGCTAAACATTATCTTAATATACTGTACTGATAGCTCGAGATGCGTAAATTTAACTGTTTAATGAATACACCGAAATGTTCTTAAAAGAGAGATCAAATTATTAATTTATGTAAATGATAAACATTGCACAACTTTTGATTGGTAAACGTTATTTTAATTTTAGGTTATCAAAGCAGAAAACAAGATAATACTGACCGTGTAATTTTGATGTCTTCTAATAAATAACTCAATAAAAGTTTTCGATCTTACGCGCAACTTAACTGTTTTAAGTCAACTACTTGATGCAACTTAGAGAATGAATCTTTAGAAAACAAAATGACGTCAATAAGGCCTTGTTATTGTTACACCGCCAGTAAATGTCAAGCATCTCCCAATAGGAGCGCAATGTATTTTGGCTTATAGTATACCATCGGTTTGAAAATTATGATTTGCCGAGAAAAGGACGAGCAAAAAACTCTGCAGACAATTTATATATTTTTTTAATTTCTACAAATAAATATGTCTGTTTGTAAGATCAAATAACCGGTTTTAAATGATTACGTTCAGATATACAATCGATACATATGAGAAAACATTTTTTTTAAATTTTTGTCTGATTGTTCTGGAATCGCTAGTCCAATTTTGACGGCACTTTCACTGGAAAATAACTGACCTAATTAACTAACTTTTCGTACAAACTAACATTTAAGTATTTTTTTTATTATTAGGTGAACGACTTCGCGGACAGCAGCTAGTATTAGATAAATACAACATCACACATCACATCACATCATCAGCCTGTGTTCGTCCACTGCTGGACATAGGCCTCCCCTAATACACCCCTATCCATTAGGAGTTGATAAATGCAAACATCTTTATAATTCAAAAGAATGGAGATTTAAGTAAAAATCGAAATATAAATCATTTCCTCTTTTAAAAAAATCTTTTCCTCTGTTAATTAGTGAAGCTCAATTGCTCTGTTAACTGACAGGTATGCCGTTTCTCTTTTAAGGCTGCAGTAACGAACTATTTAGTATAGAAGTGTATTACTTAGCGAGCATGTTCTTCAAATTATTATAGACTCCAATTTGTTCAATTGTAAAATTATGATATAAAGCTAGTGAAATACATAATAATAAATTTTGTTTTGTTGCCATATAGGTAATATATTCTTGAGGCCGGTTATTTTCCTTAAGAATTTTAGTTACGATGGAGATTTCCTTCAATAAGTAGGAAGGCTGAAGACCAAAAGCTACATAGATTTTTATATATAAATAAATACATAGTTCTTTTGGGCTTTAAATATAGTTAATATAGTTAAAGAAAGTAATATATTATTAACCGTTTAAAAAATTGAACTTCTATATTATTTTCTGCAAGTACGATTTTCACAAAGATAATTTTTACAAAATGTAAAAACTACATACAAAATACTTTTTATATATTGAAGTAGTATTAAACGTAACAGAGTTTGATAACATTAAAGGAAAGTGCTACCAAGTGCAATTTTAATGAATAAATTAAGAGCACTGGATGACGGGACGTGAGTACGGCCGCATTTGCATGGCGGCATGTTAAGCTTTCGCAATTATGGGATTCCTCAGGGCCCATGACTAGGCATGTCTTATTTACGAAGAGCGCGAAAAGGAAAATATACGTCACCTTTTTCTAATTATTTTATACTAATAATTAGATTTATAAGTAAAATAATAGATTTTACTAAACAAGATGTCACTGTGTATCATTGAATATTGATTGAAAAGGGCTGTGCGATATACGAGTTAAAAAATGATTTGAAAGTCTATTGAGTTGATTATTATATGATATGATATATCCAAATTAAGTTTTATCTATAAATTAGTTTTTAATTATTAAATCTATACTATTTTATTATAATATGTATTTTGATAATAAAAATCCATTATAAACTTAAAAAGATCGTTACATCTTATACTTTTATGGCTTACGCAGCAGACGAGCAGTCGCCACCTGAAGGGAAGATCACCGACGCATGACTTAATACGGTGTACGCTTCACACTCTACTAAGTGAACATGTTTTGATCTACGTTGCTACGCAGTGTAAATTGACTGGCATACGGTGCCTTCAAAGCTTAAAATAAGATTTACCACTACTTGATCTTCGCGAAATAGGCACCGTACGGTGGTACCGCAGACGGTCTCTGTAAAAGGGACCTACCTCCGTACTACTAGAGTGTACTTTCGAACATAATATAATCACATTTTATAAGACTAGTGCTATAGTGCTAAAAGGAATCTAAAACGATGTCTGATGAAGCTATCAAATATTTAAAGAATTTTTAAAATTGATTTAAATTGGCTGTTTCCGTTAACTCAAGTAGTTTGCAATTTTGTCAACCATGTACGTATAATCTAGTATTCAAACTATAACTATAAATGAAATCAAAATTATGAGATTTCAAAATCTACGAGCTTGATACCATCTGATTGATCTCTTCAAAATCCTTTACAATGTTAGGTACTGAGTAACAGACATTTTCAGAGGACTACCAACTCATGACCCACCATTTGAAAAAGCAGAATCCATATCTGAGTTAAAAGGTTTTACTCTAAGATACAGCTAATAACAGTTGATACTGGAGCTAATTCTGGTACTTAAATGACTCAAATGTTAGGTTATTGAAACAAGACCATTTTGTAACATTTGTGTAGGGAGGACTAATTACTACCATTTTATAAATAGATTCTTGTCACATATCATTAAGCTTTATGTTTCTTAACATCGAAACGCATTATAAATTAATCTGAGATAAATTTCTTCAATAGTTTAATATTCAGGTTCTTGACAAAAACTTTAGCAAAAATTTAAACGATTGTATATCGCGTTTATAAATACGATCACTTATGCTAAAGCATTTAAGTATATGATTATTAATACGTCGTACTTTAACTGACGATAGATGATTCTGTTTATCAAATTCTCATTCTTGTACAGAATCTAATATTTCGAAATATCTGTATAATACAACATTATTAAGCATTACTAGACTGATTATTTAATGTAATCAAATAACATATAAATTTACAAAGCATTTAAATTATTGGACATGAAGCTCTTTCGATAACAGGTGGTAGTGTGCAAATATCCTATGTTCCGACATTCGAGCCGGTATTTAATGGGTAAAGAGGCCACGATCCTATATTCCGTGGCAGCTTCGTTGGTATACTGTATTATGTCATAATTCGACACTTCATCAAGTAATGACAATACTCTCTCCTTCTTGTAATATATATATATAATATATCAGAACATACAAAATAATGACAATATTTTCTTGAAATAAGAATAAAACAAAACTCAAATTGGGTAATTTGAAATAAGTATAAATTGAATTATTTAATTTCTTTTTTTTTTACAATAAATATTAAACTTGGGTCTTTGTAGCTATTTAACTAGTTGTGAAAAACTACTTAAAAGTTAAATCCATATTTATGTCACGAATAGTAATAAGAGTATTTAATATGGAAAAACAGCAAAACCAAACTTACTTTAGAACAAAAAAACTTTGCTATAGCATATAAAAGTTATTATAAATGATTTGTTTCTTATGCCAAAAGATAGAAAACGCCTTTATATGCCAAATACAAAACCATTTATTATAAGTTTTTGTTAAAAAAAAGATACTTAAAATATTATTAACACTAATGTGTTTGTGGTAGTAAAATTTTTGTTTTGTTATTGATTTGATTAAAAGCACAAATTACCAAACAAAGTTCTAAAAGAATTTTTCGTCATTTGGCATTTGTAAGAACAAATGTCCGCTATCTGCGTACATATATTACGGATAAAGGAGCTTTATTTCCCACTACGTAACACACATCCTCCGAGCAAATTGGATAGCCCGTCAATTTTTGTTTTATGCAAAAAATATCCGTTTCTTATTTGACGAAGTAAAATTCATTAAACAGAGCATTTGTTTTTGTGCTGTAGTGGAGCATTGTTTGAATGCTGAACAGACGGCAAAAAGACGACTACGATTGGAGAGATGATATTCAACACAAATATTATCTTTCGGCAATCGGGTAGTTAGAACGTATTGCCCTAACAAAATAGAATATCGAGTAAAAGTTATTGACCGCTAGGATTCAAACTCTACGACCTGATTTCTAAAACGACTATGCTAGATCAAATTTAAAGGCTATGCAATTAGGCTTAAGAAGTATGTGATTAATCTTTATTGATTTCTGTTAATTAAATCCACATAAATATTTTGTGGGTTACTCTTCTAGTATAAACAAGCATAAATATTATCTAGACGCGGTTTATTAAATGCTATTTAAAAGCAGAGCTTATAAAGTCATCTCGTATGAACGCAGTTTAGTTAAGTTAGCTAAATGTTGATTAAATTAATGCAGTCTGCTATATATTTTGTATTTGTAACTTTCAATATTAAACGGAAATGTTTTTTTTTTATATGGGTATAAACTGTTTAATTGCTTTAGTAAAAAAAATATCGAAATAAAACTGGAACTCATTTTATTTGACCTATTAAAGGGTGAAAACCCAATTGGCGCTAACAAAAACGTTGTCGGTGGGTCAACATTAGGTTGTTCTATGAATATTTAACGATACTGTCCAAAAAAATCTTTTTTTAGTGAGACATCTTTATAAAAGACGTAAGTATAATAATTTCTTTTTCATAAATGGATTTCATATCCCGTTTTTATATGAAGTTCAAATGAATAAATAGAATCATAACACACAGAAAAACATGTTCCTTTTTTACAAAATATAAACTATGTGGAAGAAGTATTCGTTAAACCAACGAACTACAACACTGGTATTAAGAATGGTGCTCAATAGTGGTCATTACATCGAATTTATTACAATAAATTTATACTTCGCCTATTTTCTTAGGGCAGTAGTGATAACCTTGCTCCCCAGTTTAAAAGACTCACGCCAATTATTGAGTAAACGGACTTGAACTGTCATGTTTCATGGCGGTAAAGCAGTTTTTGTCTTATTACGCTGATTTTAATGAGCATTTTACTTACCACTAGGAGAAAATTCTTGCTTATCTCGTTGCGCGAACCAAAAAAAAGTTTCCATAAAGTTTATAGCCAGATGTTCTCACATTTTTATTAAACAACATTTTTAACAATTTTTGTCGTCACACCACATCCGTCAAAGAATATACACCTTATAATATTTTCCTAACATCGATATTGCGTATGTTTTCATATGACTTTGACCTACTTTACATATAAACGGTTTCTCCTGAGAGATGAAGGCGCAAATTACATTGACTAACGGCGCGTGTAACGATAAAGCGTATTCATAACTGATATGGATGAATGAGCAATTTTATAAGATAATATAGGTGATATAACAAAGTCAACTCACTTCTCATGCAAGCTCAATTTTAAACTGTATTTATAAATTTCAAATAAACAAACGATATTATGACCATGATATTGTATAAAATAAATATATCGTTATGTTCGTTGGAATGGAGTTTTTAAAAAGGCGATTTTTGTCCTTATACAATTTAATCAATACAAATTACTTTACCCCAGGAAAATCCATTTCAAAATTGTTGCTCAGGGACTGCTGGTACAATATGAGACAAAAGTCATCCCAGCGAACTTTGCGCCCGTTTCAAACGTTTAATCAATTAACCAGAAATTTCTATTGAGCCTACCTGTTAGAATCTCAAACTGTTTTAACCTAATAGGCGTTGTTTAACTCCCTAAAAAACAGTCATCCGATGTGTTTATTTCTAAGCTTTCTAAAACTAAAACTGCTGAAGACATAAGTTATATATATAATTTTTTTTTTGTATCTTTATAAATATGTTTCCACAGCATTCATTAAAATTGCTCGATTGATGAACATTAATAAGTTGTTTGTGTTTGTTTTTCTTTACCATAATTTAGAGCTAAGCAAGCAATATTAACAATTAATATCAGTAACTTACATTTTTCTCACTTTCCTATATATTATATTCATGGTAATGATGGATGGTATTCTTAGCTACTGGGTGAAGTCTGTAAGCTACTGTACTCGTTAAGACCAGACATGATTATACCTAAGTATGATCATGTCTGATCTTAACCAGTATATAATACAATGCAGTCAAGTTAGATAGAAGACAGAGGAGTAGCTTTTAACTTTTCAAAAATTCGTAAAACATATTGTTTTATGAGAAAATAACGAATAAGTTTGTGATTAAATAAGTACAAAATCAACTAAATACAATGTAATTTGGAGAAGACATTTGTCTTCGGGCTCATTTAAACGCGTGCATTCATAATAAAACGTAACTATAATTAACATATGGAAATCGAGAATAACTTGTTTTGTATCTTATTCAGATACATCAAATCTATTCTTATTTACCATTATAACCATTTATAGCATAGTTGCTTATAAATTCCATCTCTTAATATAAAGTGTTAATAAAGAAGAATATTCCCTTCCCGTACTTTTTGCAATCACTGTTGTTATTTCAATTTAATTACATATACAAATTTCTCCCCTTACATTAAATAAATTTATACTCATATAAACACAACCAGTATTTAATACTGGGTAATTTAGAGAATGAATTGCCAGAAGATTAAAAGCGAGCAATTTATTACACATGAAAAAACCTTTACGTTCTATTCGACGGTGATACATTGTATTGCGTTGGTCCCATAAATCTAATAGCAAACGTCAACAATGGAGTTGCTGCCTGGAACATTACAACTGTGCTGAAAGCATGAACATATTTTTTTATACTTTAGCTGAATTTGTGGCTATATATCCACTTTAAAAATGTGTGCCTGTTACACAAACACTCGCCTATCACGTATGAATACAATAATCTTTATATTCAAAATAAAATTCAAAAGAAGTAAAAGCACGAAAGTTTCAATGTAAAATAGTTGTATCTTAACTATTTACACTAATGACTTTGAAAACTTAATTAAACGTCAGCTACTATAGAATGTACATATTTAGTAAAGTGATAAATGTTATTCAGTATCATATCAAGGAAAGCCTTATTTTTGTTACTTTTGTCGTAGTAGACGTTTTTGTTATTTTAATGTAGTGGCATCTCTTTTTAGACCTTTGTAATTATCAGGCATTATTTGTTTTAAATTGTTCATATCTGACAATACTCATCATATTTATATCTGTACTCTAATACTTCGATTATATACATTTTTAAATTATGTCTGTAATACGAGGGCGGTCTGAAAAGTTTATGACCTAACAATGATAAAGGATTTTTTTTCTTACTTTTTTATTTATTTTTCTACATAGTCTCCTTGTAGCTCTACACACTTCTCTCAGCGATGCTCCCATCTCTGTAACCCGTCCAAATAGTACTTGGCGTTTTTCTCTGCAAAATAACTGTTCATAAAGGTGATTGCTTCCTCATTTGACGAAAATCTTTGTCCTCCGAGCGCAGTTTTAGATGAGAGAACAAAAAGAAGTCGCTTGGGGCCAGATCTGGTGAGTAAGGCGAAATTTTTGCCATGGCAACCACTGAGGTGTGAGACGGCGCGTTGTCTTGGTGAAACAGGATTTTCTTTTTCTGCAAATGTGGCCGTTTTTCCGCAATTTGTGCCTTCAGCTCGTCAAGTAATGATGCATAGTATGCTTCTGTAATGGTTTTTCCTTTTTGAAGATAATCTATAAAGATAACTCCATGACTATCCCAAAAAACAGTCGCCATCACTTTACCAGCCGAAAAATCAGTTTTTGCTTTTTTGGAGCTGGTTCCCCCTTTGCAGTTCACCGTTTTGACTGTAGTTTTGTTTCGGGCGTATAATGGTGTATCCAAGTTTCATCGACAGTAATTAATCGGCGGCAAAACTCGGATTTATTGCGCCTAAACTGCGCCAACAGAGCTTTGGAAATGTTCATTCGAACCACCAGACCAAAAACGTGTGGTCTAATGTGAGCTAACGCGGCTCCCAACGCGCGGACAGCTTTCCCATGTCTAAATCTTGATTTAATATGCGACAAACATGTTCTTTGGACATTTTCATAACCTCTGCTATCTCTCTCACTTCAATTCAGCGGTCGTTTAACACCATTTTGTAAACTTTAGCAATGATATCGTCAGTAGTTGCAGTTTTTGGACGTCCTGAACGTTCATCGTCTTCCAAGCTCTTACGACCACGTTTAAATTCAGCTGCCCAAAATTTCACTATGTTAAATGATGGTGAAGTTGTATATAGCTTTTAAATCGAGTATTCATCTCTATTAACGACTAAGCTTTACATTATATTGTTATATAACTTTTTTTACATATTAAATACATTGAGGCTTTTGTGTCGGTACATATTAAACCCTCTTTGATGTGCACTCGACGTTTTGACGTTATATTTTTATAAAAAGAGCTCCTGGAAATTTTGATAACAAAGATTTATATTTTTTTATGTTAGTACTTAGATAAGCAATTTGAGTTTTGAACAAATGCAGAAAAAGGAAAAAAATTACGCGGCTCATTGGTAGGTAATTTTTATAAGTAAGCCACTTATTAAAACAGAGCTACCAAAAACTGTGTGTTAATTATTGAATAACTCGAAAATAGTAAACATTTAAAAAAATATTTCTAATATATTTTATTCTAAGAAATTGGAGTGGAAAAGTAATAGATTCTCTTCAAATTAAAGATATTAGGATGCGGACAGATAATTGAATCCAGACTGAATAATTTATTGAACTTAAGATTGAGGCACGCTTTGAGCGGGATCTGTGGTTTCACTAAATCGGCTAACATGAAATTAAGTTTACTAAAACCACGTCCTTGTGATGTAAATTCAACTTACGATCCTCTTTAATGGTTCTTCTTTGATCTGTACCCTTTTCCTTTGATTAAACGACAGTACGAGTCAATATGTTATAAGAAGTTATGTACAAAAGTTTATAACGTCTAAAAATAATTATATGTGATAGGGAAGAAATGAAAGACAATAAAAACATATATTTTTGAACTTTCCTTTAGCAAATTTTTAGTCATTGCATTAATATGTGTATATTAATCAATTTATATAAATGTAAACTGGATATATTATACATCAATCTTAGAAGTTATGATCTAAGACAGTACAGCGTATTATGAAATAATAAACCTAATTATTAAAATCCTATGTTAAACACTACAATATAGAAATTTTATTATAAGAAAAAAACATTTGTAATGTTCTTTTCATTAACTTAATTATATTAAACTTTATCAATATTAACTTTTTTAAATTTTTACCAGTTACATTTAAATGTTTTAATTTATTTATTAAATTGAAATACATACATACTTAAATACATAATTTTATGTATAGCTTGAAATCATATAACATGTCCATAAGCTGACAAGGTGGAAGTAGTACCTATAAACCGGCCAGTTTACTATGTAGGTAATGATAAAATCTTAGTTGAAATATAAATATAACAAATAACACCTGTCTTGTTATATAAAATATAGTCTTAATCACAATAGCTTTACATATTAGTTGTACATGTACATGTTCAAAGAAGGAGTAAATGTAGAAAGTTAATGTAGAATCTAAATTGTTGTATAAAATCCTTAAAAATATTACAAAATCTTCTTGCTACGAAAAAACTTTGTCAAATCAATAACGGTAAATTCCATATAAAACATTAACTCAGATCCCATTAAATTATTAAACATAGATAATCAAAAACATTCCTATTAAAAACAGATATGATATTTCCTGATAGCAAAAAAAAAATTTGCGCAGAAATCCTTGTTTAAGAATAGAAAGAGAATCATAAAAAGTTTTCAAATCGAAAGTTTTTCCTTCTTTATTTCTTTCGAGTATTCTGCAGTATGAATAGAGCGAGACGCTTTTAAGTTTCGGAAGGGGTCTTTTATTGTTGTAATGATGAAAAGCTGAATGTAGCTTTTATATATTTTTCGAATGATTTTCAAATGTTTTTCATAGTAGGTAAATGTTTGAAATGTGAAAACAGCCGATTAGGCAATAATCTTCCTTCCCGTTATTACTATATCATTCCTTTCACCTGCCCTCCCTTTTACCATAATTTTTCCTCATCTCGCGAAGAAAGGAGGGTAAAGGGAGAATACTTTCCTTCCTACGCAACGCATCATATTTTAAAGTCACCGACGCAATGGCCTACGCTCCGTTCTAATAGTTTTAAGTTTACCGCAAACCCGAACCGCAGCAACGAAGACGCCTGCAGCTGTGCCGTATCAGACGAGATATTTATCCTTCCTTTATCGCATTTCCAATCAGTTCGCTCCGAGCAGCCGCCCGGAACGGACGTATCTTCGTGCGCTCCCGCATGGAAATAGTACCTCAGCAAATTAGTGCTGTGTCGTCGTGCAACTCTAATAGTGTTAGTGTAGTGAGTGCTCCTAGGCAGGCTCCAGTCACGTAAGTCTTTATACACTTTACACGCTATTTTTACTTCTTTTACTTTGCTTGCCGCAATAGGAGGCAGCTAGGTACACACCTAGCGCTCTTAAAGCGCTCACATAGTTTTAAAAGCAGGCACACACCTCCCCACACAGGTGGGGAGGACTAGATTCGTTACACACGCCGGAGGGGATCGCCCCCAAAGGCCTAGAAAAACATGGACGTCTCCCTAGAGGAATATATGCGCACGACATGCCCCGACATATTCGCAGAGATAAATGACAAGTACAGGAACTTCAAGGCACACCTTCAAAACGCATGCGCCGCGGCCTCGCGCCCGCCATTACTGTCCTGACGTGCCGACTGACCCTGCACCGTATTACAGATTGTGCCTAGAAAATATCTCCGACTCGGAATCGGAGAACATATTCATGGATATAGACCCTACTAAGGCAGACAAACGCGTCCGCGCAGATATAGACGACGACGGTTTCGAAACCGTTGTTTCCCGTAAAAGGGCAAAAACGCCCCGCCGCCGCTGTGAACCGCGAAGAAGACCGCGCTTCTCCCTCACCAACTCCGAAAATCAGGTCGAGGCCCACTACCGAGCGGGTTCAAACCGCGAACATTTATATGAGCTAACGTAAGGCCAAAGCCCCGCCCAATTGTCATTCACGAAAAAGCGAGCTGGGCAAGTAAACAAATTTATGAATAAAAATAAGTACTATGACGTCAAGTCGAAGTCTAAGGACACGCGACTAGGGATCCGCGTAAACGTCAGCACAGTAGATGACTTCCGTGAACTCACACACTTTCTGCGGAATAGCCGCATTCAAATTTACACATACGCCCTCCCGGAGGACCGTAAATTACGTGTAGTTGCACGTGTTATCCCTAAAGAGGTGGATATCGAGTCCGTAAAGGCCAATATCCTATCTCAGGGATATCCCGTGAACACTGTGCGGAGGCTTCACCACCCGCTGTCAAAGGTCGTCATGGACCTTCTTATGTTAGAATTAGACCTTACTCCAGAGGGTAAAGCTATATTCAATATTCAAACTATTTGTAGTCTATCCGGGATCAAGATAGAATCTCCCTACAAGACAGGCATCGTTGCGCAGTGTTGCAACTGCCAAAATTTCAAGCCATACCGCGCGTAATTGCCAGTGAACCCGCGTTGCGTTAAATGTTTCGGTAAACATAGCACTCGAAGTGCCCACGGCCAAAGATACTACAGACCCTCCGTCATGCGTTAATTGCGAAAAGAGGGTCACCCGCAGATTACAGGGGCGCGAAAAGCCCCAAAACCTTTGAAAGTTAATTCTCATTCCGAGAATCGTCTTAGTAAATACAAAACGAGTGCGAAAAACATTGCTTTTGTTTCGGCACCGGTGCCGACCAAAAATGCCTAGGTTAAGCCCCGGTAATTAAAACCAATAATCCTACCCAAACAGGTGCGCGATTCTTAAATAAATTACCTGAAGCACAGGCGGTAACGTCAAATTGTTGCACCTGCTAAAACAATGGCGCTCCCGACAACGACGCCTATTGTCTCACATGTGGTTCCGTAATGACACTCAATTGAGGATAATATTAAACTGGCCCTATTAGTATTGCAACAAATAGATATCGTAGAATTAGGCGTATTTTGCGACAAGCTCCGCGCCCCAAAGACGGCATCAAGAATGAACGCTCTATCACAGCATGTGCGCCTCTTACAGGCCATGGGCAATCTAAAAATTAAATAAACGCAACAGACACAAGGCCGTAGGTTTCCGTAAATAAAGATGGCAATTCCTCGCGTAGGTAGGACCAAACCGCATTCACTAGTCGTTTCTTGCTACAACGCAAACGGTTTTGAGAGATCAGAAGGCCGAAATCACTAAATTCATACAAGATTATAATATAGACATATTTTTGGTACAAGAGACTCATCTTAAACCAGCAACACGCGATCCCTAGATAAGCGGATACAATATTATTAGACACGATAGGCTGTTAGCCCCAATGGGCGGTACTCTAATCTATTATAAAAGATCCCTGCACATAACATCAGTAGAAGTGCCACTACTCACAAATTTAGAAGCTTCGGCGTGCATGATCGCACTTACCGGCCATAAGCCGCTTGTACTTGCCTCAGTGTATCTCTCGCCGCTAAAAACTATGTTACAATCAGACCTTGAGCTGCTTCTCGGCCTAGGTCCATCAATATTACTCGCAGGCGATTTTAATTACAAACACCGTGACTGGAACGACAGCAGAAACAACTCAAATGGCACAATATTGCAGGGTCTCAGGAGGTACTCAACATTAATATAATAGCCCCGAGACCCTGACTAGATATCCATCAGACAGTGAGGTCGCCTAGCACCCTAGATCTATTTATTCTAAAGGGTGTCTCACTCGATGTCGTATCAATAGAGACACTACACGAATTAGATTCTGACCACAGCCGGCTTTTATGTAAATTGGGCCAAGACGCCGGTTCGGTCCCTATGACTAAAACCGTAGTAGATTGGCATCGCCTTGAGGCTAAACTCAAGGCAATGAACCCCAGAATTGTGAAAACATCCCAGATGTGAGTTTGTAACCTAGATCAGGCAAACGATGCCTATTAACAACATAAAGTCACAATCTCATCGGCCATTGAAGAGTCCGAAAGAACGGTGAAAGTCACGGCCGACCGGAACTTTGGCCTGCCTTTCGACATTCGATGTCTGATAAGAGAAAAATGCCACGCAACGAGCGTACGATCGCTATCGGTCCGAAACAAACCGAGCATTATTTAGGTATTTACAACTTCAGGTTAGAGAACGCATAAAGACTCACCGCGAAACTTCGTGGCAAAACCTAACGGAAGAATTAGAGCCATCGCATGTTGCCTACTGGCAATTGGCCCGAAATCTAAAGTTAGGTTCACGCGATTCAATTCCGCCGTTATCCCGTCCTAACGGTGGCTTATTAGCCTTCGATGATTTTGAAAAAGCCGAATGCTTAGCGGACACACTAGAGTTACAATGCACGCCATCTCGCGTACACACCGACACGTTTCATCTTGCGGAGGTGGACCGTGAAATCGGCCGTAGGGCGGTCTTACCACCAGAGGGCGAACGCTTAAAACTAGTGACCCCGGAGGAGGTCAAAGACATTATTAAGGGTCTTAAACCCAGATCGGCACCTGGCCCAGACCGTATTAGTAATAAGGCATTAAAACTTTTACCAGGCCCGATTATTTGTCTACTAGCGAGCATTTTCAATGTACTTCTAGCCACTTGTTCCTTCCCTGACGAATGGAAGGAGGCCATTGTTACCGGCATACCAAAGCCGCGTAAGCCACTAAACCAACCGACAAGTTATCGTCCAATCAGTCTCCTCAACTGCATGGGGAAATTGTATGAACGCATAATCTTGTCGAGGTTAAAGGATTACGTTTTCTCCAATGGCCTCCTACCAGACGGAACAATTCGGTTCCGTCCTGAACACTCCTGCTCCGACCAGGTTTATTGCCTCACAGAATACATTCTGACGGGCCTAAACAAAACAAAGTCAGGCCTTAGATCCCATTACACGGGGCTGTTCTGTTCGATGTCGCGAGGCATTCGATAAAGTCTGGCACAACGGCTCACTCTACAAGTTGTACTCTTTCAATGTGCCTGACAGACTTGTGCACATCATACAAGCCTACCTTTCGAATCGCTCTTTTTGAAATCGAGTAGAAGGCACCCTCTCAATCAGACGCCTCCTGCTAGCGGGCGTGCCACAAGGCTCCGTTCTTTCTCCTCTGTTATTCACGCTATACACTAGCGATATTCCTAAAAGCTCTAATGTTAACCTTGCGCTTTTCGCAGACGACACCGCCCTCTATTACTCCTCTTCCTCACCATCCCTTATCACCAGTAAACTCCAATGTGCAATCAATAGCCTAGGCGATTGGTTTCGCAAATGGAGGATTGATGTGAATCCCGAAAAAAGTGTAGCAATATACTTTAATCGGTCTTCTGTCAGAGCTGACCTCACTCTGTCCTACCACCGTCCGTTCCAAAAACCGCACATAATGCTCGATGTAGACAAACACTCGGGCAATTGAACCTTACGGCAAACCGATCCCTGGGGAAGAAAGCCAAATATTTAGGGTGTTACTTTCGACAGTAACATGAGCTTCAAAAGCCAGTCAAAGATGTTAGGGAGAAAAGCCGCTTATGTCTCGCATCGTCTCTACTATCTTACCAACAAAAATAGCAAAACGCCTCTTAATTACAAACTTTTATTATATAAAGCTTGCATACGGCCGATAATGACATATGCTTGCAATCTTTTGCCGTATATCCTCCCACCACTTAAATCAACTACAGGTGGTGCAAAATAAATTTTACGACGAGCTACTGGAGCAGAGCCTTATCAAAGAAATGTCGACTTGCACAGCGACTGCAAGATGCCGACATTAGCGCTCATTTAAAAACACTATCAAAAATTCTTTGAAAGAATAGAAACGCAAAAGAACCTCTCTGATGGTAAGGCTGCAAATTATCACGCAGACCCAGATGCCTCTAGTAGGAAACACGTCCCGTAATATACTCTTAGACCCAGATGAAGAAGGGGCTTAGGAATTCTGGACTCTCCAAGAGTCCCGCCACAGATACTACACACACAAGTAGGGATAACACACACACTTTTAGGTCTACCTCGCTCAAGAGCACAGCGAGACCAACACACCGCTACACGAGATACACCGCGTTCAAGGGGCGGTTCTCACCGCCCCGGCAATCGATTAAACAGTCGACCGAACGTCGCCGCCTCGGTCCGCTATACCGAGCGTCGATGATCCTTAAGCGACTTCTTCAAAATCAACCCACGCATCCTAAATGCGTGTGGCCACTCTTTAATGTTTTGGTCACCAAGTTCGAGGGATCTAGCAATCCTCCGAACTCAGTAATAGGATGAAGCTTCACACAGACACAGGTCTAGAAGCATAACTTCGAATACATAAGACATAAGAAGACGCATTTCCAATCCGGCTTCATAACCACGTTGTCCGCGCTGGACTGCGCACATGGTCCTTCGAACCGTATCCTTGCTTCTGGTCCTTTAATAGGATCTACCATATCGTGGTCACTTGAGCTAGTTGGTCAAATCATAATTGGCTGACGAAACTTGAGTAACTACGCGCCCGCGCAGCCACGAGTAATATCTGTTCTTCGTGATAAATGCGTGGATACCATTTTGGTACTAGAGCAGTTATCATTATAGTTTTATTATTTACTGGCCCAAATAAATGTCTATTTGTTCTATATATTATTTTAGCTAATGATACAGCTGAGTTTTAAGTCTACTACTGCATATGTATCTCAATGAAACTTAAATTATTTTTAATCATGCATAAAATCTGCCTAATTTAAAAAAAGCATTAACATTGAAAAAAAAACATTATTTTCTGTGTATTTATTACGCCATGTGGAAAAGCAAAAGACTGAAAAGAATTGTAATGTCACAAAGAAAGACATTATACGTCACACAGTTAGCAGTAATGATGTGAGCGTATCACGAAAATGTCTTATTTTCTCTCACGAGTAAAATCCCTGTCATTGTCTGAGAGATTGCACTTTCAATCTGGATCATAGAAGAGAAAATATGTTTGTGGAAAATAGGTACTTTAATATAATGATGATTTACTATCTTTAAATCTGTGTTACTGTACAAATGCTTTGATATTTTTTTCGTAAATGATTTCAATGTATTAATTATTTTTAATTCTAAGGCTTTTTGGTAAATCTATTTACCTTACAACAGATTTTTTAGTAATTTACATACATTTTTTATATAATTATGTTTTTTCATGTTCTCTTACATTTCTCACCGTATGTAGAATATTAATTGTCTGTAAAAAAGACAGATTTCATTAACACATGGATACTACTTAAGTGTTTCCAAGACTAAATTTTTATGCATTTTTATTTTTCCTACAGTTCATTCTAGCATGCATTATCACCTCAAATCAGGAAGTAGGAAGTTGGGTTTTCTCTTAAAAGGAATAGAGGTAAAAATTATATTATAGTTCTACGATATGGCTCCCTGCCTTTATAAATTATTTCCATGTTGTAATCATAGTAATGTACATGTTTTGTTTATAAAGTGTATTACAAAGACACCGAAATAGATTTATTAGTGAATTTACTTAATTATTTTTCACGTACTAATTTTGTTCGACAACTTAATCGACTGATAGAATGAAAACAGAAAACCTTTGTATTTTACAGAGATAACGAAAAAAAATATATATTTAACCTTTACCTGCCTATAATGCACACTCGTATGTCAATACTAAAATAATATCATCTCCTTAGACGAGGCGTATTCAGTCACGACGCTTGAGAATCTCCATAATTACGAAATCCCGACATACCGCCATGCAAGTACGCTTAGTCACGTCCCATTATCAAATTCCATTCGTTTATATTTCAATAAAGATCCCTCACTGGCCTTCGAAAAAAGAAAAAGTTGCTGAAACTTATAATACATTCACCGTTCAACTTATTTAAATTAACTCAAGTATAGTAATATATCTAGTTTTTTATGTTTTTTTCTCAATAACTCTTAAATTTTATATATATAAATAATTTTGTTTTTTAATCAGTTCACCTGGGTTAGTAAAGATATTTTTTTCATTTTTCGTGCAGATAATCAGAAAAATGTTGGATGGGATGGGATGTAATGAGATGTTACGTCTCAACAAGACAGCACATATGCTGGCTACGGTGCCCTTCGAATCAAGACACGTTAGTGTTTTCAAATTACTACTTTGCGGCAAAAATATGCACCGCGAAGGTACCGCCGCAGACGGTGCACTGTAATAGAGTGTAGAAGTTGTAGGTACCACGAATATTACCTTACTCATACAAAGCATTAATAACATCATATTTAGACGTATGGGACATATATATGATTGAGTATTTATTAATTTAACTTATTGTTAAAGAACGCTTGAATCAAATCACAGATACAAAAGATATTTAATGATTTCCAAAACCCTCGCTTAGGTCCATTTCGCCTACATGTAAAGGTAAAACGAACCTATGGCGAAATAATACCAAACTAAAATCTCCACACTGGACGCAGCCTCTAGCCTGATTTATAAAGTAAATGAGAGTAATAGAAACATCGTATGTTCATATTCGCTAAATGAGTCTTTTTTTTATGTGTTATTTTAGATTTTCCCTTTCTTTGTCCTTTTTGTCTACACGTTTGCTTCCCTTTCCTATTCTTTCCAGTAAAAAAAATCTGTTTGACCTTCTTTGTGTTTTCTTTACATTCTTGTGCTTTTTAGTAACCTCTTATTCTTTCCGATACAGTGACGATGTTATTTCGACTATCTCTCCTCGCTTAGTATTAGGTCTAGTCCGTTATGAAGTTCATCCCTAGGCGTGATATCCTATGGTAATAGTAAAAGATAAACTCGTAGATGGCTGTTGTTCAACTTTTTATCATTTACAGATAACAATGGTTCAGTGACACCTTCATTGCTAGAGCTGCTAGGTTTGTCTCGTCGCTGACTAGACTGTGGTGTCATATTTATTTGAATAACTGCGTGATCGTTGGGTACTGATACAACAAGTTCGTCAATTGGAGGGACTTCTTTCGGTTAAATCATTAATCCTCCTATCCTAATTAATATAGTCACTATAATTTAGAACATTAAATGTGGCAGCCGTTTTGTTAAGCCCTATTTTGCGTAGTTACTTTTTTAATCGTATTTTTGATGACCTCCTCACGCCAAGCTTGTTGGTCGGACTTTATTTTGTAGTTTTTAACTTAAAAAAGAAATTTGGACTGACAGACTTGGCCTACTAATTAAATATCAAATTATATAAGTATAATCACAAATAAACTGCATTAAACGTAAAATGGACCACGAGGTCAATTTTTCCCGTTCCGTTTTGTCTTTTCGGTAGACGTGTAAACAAAAAAATTTTTTGACGTTAATATTGACGACAACCATGCCCATTTATCGTTAAAACTCAGTAATATAAACAATATTCCAAACAAAATCACAAAATCCCCGATATCTTTAAAGTAATATAACTGGAGGCGATTTAAAATTTGCTGTTTTTACATCAAAACTTGCAAAAATAAACTTTCCTTGACAAAAACGTGTGCCGCTGCATGACCGCTTCAAGGACACTGACCAACTCTGAGTGGAAGGCGACTGTCAAGTTGAAGCTTGGTAATAGATAGCACTAACAGTATAAAAGTTATTAGTCCGGTTCGTTTTACCTGCCGGGTCCGTTATACCTTCTTTTCCCTTATTCGTATATGTTTTCTCTAGCCAAAATCAATACGTATCGGAAGTTTGAGTATCTAATTATTTTTGAACGAGGCTTCGCTCTCGGACAACTCGGTCAGCGGAAATTACTAAGATCTATATATGCAAAGATAAATCGTACGAATATTATCACAACAACAAAAATAAACTTTTACGCTTAACGATTTAATAATGTAATTGTGGTGAAGTTAGTTCAAAAGTGATAATTTATTTTCAAACTCATAAACACGTTTTATAGTTTTAATTTCTGTTTAATATTAGTAAAAAAGCTTCAAACTTTTATTATTAGGATTTAGTAAATCGAAACCTACCTAACCCCAGTAGATAGTGTTCCTAGACTATTTCCTAGGGTCAAGCAATGTATGTGGACATCGACGTGTTTTTTCAAGTCTTTGAAACAGTGTCTTAACGAAAAGAGCCTACTCCTTCTTAGAAGACCGGCAACGCATTTGCAGTTCCTCTGAACATGCGAGCGTCAAGAAAGTGATATAAAATTTTGATACATTGTAATAACATAAAATGCATTATTTTAAACATAAATTAGCGTTGTGTTTCCTAAATACGTTTAAAATATAATTAAACCACTATGAGGACAGTGTGGTGGGATACGGTTCAAAAACCCCCTAATGGAGAGGGCGTGTATTAGGGGACCCCTTTGTTCAGCAGTTAAGAAACACAAGGCTGATTATAATGATGTTGATGATGAATACCTCGATCTTTCGGAACGTCACTAAAAAGTACATTTACAAGTTAGTTCTCAAACATCACATTGCTAACGTTCTTTGTTTTAATTTTTAATATAATCAGTTAACATATTTTTAACTCTAAAATAATGATTAACAGTTTTTTATACGAATTTCCTGTTTTGATATAAAGTTATACAATCGTTTATCTACAAAACCTGCTAACCTTTCTCGTTTTCATACGAGTTTTATCGTTTGGTACATATGTATTAACCTCACTCAATTTTCTCGACCGTACTCCAGAACAATAACCATCAACGTTATGTTGGGCCTCATTTATTTTTATTTCTCTAACTGTACAATTTACTGTATGACGTTCAAACAATTTCGTCCTTTTATATATATGTGTGTCGTAGATAGTAATTTTACTCCTTTTAAGTCAAGTCGTCAGTATACCTTATTGTATACCAATAACTGTTCTTAACATAATGATGGAATCAAATTGTGTAAATACCGAGTATGTTAATGCATTACATACTCAGTGTTACGACGATTTATTAAACTGTTACCTAAAATACGTGGCAAATATCGAAGCTTATGTTTTATTTTACAAGTTTAATTATAATTTAATTTTTGTTTTGAAATTGTTCGTATTTTACACAATGAAAGTAATAGGCCTTGACCGCAAAACTGATAACAGATAATAAATCCCTAACGATGAATTGGTTACATGGCTCGGGATTGGTTCTGTTAGATGTAATCTCATTAACAATTCATTTCATTTGTCTATTCTGTGATTTCCAGCTAAACTTTTTGATCAATTATAACTCTATTACATATCATTTTATTTTTATAATACTTTTTTTAGCATGCCAATTTCATCAGTCTGGCCAGTCGGTACTGGCCATTTAAACAAAAAGGTTTGATTGGCTGTATATTTTTATTTTTACTAAATTTTATAAATCTGTTATAAGTTGTCTAAAAATTGAAAAAAGTTATGATTCGTTTATTAGTGTAGGCTATAAGAATACATTAATAAAGTAGATAAAAATAAAAGGTAATCCCGTTTTAAGAGTGACGAGTTCACATCAAATCTCCAAGGGAAATGTGAACTTTTCATTTTAATGCTTTTAATCAACATTCGTCCAATAATTTAGACGTGCTAAAATATTTTCCACTATCTGGAAAGCTAAGTTAATTAAACAAAATAACTAACTAATGCAAGAAACTAGTATATGTATTCTAAAGTGCTCTTTAATATAAATTTCAGTTAATTACTTTCGAGAATTTATCCAAGCGCTTGGGGTATTAAATACATCAGCATCGCCCTTTTAATAATTTGTTATAACCAAATAATAAACTTTAGCACATTAACCCGTAATAAACTCTATTACTTTTAATAACTAACATTAATTGAGACGTAATTTATGTTTTGATTAGTCTGCACACTAATCTAAAAGCATTATAGAATTTATTTATTAATTTTGCCTTATTTAAAAGTCATAATCCAAAGAAATTAGTACAAAAGAAATTTCGGATACAAATTATTTTTTGCAGAATTTTAACAATCGTGATTGAGTCTTGCTTAGCATTGAAAAAGCTTAAATTATTAGATCCAAAATCAGTATATTGGTAGATGTTCGAAACGGTGGTAAAGTTTTTCTTTTCTAGCCATTTCCCAGCGGTATTATGAAGTCCGCTTAAAATCTACTCGGTGTCAGCTGAACAGCAATATTATGAGAGGGGCTGATATCTGATCGCTTCTGAAGATGGCTAAGATATTAGTATTAGTAAATTTGAAGGCACTAACCTTCTACAACAACTGCCTAGTACGGTCTTGATATCTGAGATCACGTTTTGTATCTTGAAACTTAAGTTCACCCATGCGTCTTTCCTGCACGGGTGAACTTACATTTCTGGCAATTTAGTAATCAGTTCAATTTCAAGGTCAAAGTCAGATATCTTTATTCAATATGAAAGCATTACACTTTCTTATTGATTGTCCAATAAACTACCACTGGTTCGGAAATGAAGCCCTTGACCTGAGAAGAACCGGCGTAAGAAACTCAGCGAGTTAATGCAAATAACTTCTCTTTTAAATAATAATAAAGATTCCTAAAAAGTTTTGAGTAAACAGTATAAAATATAAAATTATACGGATTTGAGGTCGCCAAACTAAATAAATAAACGAACGATACATTTTTGTTTAGCTTGAAAGGCAACAAAGAAACATACCATATATATACTTAATAACAAAAGAATTATTAACTGAGAATACTATATATCACAAAATATTATATGAACTGAAATATTATTGTAAATACCGTATTATAATATCAGACATAATTCACCTAAGCACAGATATAGTACCCTTTTCTCTAAGAAGACAATTAAAATGGTTCGTTCATATTATTTGAACCATGAAAAGAAAAAACCAATATACATCCACAAAGAAATGAATCCTACTTTATTACATATATCGAAGGTCAGAACCCAAATTTGGTCGCTGGAAAAAACTTTTTCCAAGGGTTGACCCATATAAATGTAAGGCATATCTTAAGGGACGGATGGGAGGGATGTTTAGACTATAAGATATCAGTTGTACGTATAATTTTACTCTGGTTAAAAGTTGCAGTATCTTCGTAAAAATGGCTGCTAATTTTATTTTAAAAGCGTAGAAACGAACCCAGACCTTTGGTTTCTAAAGCGCAAGCCCAGGTCACTAGGGTGCTTATTAGGTATTTATTAAGGGCTCACAAAAGGATTATCTAACACGTAATGTAAAAAGTAAATATATAGTCGTAGATAGATAGAACTAACTACGCCGACACTATTTACAAATTCAAAAGTTTGTGTGAACGAAATAAGCGGATTATACATAAAGTATGTACGAATGCTGTCTTTGTTCTTAGAAGCACAAGCACAATTACGCACAGATTAATGAAGCCTACGTATGTACGTGCCTATTTAATAACAGATTCTGTAAAGAATAAGCAATGGGGCTTATCATTATACATTTTGTAAACTCGCTTGTGTTTCGCTTTTATGCATTAAAAGTAAGGGATAAATTTGCTTTTCTTATGTAGAATTGTTGTTAACATGCATCGATTCCTATTTTGAGCCTTGGATGAACTGCAAGTAGTTAATAAAACTGCGTTACTTGTAAAAGCGGTATTAAAATTAGGGGCTATTAATTAATAATTATAAATGTCAAGCTCAAACACTTTTCTTTTAATTTTAATCTATCGAATAATTACTAGTAAACGTAGTAATGATACTATTACGCTACATTTTATTTGACAAACGCGTAACGCCTGACTTTGACTTTGAGTAATGAATTAGACATAAAGATGAAAAGGAAAACTTTAATGTTTGGGTTTTATCTTTTATTAAAAACGCTCATTACAAAATCCATAGCTATAACTTGTAAATTAAAATAACAATAATTTATTTACTTAAAATAATCATAAATTAAAAAAGACGTGTCCAATCTAAGAAGTGAATAGAAAAAGCTGACAGCGTCGACCAAGACTTCTGATTAAGATAAGGCCTCTCAGACACGTTTCCCCCCGGGGCCGATTGCTCACTCCGCTTTATTAAAATTTCTTACCTGACGCGCTTGCCTGTTTAAAAAAAACTTCTTTATCTGGGTACACTGTAGAAACCTTTAGTTATAAAATTAATAAAAAAGGTTTTAAAATTAAATTAAAATATCTCTAAGGTTTAAAACGCGGTGGTAGATGATGTTCTGTCAGTTTTGTTATGAATTCAATTCAAATTCAAATTCAAATATCTTTATTCAATATAGAAGTGTAACACTCGCTTATTGATTGTCAGACGCTACCACCGAGTTCGGAATAGGACGCCTCCGACCTGAGAAGAACCGGCGAAAGAAACTCAGCGGGCCTATATTGTCATCTTTAAAATAATCAAATATACACATATAAATTTTCTTATGAGCTACATACAGTACTATCATACGTATATTATACTTGAAAAAAGCCTGGAGCGAGCATTCCATTACCAGGCTGTGTTATCATTTATAAATTCATTTATATCATAACAACCTTTAACACATAAACGTTCCTTTACTACATTTTTAAATTTATTAACAGTTAAATTCTGAACGTTTACTGGGATTTTGTTGTAAAGCGTATACATTGTCCCATAAAAGATTTACTTATTCTTCCAGTCGTTGGAAGAATTAAATTATGTTTGTTTCTAGTATTTATGTTATGTGCATCACAATGTCTAAGAAAATCATTTCTATTTTTTTGCACATACATTAGGTTTGCGAAAATGTATTGAGAAGTAACGGTTAGTATTTTAATCTCTGGGAACAATTTTCCCAGGGATTCCTTGAGCCCAGGTTATAAACCGCTCGAATAGCTCGTTTTTGGAGGACAAAGATCGTATTAGTATCCGCCACTTCCCCACAGTAGAATGCCATAAGACATTACACTGTGGAAATAGCTAAAGATACTAACCGGGCCGTCTCCACGTCAGTTAATTGTCTGATTTTCTTGACAGCATATCTGCAGAGCTGAGTTTATTCGACAGTCTATTAATATGAGGGCCCACTGCAATCTGGTATCTATTGTTATTCCCAGAAACACGGTTGACTCAACAACATCTATCTCTTCCTCATCTATAAACACTTCACATTTACTCAGTCTTACATTCGAGTCATAAATTTAATACATTTTGTCTTCTTCTGGTTCAGTAGCAGATTATTGACACTAAACCAGTGCGCCACTCTAAGAGAGTATTATTTACATCGTCAATTATTGATGTGTCGTTTAACTTTAAAATTAAGGAGTATCATCAGCAAATAATACTATCTCGTCGTTTTATTAATAACTATATGGTAAATCATTTATATAGATGAGAAAGAAAAAGGCCCAAGAATAGACCCTTGTGGGACACCCATATTTACCAGGGTCCCTGGAGATCTTATACGATTCACGTCAACCCTCTGAGTTCAGGTGGCTCAAGTACGAAGACAGAAGATTGAGTGCGCGTTTCTTACACCATAGTGACGTAATTTCCTGACCAGAGTTTCATGCTGTACGCAATCAAAAGCTTTTTGAGATCGCAAAAATGCCTAAGGCATCCTGCGACGCTTCCCAAGCCTCAAAGATGCTCTTGATGAGCATAACGCCAGCATCAATCGTGGAGCGTACTGTTTGTTATTAATGAGACAGTTACTGTTAAAATGTTTCATTAATTGGTTTAATAATAGTTTTCAAATATTTTACTAAAAGTAGGCAAAATAGATATAGGTCTAAAATTATTTGGGTCCATATTACACCCTGCTTTAAAACCAGTATAACTCTACTGTGCCTTCATTAGGTCAGGAAACTCGCCTCTCTGGATGCTTACATTAAATATTGTTGCTAGATGAGGTGATATTACATCAATAATCGAATTTATCACCTTAACAGAGATTCCCCAAAGGTCTGCGGTTTTTTTAATATCTAATTGTCTACATGCACTTATAATGTCCTTGCTACATACATCAGTAAAATTAAACATTTTTGTACATTCAATAACATTATCTTTTAATAGTGATTCGGCAACTGTTGGAGAAGACAAAAGTGACTTGGTAGTCAAAACCGGAATATCCGAAAAAAAAATATCTTCCTAAATCTCCCTAATATATCCTGCCCTCTCCATGGTTTATTAATTTTGGTATAGTTTATATTAATTCATTCCAGAAATGCATTCTGTATTCATAAATTCACATGAATAATTTTTTTTGTTTTATATCTTTAAAATTGTCTCTATATAACACATATTGTACAATATTTATAACTTTTCTTTGTTAATACTCACCAGGCAAATATAGCTGTCCAAACCCGCTTCAAAGAAAAGTCCGCTCCAATTTTCTAAGACCTCAAGTACGGCTGATCGGTTTTGAATTACTCTTATAACATATCTCGTATTGGACGAACTTTACAATCATATAAGGATTTTTGGCCTAGTATTAGGGTTTCATAACATGTAAGGATACAGTAAAATTGTTGTTGAATTAACTACGCCTGCGCGCTTACCAACATTAATTTAAAATTTGAACAGACACACAACAAACTTTTGGAAGAGTACAATAGTAGTCTACCGAAATTTTCAATCTTTTCAATGGACATAACAAAATATGACTATTTATAATGTTATATATTTTTTTTTATTCAGGTAATAATCATAATATAATTAGTAAGTGTAATTTTTGTTAAGCATATTCAAAAGTAAAAAGAAGTCTAGGTAAGATTACTTATACATTTCGTCTTCTACCCAAAGTTAGAAAAAATATTTAAAGACGCAAGCCACAACTTTCGTAAGATAATATCATGGCAATTGCCATGGTTTAAAACATCCATGGTTTAAAACATTTATCCATTGATCAATACATGTGATATGTATAATTAATATACCGGTGGTAGGTCCCTGTTTACATTACCGGTGGTAGGGTCCCCTGTTTACAGGAGACCGTCTGGGTGGAGTACCACCGCGGTGCCTATTTCTGCCGCAAAACAGTAGTTGAAAACACTGCTGTGTTCCGGTTTGAAGGGCACCGTAGCCAGTCATTTACTGGGTAAACGGACTTAACACCCTATGTCTCACGGTAGGCAGCGCGTTGGCGATACCACTGGTATTGCCAATGTCTATGGTGTCGGTGACCACTTTCCATCAGGTGGCCCGACTGCTCGTCTGCCTGCGTAAGCTATAAAAAAAAAAAAAATTTATGACGTGGTTAAAAATCAGGGTATAAGATTGACGAGGTCGTGCACCGTTTATAAAACATATTCGTGCTATCATTCAATAATAATAATAAAAAAACATTTTGATGATTTTTCAATTTTTAAGAAGAACGAAAAATAAGTTAAAAGTATCAGATAACTCGTAATATTACACGTAACCGCGCAAATACCTACATACATTTCTTTACCTTTACGTGATAAAGTACCCACGGTTTTAAGGCATTTGCTTTATATTTAGCAAATGAGGTTTATTTTTAGAAAAGCTCTCTTTTTACTAGGGACCGTCATGGGTCCGCAGTTCCTATTTCTGTCGCAAATCAGTACTGTGCAACTCTACAGGCTTATCTTTTGAAGCCGTTGCCAGCCTTATTACTGGGAAAACTAGATAAAACCACTTTATTTCATGGTGGTGAACGCTTTTGTGGCGTCCTAAACTGCTTTTCTTATAGGCAGGGCAGATATCAATTATCGCCAAATAAACATCCTGTTCTTCAAATCGCTTAAGCCGATTCAAAAACTAATTTGATTTAATTCAATTTATAGGGCATATAAGAACGTAAGTAAAAGTTAATTTATTATTGCAAATTTTATATTGAAAATTGTTATTAAAAATTTTATCGTGCTTATCTACATTTTTTGTCTATTCTAACTTTTCGTTAAGAACGAAAATTTACTTTTTTTAATTACTTAATGCCAATGTCTTGCCGTCCACCTTTGAGTTATTTAAAGGATTAATATTCGTCGAGTTCATTTATATTTGAGAAAATGATAGTCAGTCAAACATTTACTACGGCACATTAATATCGTTGATATTAAATAAACCCAAAGCGATGAATCATGTGACTGGAATATTAGGACCCGAGGCGACAATAAGATCTAAGGAGACGCCCTTTTAATTTCTTATGACCTGAATTACTTCATGAATATTTTCTTTACTATAAAATTTGACTTAAAGGCACTTACACACCACACAAATCGAATATTACTCTTTTATTACTTAGAGAAATATGGTCGAAAATTGACCTTCATAAATGACGAATGAGTCATTCAAAATATAATCGCTTTTGTCTTATACTATAACAAAAATGAAAATTGCATATAACTTATTAAATATAAATGACTCACATATTTGATTTTATTAATTATTTTCTCGACTTCGGCGCAATTATTTTAGATAATTTTAAAATGTACTTGGCCGTTGATGGTTAGCACATTTGATGGACCTTCAATATTTTTATAACTAAATAATTATAAAAAATATTTAATGAATAATAATTGAATAAATATTGAGTAAATGTTTAATATAGTACAATTTCGGGGTTTAAATTGACATTAACTTTTAACGTTACTAAAAATATAAATAATGTACATTTTCTAATATGACTTGTACGTCCCATGTAATATGAAACAAAATGTCATATATAATATAAAAATATATACATATAGGTAATGTTACGATGGACTTACTAAAAGTCTACGTTAGAGTATTATTCTAAAACAACAACAATTTTACGATTAAACTTCGTTTTAAAAAGTCGAAAAAAAACTGTCAATACTTAAAAAGGATATTATTTAAATGATATATTATTAGAACAACGATATAGAATATAAAAAATAAAGTGGTAAGATAATAAGCAAATGTTCTATTATTTAAACTTAAACAAAACCTTTAAAAAGTTGCCGAGAAATCTTTTACATTTTTTCGTTTTTAAACGTCTTTGAACTGCAAGGCAGAAACGAGAGATGGATATGTAAAAAAAGTAATTATTAAAATGCGGCAAAACTTTCTTAAACCAGTTCTTTTCAGGTTAGAGGAAGTCTCCTTATCGGAATCGCTAGTATTTTAATCGATAAACAATATGAAAGTGTAATATTTTCATGTTTAATAAAGATTTCACTTCGAATTTGATTTCTTTTTTAAGAAGCCTAGAGTAATGACATACACGATTTATTTGTGCGTGCTTATCTCCTATACTGCCTTCAACTTATAAAATTATTATGCAATATTTAATTTAAACGAAGTATGAAGTGGCACCAGTACCTAAAAATATTAAAAGTGAACAACAGCGAAGTCAATAAATGTTTGCAGAGATCTTTAATACGGCACATGTTTTAAATAAAAATTGTGGAATTGTTGATATCAATATGAAAAGTATATTACGAAGTGGAAAAGTTATGTAGCTTTTTGCTTTTAATTATAAACCAATGCATTACGTTAATTATTTAACAATATTTACATTTCTTTCAATTGCCTACATAACATTATGAATATTTTTGTCTGGAAGGTTTGTTAATTTTCAAAGCTAACCATAGACAAGAATTTGGAAGCATCAGGAAGTACAATAGATACAATAGCGGGAACGTATATATATAATAGTGCAAATATAGTAGAGTTATGAAAAAGGTAACAAATCAGGATTGCAATATTTTTGGCCTTAGAAAATAGTGTTCATTAGTTATTATCCTTGTTACGGTTGAAAAAGGGGCACTGTTACCTTTACACTCACAAAGGTCGGATATCCAATTTGCTCGAAGGACGATAATGGCCCATAAAGATATAACGTTTATTCTTACCAACATATTATAGTTTAACAGTTTTAGCTTTATATGTTACAGTTGTTCGTATTTTAAGAAATGTTTACTAAATTATAATAAAATACCGACAATCTGTTTGCTTGAAATATATAAAAAAATATAGCTAATGATCATTTTACTGGAATATTTAACGCCAAACAACGCAAAACATATAAATTGTTTAGTAGTGTAAAGTAGAAACCATCTTTTTTACTTATAGTTTTATGTTTATTGTGTTATTATATCATAATAAATGTCAAATAGTCACAATAGATGACTTTTAAAAATCTTACAATAAAACCCCAAATTTAGAAGTTTTTGAACATCATATTATTCGCTTTTATAACTGTACTGGACTTTATTATTTCTCCATATTTGAGAAACTAAAATTAAAGCCTAAAAAAAACTAAAATTAATATTCATCATCATCATGATCAATATCAGCCTGTGTCAGTCCACTGCTGGACACGACTGTGGCATCGCCCCCTCCCCCATATCCTGATACGTTCGGATCGGTACATTCCAGAGAGCAGGAGATTTCCAGTTGTGAAAGAGTATTTCAAACCAGTTTAGTAGTTTCGGAGCCTATTCAAACAAACAAACAAATGTTTACTCCGTTCTACGTTTGGAACGTGGAAAATGGCCACTGAAAATAAACGCGATAAAATCCATAAAGTCACTTTATTTAATAATGTATAATATTCGCGTTAACAATAGAAATAACTATCGTTCATTTTATTACTTGCTTTCGCCCTTTTAATGTGTAAAAATCCAGTAACTTAGTATCATTAGCAGTATTCGAATTGAGATCAAGTATTTAACTCCAGAAGGGTGCTCTATATCAAAGATCTCTGCAAACATTAATATCCTCCGCTGTTATTTGTACTGTTACTCGTGCAGATTACAGAACTACTTCATTATTTATTATATTCCAATTTAAAGGTAAAAAACAACGTTAAACATAAATACCGGTGGTAGGTCCCCTTTTTACAAGGTATCATCTGGGTGAGTACCACCGCGGTGCCTATTTCTACCGTAAAGCAGTAGTGTGAAAACACTACTGTATTCCGGTTTGAAGGGCATAAACGAGACTTAACATTCTATGTCTCAGCGCGTTGGTGATTCCATTATTGCCAATGTCTATGGGCGTCGGTGACCACTTTCCATCAGGTGGCCCGACTGCTCGTCTGCGTAGGCAATAAAAAAAAATAAAAGAAAATGTTGTAAATTTCTTTTTGTATGTACGTTTACTTTATTGGGTTATACGGATATATCACATGACTAAAGAGTTTAAGTTTTCTGATATTAGGAGTACACATAAAACGTTTAATTGAAGGTTGAACAAATTATGTCAAGGTCAATTTGTTAATGGCTATAATTTCGCGCATTAAGACAAAGAAAGTCTGTAGTCTCAAGCGAGAATAAAATATAAAATTTATCATAAATATAAAAAGTTCTTCCTGGCTACGGCATCCTTAAAAACGGAATACATTAGTTTAAACACCACTGCTTTGCACCAGTAATAGACACTGCATCGGCACGTCCACCGACGATGTTAAAATGAAACCCTTCAGTGTTTTTGTAATTAAAAAATGTTATTTAGCTGCGTCAAGAAAATCTGAATTGAGATTTGATACGGAAAAGCATTGATTGGATTCGATTCAAAGTTCTCTAATCATGAAGGGTTGGGTGTGGCTCAAAACGAGTAAGCTTCACACGATCGCTGTAACGTACATTGGTAAAAAAAAATCTTATATAAAAGGACGTTTGACACAAGTTTGTAATGGTTATATACAGGAAAGAAATGTAATTAAGCAAGGATTTTTTTCTTTTCTTTTCTTTACAATTTAAATTGAGCATAAAAAGGAAACTTATCAAAAATGTTATATTATATCAACGGAAACTGTTATTGAGAGTGATAAACAATGAAATAAAATAAATTAAATAAGAATATAATTACTAAATAATAATACAATAAATTAAATATCGCATTCGAAACTTCTAATAATTTATTAAATTAGAGTTTAGCTACAACAATTTTCAATTTCAATTGCATATATTTTTAAAATAGAATTTCAATGAATCGCCATAACGTAAACAACTTAAGAATAAGATTAAAGTCTATTTAGCCAAGAGGGAAAATCCGCGTTAACGCTGTCAGCTATAGCTTATTATTTTATTTTCCGCAAAGAGTTTCCTCTTACAAGTGTGTAATTATTGAAAAAAATATGTAATAACTTTTCTAAAATAAAATTTAAACGCGTCCCGGTAGTTGAAAAAATATTAGTGAATTAATAGTATTTCTTCATAAGTAAGCAAATGGTAACTTAATGACCGATGGCTATTTCCGGTACAAAACATGCTTTATTAATTAATTACAACAACAATGAGAACTACGATAACTTATTGAATACATTAAACTGCAGCTATATTGATAAAATTTTTTGAAACGATGTCTTTGCTCAATACTTTTATCTAGTTTGTAAATTTTTACTTTTTCACATAATTTCGAAGATATGCATGAGCCCCGCAAATAATATTAGCATTCTTTTGTAACTGCTACTGGTTCGTTGCCTATCATAATTTTCCAGACCACTTCAACGAAAGGCAATTTTCTCGAACCTCAAAAACGTTTATTCAGTTTTCACTTTGAACATACTTTGCCGGAATTACTTTTTGTTATTGTAAAGGAAGACCTCTAAAAACGATGTAAAGGCATCAATTTGAAACTTTAAACTTTTGGTTAAAGTAACCGACCTTTAAAAAGTAATTAGGGAAAAGATACAATGTAAAAAATTTTAGGCACGTCGCAAATAAGTACATTTTGGTGCTCTTTTGCTCTAGAACCATAAAATTTTAAAATAATTTTGGTATTAACTATAATATTTTACGGATTCATCACATTTAATCACACTACAACTTTTTTCGAAATTTCAGACCATTTTTAGCGCATAGTCGGTCCCGTGACCACTAACGCTAGTTAAATTTAATTGTACAACAAGTTTTTCGTATAACGCAAACCTGAATAACCTGAATCATATTCTAATGAATTGATTTCCAAACTAGGTTAACTTAGGCCCCAAAACTCAGTTCCAAACGTATGGTCACTACTATCATAAAAAAAGCACTATTATCACCTCAAGTGAGTGACGACCGTTAAACAAACAATTTTTTTTTTCGGATGAACTCACATTGGTGGAGTGAACCGCTACAACCCGTCGGGTTCGAGAGGCTGTGCAACTTTAAGTGTGCACAGACTTCACCTCTTTTCTGTGGCGTCGCTCCAAGGGATCCCTGAAGGGGGACCTCGGCTCGGGCTGCCACTTCTTTATCTCGTGAGCGAGCTTGATCGAGGGTGCCCATGAGGGCCGAGCCTCGACTCGATCAGCCGCTGGTCAGGTCCTTGCCTATACCCGTTAGCAACATTTATCGAGGGCGCCCCGGTGGGCTGAACCTCGGCTCGATAAGTTGCTTTAGGACCTATTATGTGAAGCTATTACCGCCCTATCTAACTGGTGACAATCGGCCTGGTACGTGCCGATATCTGGTGTACGGTGTATGCGTTTGCCCTCGACGGCGAGGACAAATTGTGTTACGTCTGTGTGAGTTAACACGCGCTTGCACGAAAGTTACCTCATCATCTGGATCTGTTATCGCGTTTCGCGCTCTTCTATGAATGTCGTTATTTGTTAGCGAGATTGTTGGTACGTAAGCGGCGGCGTTTCGTACCAGTTCGTTCGGATGTTGCGAAGCCGAGTCGAAATATCGGATAGACGCTTGTTTTAAGAACTGTTTAAATGTGGGCAAATTCAGATCCAGGCGCAGGTCAATGTTGCGCAGGTAATACGGCGCACCAGTGCCTGAATGGCCTGGCCCTGCGCATGAATCTGTTTTGCAGGACATGGAGTATATCAATATGGGATCGTTTTGCATTTGTAAAGACGGGACTGGCATAGATTAGAATAGGACGAATGACCGTCTTGTACAGCAACACCTTATTGCGCTGAGATCATTTCCTTTTTGGATTAATTAACGGGAAGAGAGGACCTAGGACGTAGGCCGCTCTGTTTTTGACCCGCGCTTTGTGCGGGCCGAAGGTTAAGGATTTATCTAAGATTACCCTGAGGTATTTGGTCTGTTTGACCCAAGGGATAGAGCAATCTAGGAGTCGGACATTGATAGCACGGTCTTCGTCGCGTGAACAGAATGGCCGCGCTTTTAGAAGGATTAATCTGTAGTCTCCATTTCCGGAACCATTCTTCTAAGGTATTGGCCGCGGATTGCAGTCTTTGACTTACAAGGACAGGACATCTACTGGTTGAATATATGCAGGTATCATCTGCGAATAAGGCGGTGTCTACAAGTCGGTGTTGCGGGATGTCGTTAGTATACAAAGTGAAAAGGACTGGGCCTAATACGGAGCCATGGGGTTCACCGGCACGGACCGGTCGAGGTAGTGATTTAGTACCCTCTACGCGGTACCACGTCGTACGTACCACGCCACGTCGAGGAAAAGCGCTCCCGTGTGATGACCTCGTATTAAGAAGTGCTTGGCTCGAAAGCCCTTTAGATTTCATAAGATCTAATAAGCGGGCTAGGATAAGACTTCATATATTTTTCCGAAACCCTTGAGGAGGCTAATGGGACGGTAGGAAGTGGGTAGTGCAGGTGGTTTGCCGGATTTTAGGAACCCTATAACTTCAGCATCCTTCCAAGTGTTTGGAAAAATACCCTTGGAAAGAGCTGCGTTACACATTAGGACTAGGAGGTTAATTAAATGATCCGTTAAGATTTTAATAACGCGGTTCGTTAAACCATCTGTGCCCGGGGCTTTTCGTGGTTTGAGATTTTTGATAATCGACTTGACTTCGCTTTCGGTTACCGGTGAAGTTAAATCGCGAGGAGGAAGTTGGGTCAACCGATCGAACTCGCTCTCCACCTTTTGGCGGTGAGCGTCGTCGATTGGTTGAGTGCTTGGTGCGTATTGAGCCTCGAGGCTGTCGGCTAGGCATTCGGCTTTTTCTTCGTCGAGAAACACTAAAGGAGTATCGGGAAGGTTAGAATGTGAGAGTCGCGGAACCGAAGGAATTCCGGTACGGCCCTTAAGGCTTTTGGGTAATCGCCTGAAGGCGAAATGGGATGGGTGCATATTGCTTAGATATGTTTCCCACCGATCGTTCCTAAATTCAGCTATGCGCGTCTTGGACTGATGTTCAAGGGCGCGTAGGTGTCTCCGGTTCCGCTCGGTTGGATACCAATCATAGGCGCGAATCGCAGCCCTATTGCATCGCAAGAGGTCCTTTATGTCGTTTGGCAAGGCCCAGCGGGGGTTACCTGGAAGTCCCGGTAGAGGGGAACCCCAGTGGGAGGCCTCGAGGAGGCCTCGACAACACTTTGGACGTGCCTTGTGAGCGCTTGAGCAGCGAGATTCGTATCATTAGCACTGTGTAGGACTTGAGGGATGGCATCTAGGTGTGGTGAGCTAGTGCAGTCTAGCTGAGACTTAAGCTTGCGCCAGTCAATAATGTTTTTGGTTATGATGTTCTGTGAGTCAGGGGTCCTAATTTAAGGATGACTGGACGATGATCAGAGATTAGATCCTCTATAATCTCTATACCTCTAAAGGCAAGATTGATGTTTTTAAGGAGGGCAATATCAAGCACAATCGACCTGTGGCCTACCATGTGCGGATAGTGCGTATGCTTAAGCGGTGCAACGACACTGAATTTCAGTGTTTCTGAAAGAGCATCTAGTGCTAAACCTTGCAAGTTAATTTTGTAGCTGTTCCAAGTGAAAAGGACTGGGCCTAATACGGAGCCTTGGGGTACGCCGGCACGGACCGGTCAAGGTAGTGATTTAGTACCCTCTACGCGGTATCGGAACGTTCAATTCCTGAGGAAGTCTCGTATGATGAGTACGAGACGATCGGGCACGCCGAGCTTATATAACTTGTATATAAGCCCTTCGTGCCACACTTTATCGAACGCCTTCGCCACGTCGAGGAAAAGCGCTCCCGTGTGATGACCTCGTATTAAGATGACTTTAATTTTCTCTGTGATGCGGTGACTTTAATTAGTGCAAGAGTGCTTGGCCCGAAAGCCGAATTGAATAGAGCATCTAGCGCTAAACCTCGCGAGTTAATTTTGTAGCTGTTCCATCGGGTGTGCTTGCTATTGAAGTCGCCAGCCAGAATGACGGTGCCTCCGTGAATGCGAATGAAAATTGCGTCTCGAAGTCGGATTGTATGATCTCGGATGAGCTTCTACACGGTAAACAGACCGAGGCTATAATAATAGGTGCGTGTCCTGTCATGGCCGAGGATTCTAGATGCGTTAACGTCGACGGCGTGTCAATTGCTACACAGTTAAATCAGGCAGTACTACAGACCCCAATAACTTTAGACCTATTAGTATACTGCCTGCGCTTAGTAAAATTTTCGAGAAAATAATTCTTAACCAATTACAAATACATTTTAATTCTCATAATATGCTTAATAACAAACAGTATGGTTTTACACGGGGTCGTTCTACAACCGTTGCAGGTGTCCATCTTATTAAGACTATATTTAAGGCATTGGAAGGGTCACACGATTCCTTAGGTGTCTTCTGTGACTTAACCAAAGCATTTAACTGTGTACAGCATGATACTTTGGTCAGGAAATTAAGCCACTATGGTATCAAAAATGCCGCACTCGACCTTCTGACTTCGTACTTGAGCCATCGAACTCAGAGAGTTGACGTGAACGGCAAGAGATCTCCCGGGGTGCAGGTAGGTATGGGAGTCCCACAGGGATCTATTTTGGGGCCTTTTCTCTTTCTGGTCTATATTAATGACCTACCACACCAGGTTGAGAACAATAACGAGATTGTATTATTTGCTGATGATACTTCTTTAATATTTAGAATAAAACGACGTAATTTGCAAAATGACGATGTAAATAATACCCTCTCAAAAGTAAAATACTGGTTTAGTGCAAATAATTTATTGTTAAACAAAAATAAAACTAAATGTATAAGGTTTATAACTCCTAAGCCGTTCCGTTCATCCGTTCCTCAAGCTGGGTGTGATGTGGTCGTAGATGGAGAAGCGCTAGACCACGTACATTGCACTGTATTTCTCGGCATCACAATAGATTCTAAACTGCAATGGGGCCCTCATATTCAGCTTACTAAGCGAGCTAAGTTTACTGGCGAGTAAACTTAGCTCAGCGGCTTATGCTGTCAAAAAAATTAGACAATAAACCGATGTTGAGACAGCCCGTTTAGTATATTTTATTTATTTTCACAGTATAATGTCTTATGGCATTCTACTGTGGGGAAACGCGGCTGATATTAATACTATTTTTATAATTCAAAAAGAGCGATTCGAGCAGTCTATAACCTGGGCCCCAAAGAATCGCTGAGAAAAATGTTTACAGAAATTAATGTAATGACTGTTTTTCTCAATACATATTTGAAAATATTATGTATGTTCATAAAAATGATTTTGTAAAACATTGTGACACACATAATATAAATACTAGGAATAAGCATAATTATGTTCTTCCAAAAACTGGGCTCCGAAGAACAATAAAATCCTTCATGGGACAATGTATACTCTTCTACAATAAAATACCAGAAAACGTTCAGCTTTTATCTGTAAATAAATTTAAAAAAGTTTTAAAGGAACGTTTGTGTGTTAAAGGATATTGTTGTTGTAATGACTTCTTGATAGATAACACACCCTGGTAATGAACTGTTTGCTCCAGGCTATTTCAAAGTAGTAAAATGTAAGGTTTTATGAAAAAGTTTTGTAAAATTTATTGAAGAAAAAGGAAAAAGAAAAAGTCCCGCTGAGTTTCTTACGCCGGTTCTTCTCAGGTCAGAGGCTTCCATTTCCGAACCGGTGGTAGATTATTTGACAATCAATAAGAAAGTGTAATGCTCCCATATTGAATAAAGATATTTGACTTTGACTTTGACTTTGAGTGCAGTGACTTTTTATAATAAATGAGCATGCCGCCGTGTGAAGCGCCGGTCCGATCATTCCTTATAATTTTATAATTAGCGATTTTCAGATCGCTTCTACCGGATTTTAGAAATGTCTCCTGCACTCGTAGAATGTCTAAGTCGTTTTCGCGAAGGAATATTGAAATTTTGACCTTTTAATCCGCGAGACCGTTTGCGTTAAAGAAAGATATATTTATAATAAAGATATATCGGATGGGGGTTGTGGTGCCTTGCGCTTGGGCGCTTTGGGGCAGCCTAGATAATTGGCCGTGTGGCCGGTGCTCTGGCAGTTTACACATGCCGGCGGTTCGTAGGTGGTGAGTACTTCCCTATCTCTAGGTCTAGGGCAATCGGGAGTGCCGTGGTCACCAAGGCACTTAACGCAGCGAGGGCGTACGTGACAGTTCCGGGCCGAGTGCCCGTACATTTGGCAGTTGTGACACTGCGCTGGAAGGCCATTCGAGTGTAGCGCATGAAATGAGATGCGACTTATGTCGCAACTGTGGTGTAGGTCGTACACCTTTTGCCCTCAGTGGAGCGTTCCAGGGTCAGAAAGACCACGTTGAAAGGTTTTTTGTCTTTGGATGGGTTTGGCGGAAGGCCGAGTGAATTGGGATGTTTTGTCCCTTTATATAATTGTAGATGTTTTCTGTGGGCATCTCCTTCGGCAGTCCTTTGACGACTGTTCGAAGTACGCGCTCTTCCGGGAGCGCGTATGTGTGATTATAGTAGTCGTTCTTTAAGAGATACGACG
Source organism: Lamproptera curius (assembly GCA_029286875.1). NCBI lineage: Eukaryota > Metazoa > Arthropoda > Insecta > Lepidoptera > Papilionidae > Lamproptera > Lamproptera curius. The sequence continues at coordinate 1,870,709 of JAGSMT010000059.1, forward strand.
TCACTTAACGGTGAATGTTACTATTTTCTAACTGGAGTTTAATGCCCTGGTTTGAGTCAGCCGCGGTGTATTTGCATTTGTTAAACAGCGCGGACCGTACCTCTGCCCAATTTTTCTTCGACCGTATGCAAATCAGCGGAGGTTTCTTATCCCTAGGTGGGATTGTTGGTTTCTGTGCAGCAGCAGGTGTTTGCTGTGAAGCAGTTTGCCTTGGTGCGGCTGAGGTTGTTGGCCGTGAGGCAGCCGGGGTGGTTTGTCATAAGGTTGGCTTGTGTTAGCTCTGGGGCCGAAGTGGATGGCCTAGGAGCCGATAAAATTACTGCCAAGGCTTTCGGAGCCTTGGTTGACGGATCGGGTGTAGGTGACGTTGCAGGGGAGACCCTGCTTTTGCGCGAACTGAACCGCTGGAACCCTCCTGCGTCTTCGTCTTCGGTGACTGGGCGAGAGTTATCGATGTCCATTTGGGAGTCAGACTGGTTGGGTGAAGTGAGTGGGGAATGGGAGTCCGAGTGTATCGATGAAAACTTTTCCGACGCGGGTATGGCTGCTCTCGTTGAGCATGGCGTGCGCTTGTTAACTATTTGGCCTCCTTGCGCGGTGAGGGCTTCGCGGATCGCACGTACCGTGTCCGTCGGCGGACGGTTGTTTAGGTCCTCGAAGTCGGGGCCTAGGTCACTTAAGGTGCCTGATTCCATTGCGGATTAATTTATTCTAATTTGAGTGAAATTATCGTGCAAGCACCCTTCCCGCTCATTGACCAGGGAGGTGTATACCTTTTTTTTTTACCGTGACGAAATGCCTACGCATACCCGGCCTCGCGGGTCAATGACGGGTTACGTCGGACTCGCACCGACTAAAACCACCACGTTGTTCCTTCCTGACGCCTTTGGGGTGGGGTCACAGGAACGTGCTTCAACTCGTCTGCAATCCCACCAGCGCTGGCCGCTCTCTCGGCCCTACGGCCATCTGCCTCCCTCTGGGCGCGTCGGAACTAGCGCGCCCTTCGTCTCGGCCCCTGTAGTTAGATAACAGAGTCCCCTGAGTCTGTTACTCAGGGGCCATAAGAGCCAGGAGTTCCCTGACCGCGCAAGGACCAAACTCCTAGCCCCCAGCGGCGGCTCAGATGTTACGCTCCGCCGCTAGCTCCATTTCGACCGCAGAAGGAGGAGAGACCGAAGACACCATGCCAAATGTCCCCTCCTCCCACGGCCCCTCCACACCGCATCAGCGGTGCGGCCCCGCCGCGAAAGATAGGGAGAGCGGCCTACGGAATACCGACACTCTTCCCTTCCCCCGCGATTCCACCTTGGTTGCGAGGGACAGGAAGGGCTGCACACCTACCTCCTGAAACCCGTCCCTCGCACCCTCCAAAGGCGCATCCAAAGCGGGCTTATTCAGCCCGCTTGGAGCAGCCTACTCCACGGCCGGCCTTGCACCACAGGCCGGCCAGGTTCCTCTTAGCTTTCCCACGGCTGGCCAGGCCGCAGGTACTGAGCCGCACCGCTACGACAAAGCGAGAACCTGTTCGCGGGGTAGGGAGGTGTAAACTTAACCTAACCTTTTTTTTTTTTTTTTGCCGGTTGGAAAAATCAAGGTTACGGATTCCCTGCCGCCAAAGTGAGGGGGCAGCGGGGATATGTGGGGCTCCCCGGACCAAGATGGAGCGGCCGGTATACCCACTAAAAAACCAACGGTTGTTCCTTTCTCGTGTCGCTGTAGCCGGGGCCGCGGGCGCTGATGACCGCCCAGGGGCTCAGTGTCAGGGGGGAACGTTGCGCGCATACGCCACTCTTCGGCGCCCTGGCCTTCTTCTGCGGATAGCCAGGGCGCTCACGGCCTCCCTGTCCCTTTCCGCGGCCTCCTTCCGGGCCATCACGTCCTCACAGAAAGCAAGGACGGCGCCCCACGACCTTTCGCTCTCTAGCATCCTGCGCACTATGGCAGGAAGCGAAAGGTCATGCCCCACGACACTACGCAGCTCTCGGCGTTGCTCGACCCAGGCTGGGCACTCTTCTAGCACGTGTTGGGCCGTCTCTTCGGCACATACGCCACAGTGGTGGCACTCCTCTGTAGGCTCCCTACCGGCCACGCGTCACAGGTACCTCCCGAAACAGCCGTGTCCCGAGAGAACCTGCGTCGCGCGGAATGTCAGGGAGCCGTGTCCTTTTTCAAGCCACCACTTTAATACGGGGCGTATGGCTTCAACTGTTTGACGGCCGGCGCTGGGGTGCTCCAGCCGCAGCTCCCACTCCTGTATTGCAAGGGAGCGCAATTCATCTCTGCGCCCCCTTATTTCTTCCGGGGCTGGCGTACAGCCCCGAGACCTCGCCTCCTCGCGCCAGAAGAAAAGTGACGCGAGGATTTCTGCGTCTAGGTCCCAGGGCAAGGAGCAGCTTGATGACTACAGCCGACGAGCTAGGGGCCTTAAGTTTCCGCACCCTCCTAGTTGCCGGTGTCACGTTGGGGCCAGCGCCAGGCTTGGCCGTTTTACGGCGCGTCACCAGCGTCCACCCATCCGTGGACTGCCCTGATGCCGCCGTTGCTGCTATTGCGTGGCGCTGGTCGCACCCTGGCCTGGGTTGCTCCGGGGGCCCTTCTTTCCGCTCTTCTTTCCCTTTTTGGCCTTCCTTTTTTGTGGAAGACTTGCAGGAGGCCCATCCTTCGGCGTCGCGGTCCTTTTTGCCGCTGCGGCCGCCGGTACTGCACGTAGTGGGGGAGCAGGTGCAGCAGGGACAGCAGGGGCAGCAGCTGGCCTCACCACTGCCGCAAACGTTGGGGCCGCCCTTTTATCGGTGGCCAGCGGTGGACGAAGCCGCTTCTCCGGCAAGAGCCGGTCCGCTATATCGTCGCGGTGGGCCTGAAGCATTGGACCCACCATGTCCACAATGAGGCGCCTCAGGATTTGTTCCAAGTCCGTAGGCAGTCCCTCAACGTGGACATCGTCCTTAGCGGCGGCCTTTAACTGCCGGTTCTCTTTCTTGAGCGGCCTTAGACGCCGCACTTCCTCCTCGAGGGCCTCCACCCGAGCTACCAGAGCCCTTTTGCCGGCCGAGTATTTGAGGATCTCGGCCGACTGGGTGGAGCGGCTGATGATCTCAACCGACTGTTTTACGGCGGAGGAGCGCTCTTTTAGGGCACGGACGTAAGTGCCCTTTAGGTTGCCGGATCTTGTGGCAACCTGGGAGTTGATGCTCAGATTTCTGAGCGCCATCTCCTTTGCATCCTCCGCCGTCAAGGCATCCTCATCCACGGCCTCTCTCTCCCTCCGAGCGGCCTCAACAATTTCTTCGAGCGTGCGATCCTTTTCCGCACGCTCTGCTGCCTTTGGGCCTTCCTTGTTTTTGACAGCAGGACCAGGTCAGTGGTAAAGTCCTGCTGGCTGCCGCTGCTCGACCGCGATCTTGAAGCAGTCGCGGTTTGGCGTTTTAGAAATCGCCCGCGTGCATCTCTTTGAAGGGGAGAAGCAGGTCGCCCCTCTTCTTCCGCCGCCACCACCTTTTGCGCCGACTGGTCCTCCTCGCTGGAACACTCACTTTGAGTGCCAGCCGTATCCTCTCTAGTTCGCTTTCGGTACAATTTAACTGCACACCCTCGCGCCTTCACCATCGAAGAGCCGGCCCTCACCTGGTCCGCGCCTCTCCTTTCGATAGATCCTTCCGAAAAGATGAATACGCCTGGGGGGCGGGAAGTTCCCAGGGTGGGCCGCTAATGGCTGGTGTATCGTTCCAGCCGCTCTTGCGAGCACCCGACGCCACGTACCACAACGCCGAGATCAACGGTTTTTTAGAGAGGTTGTCTCCTCGCGGTCCGGCCAATGAAGGCAAGACCCTCAGCACTGCCGCAGGCCGCGAGACGTGGTCCACGACACCCACGACAGGCCGAGATCGCCCGGTGTTCGGCAAAGCCGAGTGCAACACACCGGATGAATCACACCGTCCCCTCTCGGGGACTTTCATTCATACATCTCGCTCTTTGCCCTTTGCCCCAATCCCCCACACACACATTCATACCTTTGCTCTTTCATACATCACGCTCGGCGAGGCTCTGACGCACTCGCAGGGGGTAGACCGGCTCGCATCCCGTGTTCCCTCTTAACAAAGAGGGGTACCGGGAGCGAGGGTCTGAGGCCCGCCACAACAGGCTCACCTCTGGGAGCAACTGCTCCTCGCCACATCTCCACCCTTTAACGGAGCAGAGACGCAGCACCCCTGTCAGTTTCTGTCCGCGCCGGCCGAAGCCGGTACCCCCATATCTGGGGGGCGTGCCCCTATCCGCAACCTGGGGACGCGCCGGATGGGAGATCTGACAACTCCACACCGGAAACTTAACCTAACCTTTTTTTTTTTTTTTTTACCGTGGGGAAATGCCTACGCATACCCGTCCTCGCGGGGGCTAAGACGGGTTATGTCGAACTCGCACCGACTAAAACCACCACGTTGTTCCTTCCTGACACCTTTAGGGTGGGGTCACAGGAACGTTTTGCACTCATCTGCAACCCCACCAGCGCTGGCCGCCGAAGCAGCCCCATCTCGGCCCTACGGCCATCTGCCTCCTTCTGGGCGCGTCGGAACTAGCGCGCCCTTCGTCTCGGCCCCTGCACTTAGGTAACAGACTCCCCCGAGTCTGTTACTCAGGGGCCATGGGAGCCAGGAGTTCCCTGACCACGCAAGGACCAAACTCCTAGCCCCCAGCGGCGGCTCCGATGTTAAGCTCCGCCGCTAGCTCCATTTCGGCCGCAGAAGGAGGAGAGATCGACGACACCATGCCGAATGTCCCCTCCTCCCACGGCCCCTCCACACAGCGGTGCGGCCCCGCCGAGTCGCGTAGGATAGGGAGAGCGGCCTACGGCATACCGACACCCTCTTCCCCTGACTCCACCCTGGTTGCGATGGACAGGAAGGGCGGCACGTCTACCTCCTGCAACCCGTCCCTCGCACTCCGCTAAAGGCGATCCAAAGCGGCTTGTTCAGCCGCTTGGAGCAGCCTCCTCCACGGCCGGCCTTACACCTCAGGCCGGCCAGGTTCCTCTTGGCTTCCCCGCGGCTGACCCAAGCCGCAGGTACTGAGCCCCACCGCTACGACAAAGCGAGCACCTGTTTGGGGGGAAACTTAACCTAACCTAACCTAACCTAGGTTATAAAAACGCTAGCGCTTTAAGATCGCTAGGTGAATACCTACGCTGCCGCCTAGTGCAGCAAGCGAGCGTTAAAACTGATTCTAATTAATGCCACGTGGGTGGCGTGCGTGTAATTTAAACTACGTTCGCGGTGCGATACGTGGCAATATAAAATGGGTTAAATGGGTCCCCACATCTCTACAGAATCAGTCCTGTAATGAGGGAAAAACGGATGTGACTCACCGGACGGCTACACAGGTATCTGCGCTCAGGCGGGTACGCCGAACGCGTCGACACTGTCACTACCGGCACACACTGACACTATGACTGCACAACACTGCCCCTTGTAGGCGTCGGGGGGGAGGGCGTGGCCACGGGTGGGCCAGGCGGACGGTGCAGGTAGCGGAGAGGATCGAGCGGGCTGGTCCGGTTTGCCCCGATACTAAATGCGCACTGTGTTCGTATAAAAGTCAAACAAACAAAAGACCGGCCCACACTTATTCCTTGAACATGGCTCGGTGATAGTAATAATAATATCAGATTGCTCTATGCATCGCGTATTGTACAAGCGCACAATTGTACAAAAATAACGACTGTGCCTTTGTCAGTTTTCATTACCGTATTTAATTTTTTGTATACTATATTTTGAAGTGAAACTCTTGTCGGCGAGTCTAAGCTTTTTTTTCTGTCTAAGCTGTTTTCCATCCAATTTAAAAAATTTGATCATAATGTTCGTTTTACCCTTTGATTAAAAATTCATCATCAACTGGTGTTAGTCTACTGCTGGACATAGGCATTTCCTCATTTTCTCTCATTCTTCATTAAGAAGTTACAGTTTAATACTTGGTATATACTAAATACCTGGTTTGTACTTAAAGTTCTGCCTAAAACTCTAATTGCTATAAAAGAGTAACCTCTTTTACTCAATTTAAAAATTATACATTCTCTTGTTTAATGTCATCATAATATAGATTCCCTACGATGTATGTTTCCAGATATAATATTCAAATCTTGTCGAGTCTTCTGTCATAATTGATTTAAGGATATTAAAAAAAGCAAGGGAGCGGAAGCACTCAGAAGTGTTTTCCGGTTTATTTGCTTTCATCTTATCGTTGTTCATTATTAATACCGCTTTCAGTAACCTAAATAATCAATGATTCTTGCAAAAACCCTTGTAACTTTGTCTGAGAAATCATGTTGAATTAAGTTGATTTTATTTTATGGAACTTAAATACTCAAATAATAAATATTATTATTATCTTCATCTTATTTTTTATAATAATAAAGGGAACAGTAACAAAGTATGACTGGTGACAATTTGTTAAACGTAATAACGCCACCGTGTTCCAGATTCAAGGATACAGTAGCTACTAAAATTACTATTAGAACTCCAAATCCCATGTATCGCGTTATAAAAACATAGACATTATACTTTTGTTAGATATTATTAACTCGTTGTTTGGCTAAATTTACACATTGTAAACGTCAACAGCTAAAATGAAATTGAGCCGATCAATCAAAATCTCTGAATCGAGAGTCTTTGAAGTCGATTTTTTTTACTTGACATCAACGCAAAGACCTGTCAATACGCCATTTGAATATATATATTGGATATTTCTACTCGTAGCACCTAACGTATAATAAATACAGAACATACAGAAACTTCGTAGAATATATTAAATAGAGACGTAGTGTATCTTTTCAGAGCATTACTAAATCGGATATACATACACATAGGACGATGACGACATAGGACGATCCTTTACACAGCAAATACTAGGCTACGCGGCTACGGGGTTCTTAAAACCGGAACACGGTAGCGTTTTTACACTACTACTTTGCGGCAGAAATAGGCCTCCCTGGACCGCCGTGGCTAGCGGTATATACAGGTCTTACTCGCTTATTGATTGTCAACGACGCTACGACCTATATAAACCAGACATCGTGGGTTTTAATTCCGCGGAGAAATAACTTTGTGCTATCGCTGTTTTCTGGACGGTTAGGACAATTTGAGCCATTCACCCAATTGTGTGAAAAATTAGACGATCCTTGCGCCAGATGACCATCGGTCGGTCCACCTTCTAACGCGCATAAGACCAGCGTGGTGGGATGCGATCCAAAAACCCCTTAATGGAAAAAGCGTACATTATAAAAGGCCTATGTCCAGCTTTGGACTAACACAGGCTAATTATGATCAGACGGCCCTCTAAACGGGGCCTATTACCTCGTAAGTATCGTTTTAATAGGCAAAACTTGCTATAAAAAAACTGGTACAGAAAGGTACTTTTTACAGGACACATACAAATGGGGGGCATTACCGTGGTAATAAATGTGCCAGTACATTTAATGGATTAAGACAGCAGATATTTCTTGATGTTAGAAGTTACAGATTTAAAAAAGTAAAAAAGCAATAAGGAAATTTGTATTTTTACGTTTAATCTGCTTGAACTTGTCATTAATATAATCTCTACCGAATAAATACAAAATCATATCCTAAAAACGGTTTTCATATTAAAGGCTCCGGCTCTTAATTCCAATCGAATAACTTAAATTCAATGCTTCATTTCGAATACAAACAAATATTCCTTTTCGCACAAAACATTGTTGGTAATACTTTAAGTGCTTTTGCAAAACGAGCTTTCTTAGGAGTTTCGAGAAGTAAGAATTCTTTATACTGAATTATGTAAAGAAGTTTTGCTATGAATAAACCAGCAATTATATTTTTTTGTTTAGAAAGCGGGGGATCACTAAAAAGCATACATCTTGAAAAAAGCCAGCATTAATTGTCTATAGATTAATCATATATTAAAAGCTTTTGAATCAAGTCACTTATTTAAGGTTTATTCATAATTTTCTATAGAATCAATTTACTTACACTTGTTTTAGCTACAATTTTTTTGTTTGTATGCGAATAACATTGTTTTAACACATTTCACGTTTTATTTGAAATGAAGTAAGATTTATAAAACCTGTTTATTGACAGGATAACTGATTTATTGTTATTAGTCATCATTAAGTCAAGAAAAACACCTAACAGGGATTAGGTTAAGTTTTAACCAGTATAAAGTAACAAAAATATTATTATTTGTTTCATTTCTGTGTTTAAGGGGGAAAAATACTTATTAGTCCACCAGTGCCGAAAAAGATATTTAGTAATATATTAATTATTTCTTCATAACTTTTACTTGAATTAATGGCAAATAGTGTTTCTTACACACCACGGTTGTCTAATTTTTATTTGATTTTTATATTTATATATCAATAAATCCTCTTTTTTTGTTTACTTTTTTAATAGTCTTAATCCCGTATTAGGTTAAGGTTTCATTCGCTTATCACCATCAGCCTGTGTTAGACCACTGCTGGACATACCACTGCTCCCCTAATGCACGCCTCTTCCATTAGGGGGTTTTTGGATCGTATCTCACCACGCTGGTCCAATGCGGGTGTGAGGGTGGACAAGGAAACAACAATGAAAAATTGTTGAATCCCCGCATGATTCTAACCTACGACCTCTGGTTTCTGAAGCACACGTCCTTACCACTAGGTCACGGAGGCAGTTATATTAACTCTTGATTGTATTAACTAAAATAAATGCATCTTTTTTTGAATTTCGACTTCACATTCTGATTTAAGCGTCCTTGTTATTTCCTCAACCAAATTCATGGCACAGTTAAGGCAATGGGAGTTGTAAAACGTGATGTACTCATGAATATGCTTAGATTTTATGTCGGGATGTTATCTTCCCAAGAGAGGAACAAGGAAAGTGTAACTTCCATATCTCTGTGTACCCTAAAGTGAGTTGCTCAGTTTGATATCTGATTTTCGTAATCTTACTTTTACACCTCATATTTGTAGATGAAAACATTGGTTATGAAATTTAATGTATGCCATGCTCGCATATCGAAAAATATTAAAAAAAACACAAATAATTTATGAATAAACACTACCTGTTGATTAATATGGTTGTAGATAAAATTGAAATTAACTTAAAAGAAGTGTGAAACCTTTACAAGTATCTTCAAGACTAATGAATGTCTTATCTTTAATGGTTTAAATTCATTTCAGTGTTAAAAATATAAATATTGTACTGCACACATGCAAAGAGAAATGTATGGGGTGAGGTAAAGTAAAAGAAATATGAAAAAGACTTTTGTTAATATATTCAAAGGAATTAAATTAAATTTGTAAGTAGTTCACTCACACACTGAATTATTGTTCGAAGCGTCATGAAACTTAAAGACCCCAATAACCGATAAAAAAATATCTTTAAACTTATTTTTAACCGACTTCAAAAAAAGTAGGAGGTTCTCAATTCCTCTGTATTTTTTTATGTTTGTTACCTCAGAACTTTCGCCTGGGTGAACCGATTTGGATGTCTTTTTTTTTTATTTGAAAGCTGGTGCTTCCCATTTGGTCCCATAGCAATTTGGTCTAGTTCTGACAGTAGCATCTATGAATAAACTAAATAAGTCTTAAATCTACATTAACTATGTGCTCAGAAATGGACAATTAATAGCTCGATATCGCGCCAATGGATTTAAAATTTTCGGTTTGTTTTTCGTTAAAATTTTGATTCTTCATGAGACATCTTAAAAGCTGCATAAAGTTTGCTCATAATAGTGTAAACCGCTTCACACCATTCCCGTGACGCGGTAAAGGTGACAACTTATCACACCTAATATCACATCAAATCAACCTTAATACTGACAGAACTACAAACATATAATTAGTTTTACATCAAACGTCTACACAACGTTAATTTAAAACGATTCGACTTCAAATATTATAAATAATTTGTCTTAATTTTGAATTATAACTACTAAGACCGTAATAAACTTTTCTACAGAATAGAACTATTTAACGTAGTTCATCGTCCCAATATATTAATTTATGAATCGATAGATTACTTACTTTTAATACTTTCATCAATTCCTTTTGAATGCGTCACACTGGTAATCTGATATTCTGAAAACTGACATTGATTTGTTAGATCTCAGATTCACGAAAGATCGAAGTCACTGACACTTTCCTTCCGTAGTATCGTCAAATCGTTTCTTCTAATATAGAAACGATTTGCAGCCAATAGCAAACAATAGCAATTTAAATACTTTGGATGGTGTGCACTATTTAAACTTTTGTTAAATATTTTTAAAACACCGATTACACATGTGCACAGAATTAAGATTTGTATTTCAGTGTAATCTAGAATTACAGCATCGTATTATATTATCTATATTTATTATCATACAAATTATGTATACAGACATTGCACTATGCGCCGCAAAACCATAGTATAAAAACACTTCATCTTCATCATCAGCCTATGTTAGTCCACTGCTGGACATAGGTCTCCCCTAATGCACCTCTTCTACATTAGGTTAGTTAGCTGTAAATGCCCATCAACAAACTTTTAAATACCATGTCTTGGGGCGACGAGCTAATTTGGACGAATGTCTTTTTGACAGAATGTATTAATTTTCATCAGGTGGCTGTACAGCTTGTAAGGCCATTTTGTTTATTAAAAACAATACTAGATACGAAGAATCATTTGTAAGTCCTAAACTGAATCACGTTGGAAAGATATCTTTTCTTCGGACTATCTGAAAAGGTAAGTTGATAATGCCCTCCTTAAGTTCAATGCAATAATCCATATCAAACATTTCCTTTCATCTCCAATCGTAAACGGCATATTGAAAATATTATCGCTACATTTTGTGTTACAATTACGAGAAGAATCCAACAATTTTGTGCAATATAATTTAAATTCAAAACGATACAACAACGCAGATTAATCATTGAATGCGATAAATTAAGTGACGCATTGGGAACTGTTATGCAAACATAACCGTTGCACTGCAGCTACGCGCAATTTTAATCGTAAAAGCAAACCTGTATGGTTTTATTGAAACTATTCAATAATACCCTTGTATAAATACGATATGATTGTTTAATGACTTAATTTATCCAATATTTTTTATCAAAATCAGGTCAAACTATGCAAAAAGTTGCATACGAGCTAATAATCTACAGGCGGAAATGTTCCTCTTATTCTTCTCCTCGTAACAAAACGTGACTCAAAATAGAGCGAAAGGTAAAAAAAGATTTGCTTTCAATAAGTCTGAAAAGTTGATATGAACTCTTCAGAATTTAAAGACGACAGAAATATTTTGTAATTATTTTTTTTTATTGTCGTAAAGGTAACTTGAACAAATATAATAGTAAAAATCAGTCACTAAAATTGTAATTGTTGAAATAGTTGATATTATAAACAGACTATGATTTTATAATCGGTTATTTATTAGTTGGTAAGTATATTAAAATATCACATGTGTTTATTAATGGTAACATCATATATTACCTGTTTTTCGTATTATATTAAACGCTAAAATGAAATAAATTAGTTTGTTAATCCGAATACAGATGCATATAATATAATTATTATATGCATAGTCAAAGACTAATGATTGAGCGGTTTATATGACATTGAGACCAGAGATTTACGTTTACTACACAAGTATTAATTAGTATTAATTCTGTACACTATGTGCTTCAAACTTACTAACATATGAATTCAAAACTTATTAAGATAAGCTCAACCGCTTATAACGTAAAGAGAATCCAATATAACGTTGGTGCGTACGTTTTGAGATAAATTTGTTTAATCTGCGCGTAATTTCTCTAAAGAACAAAGACAGTATTCCTACAAACGAATATATAGTCCTTATCTTCTTTTCACAAACTTCTAAATTCTAAGACGAGATCAGGTTATTCATTTATAAAGCTATGTGTATAAATGAACAAGTATGTCTTTTGTGAAAGTTAAGTTATAACTAGTTATGAAAATGGTAGGATTAAGGGGGCGGATTAAAACTTAATGCTGCCCTGGGGCACCGGAAAATAACCGCCCCAATACTAGAATTTTATTTAAGGTGGGAAATTCTTGTAAAAAGATGCTTTAAGATTTTGCCACATTTGCCCCGAATGCCTCTAGTGTAATTTAGTGCTGTAGGACACGGACTAGGAAGGTGCACAACCACAAGCTTGTGTCACTTCAAATACTGTAGAAAAACAGCTCTTTTATCGTTTAAGGCTTTTAACGTAATTAGTTTTGTAAAATTTCCGACTATTGCAGTTGCACCTTGTCTTCAATTTAATTTTCACGTGCGATTGTTTAATGTGTATAGAATTATATAACTGAATTGAATTATTTTTACAAAGTTAAAAATCGTCGAGTTTTATTGTCACCCGTCCCACAGTGCCTCAAATCGAAAGTCTTCAATCAGTGCGACATTCGCAAAGTGGCCGGTGAGGGCTTGATGAGAACAGCCGAAGATTGGAAGTGGTGGATTGCATTAGGAAAGGCCTATGGCCGGCAGTGGACTGACACATGCTGATGATGAACATTATGATGACAAAAGGATAATTAATCTAAGTTTTTGCACAAAATTCGAACCCAAAAATTCCGTATGCAGCTTCAACAACCATTACGTATCTATCATATTGACATGGGGGCTTTCTCTATTTTCCCGCTCATATTTTAAAATTGGTATTTCCGTGTTACTTTCAGGTTCACCGCACCAGAATATGACGCATTTTTCCCGAGAGGCATCATTATTTCGGCGATAAAATTTCGTGTCACCAGTAGTAGCTGTAAAATGTGATATGCTCTGTTATGTCTGAATAGAAATCCCGCAGTACACGTTAAATGAATGAAGTACCAAAGTGAGAAATTCGTAATTTCAATTTTTTACGTAGCATGTTGCTATTTAAGTGTTTGCATAAAACATCATAACACAATATTTACATAACATAACAGACATCCATGCGTTTACATTTAAAGAAACTTTTGAATTTTTTTATAATATTTACATCGGAAACTTATTAATATAATTCTATTTACACATTTAATTACTTAATATGTAGGTTACATATTTTGGCTATCATATTGTGTAATAAATATAAAAAAGTTACTCTCAGGCCTAAGAGTAAATAAATAAAGTGCGGAAGCTGAACATATAGAACGTAGAGAGGGGTAAATTCATTGACAAGAGCGTATCTACACTATTCTAAGATTTCGTACTACTCCCACTAAAATCCACATCTTTTTAACTTTCACGTAGCTTTATATTGTCGTGTCATGTCTGTTAACCAAACTAATGTTTATTTTTTTAAATCTTTCTTCTAAGCGTTAAATAACTTTCATTTTAAACTCCGTAGCTTGTTTACCTAAAACTTTATAATCTTTAAGTCGGCGGACTGTCTTCTAAAAAAAAGTGTTATACTCTAAGCTGATCGACTAATCCACTATTTTACGGATTTTCCGCGTTAGATAATTGATGATCTCTGGCAGACTGGACGGATCTTAACTGTTGAAAAAAGTCCGAAAAGTCGAACATAAATAAACATAACTTACGCGATAAATCGATCGCGTCATCATCATCATCATCATCAGCCGGTGATAGTCCACTGCTGGACATAGGCCTCCCCTAATACACCTCTATCCATTACGGGGATTATGGATCGTATCCTACCGCGCTGGTCCAATGCGGGTTGGTGGGTTGACTGACTTTTACATGCCCATCCGACGCATGGATCATCTTACTTTTCAGACGATTGGGTGAATGACCCAAATTGCCCTAAGCAAATAAGGGAAATAATTATTTAATCAACTAACCTTAAATCAATATAATGCACCGAGGAAAAATAGACTACGTGACCGTATCACTATTGTGTTTGTTGTATATTAAAGACCATTAGCTTTCTTTAAATATTAAGACACATTTAAGAAACGAGCACTTTTAAACGAGACATTTCTACTAAAAGCAACTTCATTGCTTAAATATATCTAGTATTAAATGTAAATAAATAAATTTATTGTGGAAAAAAACCTATAGTTTAAGCTCTGTATATTAAGCATCGTCGGGCATTATGAAACAATACAAGAACTCGGCAAACGGCGAGTCAAATAACTTATTGCAAAGTTCCCCTTCAATTTCAATTTTATTTCGCTGGTATTTGACTACAGTTCAACTCGATTTTTCGTTTATTGGACCCGTTTATATTGCTTAAAGGTACTCGTATACTTTTTGAGAAATACCTATAAAGTTGTTGTCTGATGTTTTTGTTAAAAAATAGTTTTCCTTCCCTTAAAACTAATTATTAATGAAAAGGCCCAAAACCACTAACGTTTGAAATGTTCTTAATTCAAAAAACATAAATAATACTTTTTCCTAGGAATCCATTCAAAAACCTTGGACTTTAAAGTACAATTTATAACGACACCTATTTTACATTGTCAAGCATGGATAAAATACAATTTATGTCTGCAAAAATAAGGTAGAGTCCAGGAAAAACCAGGTTTAATGTGAAACATAATGGTGGATGTAATGTGGTCCCCGGGGAATTACCGCATGTTTTGACCAAGAGGAGTCCTAAGTCAGGTCCAATTCTTTGATCTTGGTCTTTTTTTTAAACCCGTTTGAAAAGAAAACGGATGCGTTTAATGATAAAAACTTTTTAATAAAAATTAAACAAATTTAAAAATTTTAAAAAAAAACCTAATAATTTAAAATTCAAAGGCAATCCAACAACAGTTAATTTTTTTCAAAGTAAAAACTTAAAAGTTAAAAACAAGTTTTTGAAATTTTTCAATCAGAAACCCCAAAAATTTTAATGTAATTGGTGGGAAAACTAATGAAATTTATATGACAAAACTTCAAATTGAAAAATTTTGGAATTTAAATATATTAAAAATTTTTGGGAAACAATTCAAAGGCCTAAATTTGAAAACCAAATAAATTAAATGAATTATGATAAATTTGCAATTAAATTTAAAGAATTTTAAACCTTTCAAATTTTAAAATACAATTTGGTTTTGTTGAATTAAAATAAAAAAAATTAAAAAATTCTTTTGGGACCTATTTTCCCGAAAATTTTTAAACCCGAAATAAAAAAAATAAAATTTTATTGAAAGCCATCTGGGTTTTCCAGGGAAAAAAATTTTTATGGTTTTTTTTTACAAATTTAACCAAATTTTTAAAATAAATTCCAAGTTGAAAGGGTCCCCACAACCCTTTAAGGGTGATTTTAAAATTGTATATCATTCACCCGATTAGACTATCCAGGAAATGATAAAATTTCCTAAAAAAGAATATCCCAATTTCCGGATTATTTGTTACCCTACCCTTTTCTTGGATCCTTGTGGTTTGGTTGAAGTTAAAATTAACTTTTATTACTATCACGCTATGATAAATTTTTATAAAATAAACCTCTTCCCCAAAACCAATTCAAATTTTTTTATTACTATCACAAAAACTCCCAAATTCTTTGGTGGTTTAAATGGGAATTAAAGGAAGTTAAATTATTTACCATAAGGAATTAAATAATTTTCCAAACTATAAAAAAATTTCATAAGGGCCAAATAAAAAAAAGTCCCATGAAAATTTTAATATAAATGAATTTTCGGAATCTAAATCCCAAATCCCAAAGAAATAGCCTTAAAATTGTTTCTGACCACCAAGAACAATTTTTCGCAATTCATTTGCCCCTCAAAACCGTTTGTTTACAATTATATATAAATACTTTTAGTATTTAAATTGTAAAAGAATTTAAAATTAAAAACTTTTTTAATATTTTTATTTTTGATACAAAGATGTAAAGCAGATACTTTATACTATTTTAAACAGTTATTAATAGAGAAAAATATCTATGTATGTTACATTATGCCATCTTGAAACGCTGAATGTAAAGTTTATCCAACTCCCTCCCTTCATCTTGAATCAAACCCACATCGACCCACAACCAACAGGAATTCTTAATACAACAAACAAATTTTGTGTGAAAATTTTTATTATATTTGAACGAAAATGAGAGGACAAAGTTTATTTGATGATTATACGCACGGGATTAAAACAGCGTGCGTCACAAACAGACTCGCGGGTTTGATACATGGGATGTTACATCTTGTTTATCCAGTAATTACGTTAAATACGATGCCCTCCAAACCCAATAGAAAAATAGGCTAGTGGTGGTTCAATCCCAGACGTTCCTCTATAAAAAGTGACGTACCATCTTAAATTTTCTTCCTTCAATCCTTCATCGTGTCTCAGCTCGATTTTACCAAGTATGATACTAGAACGCGTTATATTAGCGTGATAAATTATATATTTTATAGTTTTCTAATGAATTTGTTTTACTTTATTAACTTTAAAGTAGTTTTGTTTATTTGATAATGCAAGGTAATAAGTCCATCATGCAAAACATACAATTAATTTGAATTCCTAATAAGTCATTTAATTATGCAAAACGTAAACGTTTGATTTTAGACTTTACAACATTAACAGTAACTTAAATCGGGATATTTAAATTAACAACCCTGTGTTGACATTTTTTACCTCTTAAGTTAAGAAACCACTGAATACGTAAAAATGTTTGTCACTTTGATTAATAAAATTGCTTTGACATTAAGCCAAGAACGGTACTTTGATAATGAAAGAGTTTATTTAATGTAAAACGATAACTGTTGGCAAGATACTTATTTATTTATGTTTTGTTCGAGTTTGCCTATGAAAAGAATGAATATTTTTTCTATTTTTGTCTGTTTTGACGTGGGGGACACCTTTTCAATCCATTTAATTTACCCTACGATTCAAGACTAAAAAGCTGTCCCACAACCCAAATGTTAATTCCATTTAATTGAATGGAAGGCAGGAAATAAAAGCACTAACATCCAACATTTAAGATGGTCTTGACATCCAGAATCATGTTGTACATGTCCATCCAATGAATCGATATTCATCGGATGGGCGCAGTTTCTACTTTTTTGAAATTTGGTTTAGCAGTTCGCCATGTTGTATTCAACGATTATAATTTTATTTTTCCCAGGCTTTAACCCAAGCCTAGGTTTGAAACAAGGTCAATACCACTAGACCAAATTAAAATTAGTATGAGATATTGTATTAGGTAATATGAAAATATTTAATTTCAATAGAAGAAAATTAATAATAATTTTTAAATATGTTTATAAACGGAAAATTTGGAAGAAAATTAATAAAAAATGGAAAGAACTGTTAAAAGTTTGTCCCGTGTAAAAAATGTTTGAATTAAAATTAAAACAGAAAAATTTTTGAAAGTATTCAGTATTTTGAAATAGAATACTTTTCTTTATATCGCTTTAATACAAGTAAAAAAAAAACTCCATGTTTAAGTATCGTGTAATAAACTGCTTGCTTTTTTCAAGGTGTTACATTTGATATATTTTATTTTATTTATTGCTTCGTTATTTATATTAGTTACACTGCTAAAGTTTTTAAAAACAATCACCATTAGTTGTCTAAATCTTTTATTCTAAGGTCTATATAAAATTTTAATCAACTTTTTGAAGGTATTTTTTCTTTTAAATTAATTAAAAAAAGTTATTTAAAAATCCCTCGATTCATCCTCCAATTGAAAGACAGAAAACAAAACTTAAAGAAGGGGTTCTAAAATGAATATCCCAAGACATTTTATTTGTTTTAAAATTATCGCATGGGGTTTTTAACTCCACTTTGAATTATCTTTTTAAATATCTATAGACCTGTGGCTTAATTTTCAAAACAAAGCAAAAAAAAATAAATTAATTTTAAAAACTGTAAACTGCAATATTCGATAATATGACTTAAAAAGTTTCAAATGATTAACATCTTATACTTTCCCAACTGAAAAAAACTTTTTTTTGCAAACTAAAAATTCGCTTAAAGTTTTGAAAAAAAAGAAATTTGAAAATTTAATATAATTTTTTTGGATAATATTTTTTCTTTTTAAAGTATGGTCGCTTTTGTTAGAGCGCCAAACGATAAACGGGGCGGTGGTGAACGTCTTGTATTTTACTCATGCCTTTTTGTGTTTAGGATGTCCCTCATCCAATACACTATATTTAATTGTTTTCTTATTTTTTCATTTGACACAGTCGTTCCAAATTTGCAAGACCATCCTTGCCCTGTTTAAATTAGGAGCAGCTTTGGTTAAAAAACTATTCGCCCTAAAATCATGTTTTCAATCTGACTAACACGAAGGACATCCTGTGTCTTCTACCAGGCCCTCCCCCTCTGCCCGTTGTCGAGTTGGGGGTCGCCAGCAGGCGTTGATTTCCGCTTTGCGTACGCTACGTATGTGTTCCGTGAGTCAGGTGTTTATGTTGGGTTTCGTTTCTCCGATATAGCTTTTACCAAAATCTGAAATGTTCTACAATAAATATTCCTAGCGCATTTTTGCGTATTACAAAACATCATTTAAAAAAATAATCGGTGCAGCTATTGACTTTGTTAGTAAGTACTGTAGTTTTACTTTGAAAGTTGGAAAATACTTTTACCCTCTAATATAAAGTGGTAATTTGATAACATCAAAAAGATAAAATAAAAATTATTTTTTTTTTTTAAAAAAACAAGCATGAATATCATATGAATTGAAATGTTAGGGAAACCAGTTCTCATTAAATTTCATCAACGCTAGCAAATTAACGAAATGTCACGCATTCCCCATTGGTATTGTCGTAGAAGTTTTATCTCTCATCGGGAGATTAGTTTTACTTCAAAATTATAATTTCAATTATTGATTATAAAGTTTTTGACCATTAAAAGATATTAGTAAAAAATTTTTAGAAATAAAAACTTTTTTTAAGACCCCTAACACTAACAAAAAGAAATTTTACATTAGAGATTTAAAATGTTTGATTAGTGACGTTAATTAAAAGAACTCGGAGTGAAATTGAGAAATTTTAACATGTTGTAAAAAGCAAATGATCTATAAACATCATCTACGAACTAGTATTGAATAAGTGTTATTTGAGCTCTTAGGCGCAGCAGTGTTTGCACACTAGTTACTTAAGATTAATCGCTTACGAGAACCAGAACCTAATAAAATAATAAAACGATAAAAAATATCGTTTTGCGTGCTTTATCCCGTTGAAGACGTCTTGAGCTCAACATCTCAAAATGTCCGTGATGGAATCACGGAACGATCCGAAACGTTGATTGTGATTTTTAAATAATTGTAATGCAATAGAAACTTGGTAACAACCAATCTAAATTTTAAATCTTTAATATTGCCTTAGGTATTCATTAAAAATTTTTTAAAACAAAAAAATTATGAATTTGCAATATTATCTAATGGACTGCACAATTCTAAAAGGATCTTTAATTAACCTGCTAAGATAAATTATGAAAGTTGACAATTTCCAAGTACGCAGAATTTTAGCAGATACATCATTCTTAAAACATATATTTCTAAACAACCACAAATAACCTCGGATAGAAAACAAACTCTATTTGTCTTCATAAATAATATTCATCATCAGCCTGTGATAGTCCACTGCTGGAAAGGCCTCCTAATTCCCCCCTATCCATTAGGGGGGTTAGGACCTCCCCACCATGGTCCAGGGGTTGGGGGTGGACCGACTTTACATGCCCATTCGACGCGGGAATCATTTTCTTTTAAAAATGGTATCAACCCAAATTTCCATAACCAGGAAACAACAATGAAAATTTGTTGAGTCCCCGCAGGATTGAACCCCGACCCCTGGTTTCTAAAATACCTAGCCAAACACTGGGCTCGAAGGAGTTAAAAATAATATTAACACTCATAATATTTCCTATATCGGAAGTGTAAGATAGGAAAGAAATCCAATTTGTTGATTGGGTTACATTTCCCAGAAGGAAACTGGGTAGATTACTTATTGAGTCTTTTAACAAAGTGCTCCAGTAGATTCACTTTCCTTAAGTAATTTAAAGAAAGTAACGTAATAAATATTGTATAAAAATTCAATTAGTTACCTTAATGACTTGGATATGTAGTAAATAGAAGGTGATGGAGAGCCCAAAATATTGTTAAAAAAACTAAAAGTAAGTATTATTATTACAAGAAAGCTTAATTAGTGACAATTAACTTAAGATAAGATAAAGCGTTCAGAACTTTAATTTATGAGTTTTATTTATTTATAATACGACTTAATTCATAACAAGTAAGTAATTTATAACTTTACCAGGTATTCTCAAAAACTTTTTTTTGGAATTTTTAAACTATTTAAAAGAAAATTTTTTAAGCATGTTTAGAATTATCAGTTTTTAGACTAGAAGGTTTTTGTCCAAAACATGAATTTGAAAATTATTTCCAAGCGTATTTTCTTTTATCCGTTGCAGTTTTTAATCTATAATTGGTTTTTATCTATAATGTTCTGAGGCCCGAAGAAAGTTTTTTTATTTAATGGTAAAAGGGCAGCCATCAGGTGCACGTCTATATACCATCCTTATCAACCCTTTAAGCAGTATTCAAAATAAAAACAGTTTTCTAGGGGGTGTTGCCCGGGTGGGTAAAGACTATTTTATTTATCCTTACCATTTAACGGAAGTGGTTGTCCACCAACAAAGAGTTCAATAAAAAGCAGCTACTACAACCACGGGAAAACAAGGCA
Organism: Lamproptera curius; assembly: GCA_029286875.1. NCBI lineage: Eukaryota > Metazoa > Arthropoda > Insecta > Lepidoptera > Papilionidae > Lamproptera > Lamproptera curius. Next base: position 1,891,270 of record JAGSMT010000059.1, read on the forward strand.
AAAGTATTTTAAATATTGATAAAAAAGCGTAACGTGCTCAAGATTTTTGTGGGCCTTAGGCCTCAAAAAACACCCCTTCATTCCCAACACCAGTTTGGAGAACCACACCAACTAACAAGGATATGTAGTAAAAATCCTTTTAGGCCGCAACGAAAAACCTGGACCGAATCCGGTCAACGTTTTCGCAATTTATTGGTAACCTTTGAAGAAGTTCACGACACGGATGTACAAAGGAAAACCAATACATCGGGCACGGGCAAGGGACTTTTGCAGGTCGGTTTTTAATAAACCCAAAATGCTGCTCCCACGCTACTCGCGCCAACGCCCGCTACTTCACGGGATCCATCCCACCGGTTGAAGGGGACCAACACCGTTTTCAAATGCACCCACTCCAGAAACAAAGCCCTCATCCACTCGTTATTCTATCCATATGACCGGCCCACTGCCACTTCAACGAGGTAATCCTTTGAATTATGTCGTTGTTGGTTCAGTTCTTTTACGGATAAATTCGTTACTAATTATATTGACAAAAAATCCGGGGTCTACCCATGGCTTGAGTTAGGCAAACTTTGGGGACCGATCCCCCAGGAGGCACGTTTCCCCGTAGGTTCCAGGGGAGGGAGGTTCGGGCGGATAAGTGGTTTACTTTCCCAAATTGCCCGAAACCTAATCTTCCACCGGTTTCCCTCTCGAAGCTGTGTCTTCATCGCTCGAATAGCTTGCCTATATTGTCATTTAGTACAATTTCATAGGAATGAGAAGAGTTTCACAAGACGTTTGTTCTTACTGACGAGCTCTTCTCCCATCTCTGTGGGACTATTCTTTGAGCAGACCGACGAAGATGATAAAAATAAAAACAGGATAAGATAAATAACTTTAAGAATCGAAAAGAAAAGCACTTACTTTACAAGAATTACATTTTTAAGTTTGCAGCTAAACCTATTACGCATATTATAAAAATTTAGGGAAACAATGAAATTTTGGCAACTACACGGACTAAGAATTGAAACGTTTACATGCAATTGAACCTCCAACTAATATTTGTATAATATGTTGAATTTTTTTCGTGTAAAGTTTATAAAGTTTGCGGTTTAACGACGATTTCAAAATAACCCTTTTAGTTTAATAGATAAACACGATTTTTCCTCAGAGAAAAAACTATGTAATGGAATGAAATTTAAAAAGTTTAGGAGACCCAATGTAAGCAAAGACCTGTTAATATCAAACCTTCTATTATACCGTATATTATTTATTGGGAAAAATGAAAGGAAGCTACTACAAAATGGATATATAGAAGGGGTAAATATAAAAGAAAAACATATAAGCCCTGAACTTTAAAAAGAAATAAATTTTTAAAATATCCAAATTTAACCCTTTAATAGAATGTCAACACATGCCTCAAATAACTACAAAAAGTGTGTATGAAAAACAACTTGTTTTAAAATTTTTTGAATTCGTCCATCGATAATACAATACAAAAAAATACTAGATATTTTTGATTTAGTTCAAAGATTAAATTTATTTTAATCAGAAGTTATCGAGCCTAATAATAAAATTTGAGAATCCAAACTTAAAATTATAATCTAAAACTTTTCAGAGAAAGAAACCAATGAATAAATTTAATTATTTTTCCCTTAAACTGGGTGGGTCGCCCTGGGCAAAATAGGTGACGAACAAAGACTGTGAGCCGAAGATCAAGCGGTGGTTTTAATCGGGAGGGCTATTTCGAATTTGAAGAGGCTGATGGTGATGACAATGATGAAGACGTTTTGATACCTTATTTCCGATTAAACCCGGTTTAAAAATAACCAATTTTCGTCTTAGCATATATTATATATTCAAAGAAAAATTTTCGGAACAGAACACAGCATGCGAAAAATAACGTTTCGAATGACACTGTTATACCGCAACGCGTCACTTCTATTCAGCAACATGAACGATATACCACACAAAGAATAAATACAGTTTTGAAGAAAACTAAAATTTTACTTTATCTTCTAAAAAAACCCGATTTTTTGTTAAAACTGAAGTTTGTAACGACTTCCCTTCCAACCTCACCCGGTGTATTAGAAAACTAGACTATTCGAAGGCATAAAGTATTAAAATATGCATTGCTTTCTCATGTGTAACGTTGTTAAAATATTAAAATTTTACAACAGTCCTAAAAACTTGATAAAACTTTCTTTAGATTAGGTTTTTGGGCGGATGTTGCAAAAATATCTGTGTTGGTAGTAACGCAATACTAACCTTTTTTGTTTTGTTTTCATTCACATTATTTAAAAAAATGAATGAAACAGTAAAAATAATGTTCTCCAGTCGATTACAACTACGGCGACCGATCCATATTAGAGATCAAGTGTACGCACGAACACAGGTGCACTACCTGTTTCTTTATACTCCCAAAGTCCGATGGGACGGATAACCTACTCGACCGGTGAGAGTAAGGCGCAGGACCGACTTTTTACATGCCCATGCGACGCATGGATCATCTTACATTTCAGACAGTGGGGTGTTCAGCCCAAATTGCCCTGATCAACTAGAAAATAAAAAAAAATTTTGAGTCCCCGCAACATTCGAACCCATGACCTCCGGTTTCCGAAGCACATGCCCTTACCTCTAGGCTACGGAGGCAGTTCAAAAATGAAACAGTAATGTGCGAATTACGTTAAACTTTTAATAACTTAGATAAAGAGAAATCCAGCCAAATTGCTTTCCTGTTACAAAAGGCAGCGAAAATTCTGTTAATAATTCCAAGTGACAAAATAATCCCCGGTGGGCTTGCGAGCTTCGTTGGGAATCGCAATTCTCGATATGGAATAATGGTGTTCGAGTTGTCTTTATTCTAGCAATTTAAGAAATCTATATAATTTCTATAACGTTGGCAAATAATACTGATGTTAAATGAAGGTGATTTTTAAAAAATTATAATAATGCAGAAACAATTTTAGTTAATACAAGACGGGTTGGAATGGAAAAGGGAAAGTGGGATGGAGACTATTTTTGTAATAGTCAAAATCAAGTTCAATCAGTAAGTAAACGGGCAAAGAATTTTTACAAACTAACGCAGTTAATTTCGGGGCTTATACTGCTTTACAAATGTGGCAGTAGAGCTGGCACGTACATGTTTAAACTTGACAAACATGACTAAGCCTGACTCCCGTATCAGCTTGGGTCTCTATTAAGCGATAATTCTTGATGCTACAATTCTTGATACTAAAGAAGGACATCCCAATCATTATATAAATAAACAAGAAAAAGAAAAGTTTATAAAGAATAAAACTCGCCTTAAAGATCAATATAAAAACAATTTATATCAGGATCTGCTGAATAATTTTATCATGATATATTATTTTTGTCGGTTAACATACAGTAAACTTTCAATCCAAATCAGATTAACAGATTTGTAATAGTGACTAACAGTAATGATTTAAAACAAGATAATTAAAAGCATACGCATAAAAATCCTTAGGTTATGTACACTGTTATGTTAGTATTTGGGCGTATAAGGAAGGACATAAAAACATGCAATTAAATCCGTGAAAATTTCATTATGCACTATTGCGTACTTCTTAGTTCAGGATATATGTTTAAATGATCGTTGGTCAGTTCGTTATTACATGAGCTTAATAAAAATTGGTTTCGAGTGAGGGTGGAAAGTTTTTCAAAATTATATTGCGCACACGTATGAAATATCAAGATTTGTTCCTTGATTTCACATGAATTTCCTAAAAATATTTTCCCTTTGTCAGTACCAAATATTTACTTTGAAAGAAAGTTATAAGTTTTGCGATCTTAAAGCAATAAATGTTTTCTAAATTTTAAACGCAGCGTTTAAAATGTTCGTAGATATTAAGACTCAGCTTGGCTTCTTTGAAGCAATGGCGTTTCTTGTAGATTTCCAACGTCATATTAAGACTTAGAAACTAACAGAATCGTTGCCTTTGATAAATGTCAAATTTTCGAAATGAAATTTACTTACATAACTACCAAAGGCTTTAAGGCGTTTATGTTATTATACGCAAAACATTTTGTATACCAATATATAATAATCTGGAACTTAGTAGATAAAAATATTTAACATCTTTAATGAAATAAATATTTAAGTTATAGACATGTTTTTAATAAAGTGAGCTGAAAACAAAACGGTAGCCTCAAAAGGCCTCAAAAATATTCTACGTGTTAGACACACATAATATAATTTTATGTTTTGAATTATTCTAAAATTAAATTGAGGTACTATCACAAAATTATAAAATATTTATTATATATTTGAGGTAATATATTATATTCGTCAAATCATTGTATTCAAGTTAATTTAAAACTTTTCAATTTGATAACTTAGATGGACACAATAAAGCGTGTACTTTACTTAACTGGTACAAAGTTATTTTTAAACGAAAACCTATCATAAACTTTGTTGTCTAATATTTATTATTCAATATATATTATACTACAGTACATCAGAATAAACGGTATGACTACTGCGGCCGTTCAATCGAAGACGAAGGCTTTAAAAGGTCAAACAATTTTTTTTACAAGCGAAGCCAGCCCACCACCAAAATGAAACCCAATTAAGACCACATCGTTTGCCATATTCACGATTTCTGTAATGCACTTCAGCCCACAGACGACCAATCTGTCGATTTTCTTAATTGACAATTTAATGTAGAGGATGCCTTTAAGAATTCGTTCCCTTTATTTTATAAATAAATTAATAAATGATTATTTCCATTTTATGTGCAGTTGGCTTATATAGTCCAATTTTAAAAATAAATTAATAATTCAGTTTTAGAGAAACATTTATTATAACAACAAGCTTGTACATGTAAAAAAATTGTGTTATTGTATTTAATATGTTAACAATAAATCAATATCAACGAAGGCATTTAAGTAAGAAAACTTATTGTTGCTATTAACCACATAATTCATACCATAGATACTTTTTATTTACCGCAATTTAACTCAATTGCTGATTTGGTGGCCCTAAAATTTATAATAACAACGCAATATGATAGTCCTGATCCGAATCTGAGACAAATTTGACATAGGATTTTATCATGAGTTTTTTCGGATGAAAAATTGCTCCGACACCATGCCGAATGTCCCCTCCTCCCACGGTCCCTCTTCACCACAGGCCGCGGTGTGGCCCCGCCGAGTCGCAGAGAATAGGGAGAGCGGCCTACGGAATGCCGACACTCCTCTTCCCCCGCGACTCCTCCTTGGCTGCAGAGGACAGAGATGGCAGCGCGTCTACTGCCTTCCCCGTCCACTGCACCCTCTAAGTCACTTCCAAAGCTGACTTCTTGGGCCAGCTTGGAGCAGCCTCCTCCACGGCTGGCATTACTCCTCAGGCCGGCCAGGTTGCTCTAAACTCCCCCGTGGCTGGCCCAAGCCGCATATACTGATCCCCACCGTTATGACAAAGCGAGAACCTGTTCGGGGGGATTCACACAAACCCTACACTAAGTAAAGTAAGATAATACAGACACAGATGACAACGACCTAACCGTTGAGGTCGAACTTACATACCCTTTAGTATATGGCACTGTAGTTTACCACCACATTAGATAGAAGCGTTGCTGGAGTTTCTTGCGCCACTTCTTCTCCAGCGCCAACCTTTTAGTTAGAGCTATTCAAGCTATACAAACTTATTCTTAAGAAAGCGTCTAAATCGAGTCGAAATCTCGGTCCACCAGGACAGCAACATTGAACATGCTAACGGGAACCATAAAACGGCGGCCCAAGCCCTAAAATAGCTCAAGAGGCACTTCGTGCAGTTAAGTCCTCGGTGGGGAACGCACCTTTTTTTACAAAGACGGTTATGTCGGACTCGCACCGACTAAAACCACCACGTTGTTCCTTCCTAACGCTTTTAGGGTGGGGTCACAGGAACGTTTTGCACTCATCTGCAACCCCACTCAGCGCTGGCCGCCAAAGCAGCCCCATCTCGGCCCTACGGCCATCTGCTCTCCTGGGCGCGTCGGAACTAGCGCGCCCTTCGTCTCGGCCCTGTAGTTTGGTAACAGATTCCCCGAATCTGTTACTCAGCCATGGGAGCCAGGAGTTCCCTGACCACGCAAGGACCAAACTCCCAGCCCCAGCGGCGGCTCAGATGTTACACTCCGCCGTCTAGCTCCATTTCGGCCGCAGAAGGAGGAGAGATCGACGACACCATGCCGAATGTCCCCCTCCCACGGCCCTCCACACCGCATCAGCGGTGCGGCCTCGCCGAGTCGCGGAGGAGAGCGGCCTCACGGAATACCGACACCCTCTTCCCGCGACTCCTCCTTGGTTGCGAAGGACAGGAAGGGCGGCACACCTACCTCCTGCAACCCGTCCTCGCACCTCCAAAGGCGCATCCAAAGCGGCTTATTCAGCCCGCTTGGAGCAGCTCTTCCACGGCCGGCCTTACACCTCAGGCCGGCCAGGTTCCTCTTAGCTTCCCCAGGCAACCCAGCAAGCCTGCAGGTACTGAGCCCCACCGCTACGACAAAGCGAGAACCTGTTCGGGAATGCACCTGTGGAACGGGCCCCGGCAGATCTGGTTTGTTCTAAACGGTTACTCCACAGAACATGAAATCAGCAGAAAAATGCATGTAAGTTACTTGTGTAAAAAATTAGCCTTTAAAGTAAACGGGAAGGCAATTTGATAAAATGCATATTATATGTATATATGCACATCATATATACATATCGAGGATTTAAAATGCAGCGGTAAAAATGGAGGGGGAATGGTCATGAAAAAAGCATTTGTTATCATTATCATTTTATGTATAATAATCACCAACCCGCATTGGATTTGGCATTGGAACAGCGTGGAGGGATACAGTCCAGAAACCCCCTAATGGAGGAGGCGTGTGTTAGGCGAGGCCACTGTTCAGCAGTGGACTAACACAGGCTGATGATGATGATAAGATTTAGCATATAAAAAAACTATTAATATTATGCAGTACATATACATTAAAAGCCCACTTATTACAAACTAACGAAACGAATTTATTAATATGAATAGTTTATATATCGTTTGCGAATCACTTACAATACATAAATCCTTCAGGGATGTCTGTATAGGAATGTACGAATAGATTCTAAAAAGGTCTCAATTAATAATTTAACTCTTATTTCAACTATTAATATTATTTAAAATCCATATCCTCCATTTTTTTTTCTACTTTTTAATGATGAAAGTTAAAAGTTTCCTGAGTCACCCTTAGATCAAACCACTAACAAATTTATAGAAAAGTTAACCATATATTCATTTTACCGATCGAAGCAAAGTAATATAAAATTTAATCCCATTAGGAGAACATTTAATTTACCTCTCAGCCCTTCGGCATATTGAGGATTATTGTTTTACTTTAAATGTAACGTAAAAAAATTCGTATTTTTTTGTCACAAGACACCTTGTAAATTGATCTTAAAGTCCTCAGTTATGGAATAAAATAATACAAAAATTATCGTAATTTTCATTGCTACTGATATACTTATGTAAAAATCATGATGTTAAATTTGTGTAATACTTTTAAGTATAGTATCGTTAATAAGTAAACATTTTACCTTATTTCTTTGTAAATGCGTGCAGAGCAATTACCATTTAAATACTACTTTTTTTTGTTGTTACTACAGATAAAGTTCATTGTCTTGTGGAAACTTAATATACTTAGCTAAATTTATAGCTTTTGGACTGACATACTGACCACATTTTATATAGCCAATGACCTTTTCAAATATGTCTTTATAGTAACAATAACAGAAATTATCTGTATGCGACTAAGTTACCGTGTCAAACTTCTTTCGGCAGTCATTTAAATATCTAACCAAGGAGAACTCAAGAAAACAAGCAATGTAATCAAGATACGATAAAAGATTTTTTTTTTCAATACAATAAAAACAAGTATAAAGTTCTCATATATAAACATAAATATTAAAAAACGTATGTATTAACGTGTTATTGAATACTATTATTTAGCTGTAACCCATATCACAGTTTCTGATAAAACGCGATCATTTACTTTATTTAATAAGAATTTATGCATTGGACACAGTTTATTCAATAGACACGGGTTAGTAAAATCAATCTTTAATCGTGATGGTAAATATTCATGTCATTTTATCAAAGATTATTACAAAATCTGGTGTAAGCATGACATTAAAACGTCTTTACATTAGATTACTTGTTATACGTTTCACGTGACACTAAGTCCTGCTTGATTGGATATTGCGAAATCGATTCCACCTACAAACTTCTGCCGCCGACATACGAACTCAATTTCCTTTCCGGTCGGTTATCACAGATTGTTATAAATCCCATTAACCTCTTTCCACACCTGTCTGGTTAAATAGAAAATCCATGCATAAAATTCATGTATCGTTTACGTTTAGTGATGAGATATTTTATCATAAAATGTATATATATTTTGATTTAATAATTTTATAAACGTTTTATGGTCATTTGCAAAAGTATATCTACTGAACACGTAATTTTAAAAATATGGGTTTAAACATGGACCTACCCAGTCTATTTATAGACTGGATTGAGTATGTTTTCAGACATTGAAGAAACCCCATAGAAAGAAGTCCCATAGGAAAACATTTAAACAAACCCAATAGTATTGAATAAGAATTCATAAGAACATTAAAGAATTCCAAATTGAAATTTAAAAATTCATTTAAATACCATATTTCATATGAGTCTTAAAAAGAAAAAAAACAGAAGGACATAAATGTTTTACCGCGCGATTAAAAAACATAAAATGTTTTTATATTTAAGAATACGAGTTTTACAGGCGTCCTAAAATGTTTTTTCATATTAAAAAGTTGTTGAATAAGTATTCCTTTTAACAGTTATTGAAGGTGATTTAGGTGTCTTTTGTAACCCTTCCAGGGCCTTTGACTGCGTGGGACGTGAAGTTTATTAAAAAAGATAAGTTATCTGGTATAAGCAGAATCGGTTATGAATTTTTATGTTGCTACCAAATATGAGAAATAATGATGGCACTTTTTTATCAGAATTTACGGTTTGAATAGACGTTACCCCAGGGTTGATTCTAGGCCCCCTGAACAGGTTCTCGCTTTGTCGTAGCGGTGGGCCTCAGTACCTGCGGTCAGCCCAGCCGCGGGGAAGCTAAGAGAAACCTGGCCAGACTGTGCAAGGCCGGCCTTGAAAGATGCTTCTCTAAGCGGGCTGAATAAGCCCACTTTAGATGCGCCTAAGGGCCATCGGGGCCATGGTAAGGCCGTGGCAAGAGGGGACATTCAACATAGAGTCGTTGGTCCCTTCTTCTGATCTAGGCTAACTCTAGAAGCTGGGAGACTTGTCCTAACAGGGTTAAAGCTCTTGGTTCCCATGAATCCTCAGATATAGGAGCCGAGAGGAAGAGGGGCGATAGTTCTGACGCGCCAATAGGTGTAGTTGACCTTAGGGCCGAGATGGGGCTTCGCCGGCGAGCGCTGTTTGGGTCGCAGAAGACTGAAAAAGAGTTCCTATGACCCTATCTCTAAGGCGCCAAGAAGAAACTTTAGTCGGTGGAAATCCGATATAACCCGGGTATATTTTTTTTTTCCCCCTTTACAAAAAAGGTCGGTTCTAGGACCTCGTATATATCAGGTTTGTGTAGATTTCTTGTATTCAAAGGTAAGGGATTCTTAAAAATAGTTACATTTGCCCATAATACACACATAATACAGATATTTTACTTTAGTTTTGTTGGCACGTGAAATAATCTCTAAAAAAGTATGTTTAAATGTCTGTAGAAAAAAATGGAATTATTTTTTTCTAAAGACATTTAAAAGAAAGCAGCCTTTTACTTAAGTGAATATATTTTTATTTATGGAAAACTAGCAGACTACTTATATCTTCTGGTTTAGCTCTTTTCTGTTTTATTCTTTACTTTTTTTAGAGGCTTTTGTATGCTTCAGCATTAAAAATGGTTTAAGAAATTAAAACTGGTAGGTGTACGTTCAGGTCGGTCAATACTATTTTAACAACAAAAGGCCTTTGTTTAGACTAACCTGATTTCGCCTTTGCGGATTTAATGTTTTCAGCTCATTCAATACGTAAAGGATAGAAAGGAAATCTATTTCCATTAAACTAACAGAGGTCCGATATCCATTTTGCTCAAAGAACGTGAGTGGTAGTAAGAGAGAAATAAATTCCTTCCTGCCCTAAACAGATATTTTCAGTTTATGTCGTGTTTAATGCAACAAAAATTATATATGCTTGCATTAAGCATTTTACAAGTTAATTATTTAATTTTATTACTAAATAATTAATAATATACTTATGGATAAATTATATATAATATAATTATTATACGTCCAAATTATATTTGATAATTATACCAAAAATATAAGTAATATAGGTTACCACCTACTATTATAACATTAAAATAAATAAAACTGACAATCTCTATCATGATTCTACAAAAAACATGTGATAAGTTTAATAAATATAATTTGTAAAGTAAAAAAATATGAATTATAAACTAAAGTACTAATATACATTTCATTCGTATCTTCAAAATTATTCCAAGTTTATAACAAGATCGGCAACAAGCTAGCTTAAAATTTCTCCTCTTCGTTATCTATTGCGAAAAGGCCTTCATGTTTATTTTATAAAGCCCCTTCATCTTTTGATGGAAGGTTAAAATAAACAATGATTTCCATAGCTTTGATGGTTTTCGGATATTTACTTACTTAGATATTTGCTTACTTACTTGAGTAATTCCTTTATATTTATCAGCATATTTTTTATTACATAGATTTTTTGACGATAAGCTTTATAGTTCAAAATAATATTTTATTACGTAATAAATTAATAACATTTTGTAATCAAAGCTTGAAATAATTTCTAAGACAAAAGTTCAAAGAAATATGATATTTTTGAACAATAGAAAATACGCAGGACCTGTTTTAAAGCTAAATTCTTATCTTTTACATTTGGTAACATAACAATTCTTAATTAACTTAATTTAGATTCTTTAAATTTATTCATTGTTGATTATAATAGGCTCAGCATGTTCTGTCAATTTAAATAGTTTTTTTGTCAACAAATCAAGGATAATGCCAGAAATCCATTATTTACAACTATAGTTAATAACTAGAAAAAAATGATGACATTTCTACATTTTACAAGCTTGAATATTCTGATTGTTCCTAACAACATCTTCTTCAAATCCTTTTCACTGTTAGTTACCGGCCGTAGATAATTTCAAAGGATGCAAGCCCCATGACCTACCATAGAAAAAGCAAGAACTCATACGTGACTAAGAAAGTGTTTTCAGGATGTGTTGCAAAACGATTGCATACAACGCTGAAATTCTGGTCTGAAGAAAGTCATAGTTTATGTAGTCACTGAGTAAACAAGACCGTTTGTCTCAGGGGGCGACTTCAATTTCTAGTAATTTTTAATGAATAGATTATATAACTTGTCATTAGCTGAATGTTCCACTTCATACATCCAAAACATAATAAATTAATTTAAGCTAAATTTTTTCACTATTGCTTTTAAATATAAAAGGTTATTGACAAAAGCATTTCTGGCAGCAAATTTAAACTTTACTTGTATATCGCGTTCCTAAATGCAATCCACATATGCGAGGCGCCTTCTTAAGTTTATGTTTAAGTTCGTTACTTGTTCTTTTATCATGATACTTTGGCACAAACTTTATAGCGCAAATAAGGATAAGGCGTTTCATGAGAATATTTCCTTTTGAATTTTTCTTTTAATACGTCCTGACATAGGAACTGGACTAAGATGGTTTTGTTTTTCAATTTTCAATCCTTTGTACACAAAATCCACAACATTTACGAAAATTTTATACTAACAGTACTTTATAAACACTTTTAATAACTAATTATTAAAACTACTGTGTTCCGACTTGTAAGGCACCGTAGCCAGCATATTGACTGGGTAAACAAAACATCCTATGTCTTACGTTGGCAGCTCGTTGGTGATACCCCTTGTATGCCGATGTGCAAAGGCGTCGGCGGTTACTTTCCTTCAGGTAGCCCGACTGCTTCTCTGCCTTCGTTGGAAATAAAAATAAATAATATTCGAACATACAAAATAACGACTCATATTCATTTTGTTTGCCAAAAAATAAAACAAAACAGTCAAAAGTTGGTGTAGGTGTTCAAACAAGTATTATTGAATAATTTCATTTATTTTAATTATTTCGTAAAAATACATATAACTGCCTCCATAGCATAGTGGTATGGGCGTGTGCTATGCGGAGGTTGTGGGTTCCAATCCTGCGGGGACTCAACAAATTTTCATTGTTGTTTCCTAGTTGGTTAGGGCAATTTGGGCCGATCACCCAATTGTCTGAAAAGTAAGATGATCCATGCGTCGGATGGGCATGTAAAAAGTCGGTCCACCCACCAACCCGAATTGGACCAGCGTGGGCGTATGTCCAGCAGTGGACTATCAAAGGCTGATGATGATGATGATGATGATGATGATGATATATTAAACTTGTGTCTTTGCAGCTATTCAACTAGATTTTGAAAAAATAATTCTAAGCTAAATCCATATTAACGCCCCGAATAGAAATTAATTCTGTAATTTATATGGAAAAACAACAAACCAAACTTACTTTAGAACGAAAACAACTTTGCTATAGCATATAAAAGTCATTATAAAGGATACGTTTCTTATGCCAGAAGATATAAGACGCCTGAATGTTACCAATAAAATTATTTTACATTTGAAATAATGAAAAAATACTTCTCAAATTAGGTTGTTCGTTTAATAGTAAGTTTTTGTGTAAAAAAATAATAAGATACCTTCAAATATTATTTACACTTATGTGTGTGTGTTAGTAAAACTTTTGTCTTGTTATTGATTTGATTAAAAGCGATTATTACCAAATAAAGTTCTAAAAGCATTTTTCGTCATTTGCAAGAAAAAACGTCCGTTATCTATGTACGTACGTTACGGATGTAAGGACTTTATTTTTCCTTCGACACACTCAGATCCTCCGAGCAAATTAGATATCCGGTCACATTTTGTTTTATGCAAAAAAATTCCGTTTCCGATTTTGACTAAGAAAAATTCATTAAACAGAGTTTAGTTTTGTGTGCTGTAGAATTTGAATGCTGAATGTATTTTTCAATTTGGGCTAGTATACCAATTTCAAGCTTTTTTCGTTAACTTTGAAGAACATAAAATCATGACGAATTAGCAGTTTTTGTTACAGGCTACCAAAAATAAATAATATGTACATGTCTAATAACATCTGTTTAATATGCATACTTTTAAAATGCTTTTTATTTTATTGTTTTGATTTTGCCATTGCGCGACTGGAAGATCACATCTAGCAATCGGGTGATCAGCACGCATTGCCCTAACAAGTAAAAGTCGTTGACACCCGCAGGATTCGAACCTACGACCTCTGATTTCAAAAACGCACATGCACACACATACTAATTAAAAGGCTATAATAGGCTTAGATTTTTATCGTGATTGATATTTTTCATTGATTTCTGGTAATTAAATCCACGTAAATACTCTGTGTGTTACTCTTCTAATATAAACTAGCATTAATATAATCTAGATGCTCTTAATTAAATGCCATTCAAAAGCAGTGCATATGAAGCCATCTCGTCGAAACGCAATTTAATTAAGTTAGCTAAATGTTGATTAAATTAATGCAGTCTGCAACGTATCTCGAAATAATAATTTTATACAACAATACTAAAGCTTTAGAACTTGGCAAATAATAAATTGTGGAAAAATTGTTTTATTCCATAAGTAAAAGTAAAATATCTAAATAAAACAAGTCCTCATTTTATTTTACTTAATAGAGAGGGAAAACCCAATTTGCGCGAACGAAAATAATGTCGAATGCTCAACATAAGGTTGTTCTATAAATATTTAAACGATACTGTTCCAACAAATCCAAGCATACACCAGTTTTGAATCCCTTTTTTCAAAATATAGGTTCTAATATATAAATATAAGTACAACACATAAAAACATGTTTTCTATTAAAAATATAAACTATATAGAGGAAATAATCGTTAAACCCACGAACTACAACAACGGTTATTAAGAATGGTGCTCAAGTTGTAAGTCTCTTAATATTGAGTTTATTACAATAAAATTACATCGTCTATTAAAGCAGTATTGTATAAACACTGCTATCTCCCAGTTTGAAGGGCACCGCAGCCGGCGCAATTATTGAGTAAAACGAGACCTAACATCTCATGTTTCATGGCAGCCATTAGATTTGTGTTGGCTTACGCTGCGATTCTCATGAGCATTTTACTTACCATTAGGACCAGTTCTTGCATTTCTTGTTGCTATACTTTAAAAAAACATTTCCATAACAATTATAGCCATTTTTATCAAACAACATTTTTAACATTTTTTGTCATCACACCAAATCCATCCAAGAATATACACTTAACAATATTTCCCTAATAACCGTATTGCTTATGTTTTCATACGGCTTTGACCTACTTTACATATAAACCATTTCTCCTGAGGGATGAGGACACAAATTATATTGGCTAATGGCGCGTGTAACGATAAAGCGTATTCATAACTGATATGGATGAATGTGCAATTGTATAAGATGGTATATAACATGACTCAAAGTACTTATAACTTTAACTGCCTGCGTAGTCTAGTGGTAAGGGCATTTGCTTTAGAAACCAGAAGTCGTGGGTTTGAATCCTGCGGGGACTCAATAAATTTTAATTTTTGTTTCCTAGTTGGTTAATTTCGGCTAATCACCCAATTGTCTGAAAATAAGATGATCCGTGCGTCGGATCGGCATGTAAAAAGTCGGCCTTGCACCTTTCTAATACCGGGCGTTTCGTTTATACGTCCCATCGGGCGTTGAGAGTATAAATGAACAGGAAGTGGGCCTGTGTTTGCGCGTACACTTGTGCACTATAATATCTCCTGCGTAGTTGGCTGATCTCTAATATAGATTGGCCGCCGTAGTCGTAATCGACTGGAGAACATTATTATAACATGACACAATTCTTAATGCGTATCGAATTTTTTTAAAAAATGCCATATTATTTTTTCAACAATAAGAAAATTTGTAAAAAAAAAAATATACGTACTTGACCGTTAGGTTAGTGTTTTTTAAAAAGCAATTTTTGTCCTCATACAAATTTAGTTAAACTAGCTTAACTCTATTGACACAACCTCCAACTACGGCGATCGAGTGAGATTGGCCCTTACATTTTTTCCCATGAGCATCCGTTTTGGGTTGTCACTATTTCCGTGGGATTACTACGATGCTTAATATAATTATACTGATGTAATAGTGACAGTAATAAATAACTTAAATTGAATTTTTCGTATTCTTATGTTTATGTGTATTTATGTATAATTAAACGTGGGAACATGCATAGATAACGAGAGGAAAAATTTGTTTATTAGTATTAAATTTTGTATTCTGAATGTTTTTGGAACTAAAGTAATATATTTGCTTACTGCTAGAAAAGCACAGAATCTGTGAGTAATATAGGCTATTATTTCACCCAGGAAAATACATTCTACAAATCTGACGAACGGGCTGCTATACAATATAAGAGAAAAGTTATTCTAGTAAACTTTACGCCAGTTTATAAACGTTATATTATTGAATTTCTTATTACCTACACTATCAAACAGGCAGTCAGTTTAAATGTAACATAATATATAATTTTTATTATTCCAGAAATTCCCATTGGCTCAATGGGAATTGCTTTATAGAATTTCAAACTATTTTAACCTTCTAGGCGCTCTGTTACTCGATAAAATATATGTAAACAATGTGTTTATTGAGAAGTTCTGTAGAGATTAGTTACGTGTTATAAAAAATATTTTTATTTTTCTTAAATATGTTTGCAATAGCACCAATTAAGATTGCTCGGTTGCCGAACATTAAATTCAGTTCATGTTCGTTTTATGCTTTTTCATTGCCATAATTCAGGGCTAAATAAGCAATATGAGCAAGCAATATAAGTAACTTGAATTTTTGCCTCTTTTTATATACCAGTCTGTACTGTTAGCTACCCGAACATGTCTTCTTTAGGATTAACCTAAAGTGTGTATGTAACAGTAAACAGCTACATTAGCAAGGAACTTTGTAAAATAAATTGTTTTAAGATAAAATTATTTTAGTATGTTCGTATACAGTTAAGTACAAAATCCACTAAAAAAATAATGTAATTTTAGATGACATTTGTCTTCGGGCTTATTTAAACGCGTGCATTCAAAATAAAACGTTACTATAATATTTAAATAACATACGAAAATCGAGAATAACTTGTTTTGTATCGTATTTTTAGATCTTAATAGATTTGATATATCTGTATTAAATCTATTCTTATTTACCATTGTTATCCTTTAAAACATAGTTGTTTATAAATTCCATGTCTTAATCATCATCATCATCAACATCATCATCATCATCAGCCTTCGTTAGTCCACTGCTGGACATAGGCCTCCCCTAATACACCCCTATCCATTAGGGGATGTGGACCGTATCCCACCACGCTGGTCCAATGCGGGTTGGTGGGTGGACCGACTTTTTACATGTCCATCTGACGCATGGATCATCTTACTTTTCAGACAATTGGGTGATCAGCCCAAATTGCCCTAACCAACTAGGAAACAACAATGAAAATTTGTTGCGTCCCGCAGATTCGAACCCACGACCTCCGGTTTCTAGCACACGCCCATACCACTAGGCTACTCGTGTTTTGCAATCACTGATGCAATTTCAATTTAATTACATATACAAATCCAAATTTCTAACCTTGTATTAAATTCTATTCATATAAATACAACCAGTATTTAATACTGATCTATTTAGAGAATGAATTGCCAGAAGATTAAAAGCGGGAAATTTATTACACATGAAAAAACCGTTACGTTCCATTCGACAGTGACATATTGTATTGCGTTGGTCCCATAAATCTAATAGCAAACGTCAACAATACAGTTGCTGCCTGAAACATTACAACTGTACTGAAAGCATGAACATATTTTTTTATACTTTAAAAAAATGTGTGCCTGTTACACAAACACTTACCTAACACATATGGATACAATAATCTTTATATTCAAGATAAAATTCAAAAGAAGTAAAAGCGCCAAAGTTTCAAGGTAAAATAGTTGTATGTTAACTATTTACACTAATGACTTACTAACTCAGTTTAAAAAAAAATACCAAACAACTCTCTATAGACATTGAAAATCGTTGGTAACGTCAGCTACTATAGAATGTACGTATTTAGTAAAGTGATAAATGTTATTCAGTATCATATCAAGGAAAGCCTTATTTTTGTTACTTTTGTCGTAGTAGATGTTTATGTTATTTTAATGTAGCGGCATCTCTTTTAAGACCTCTGTAAATACCAGGCATTATTCGCTTTTAATTGTTCATATCTTACAATACTCATCATATTTATATCTGTACTCTACTATTTCGATAATGTACCTTTTCAAAATATGTCTGTAATAATGTGTCTGTACGTCATTTCTTCCCTTTGTTTCTTCCCAAAAAGGTAAAACAAGGCATAATGTATTATATTATTTAATTTTTAATTATGGTTTATGTAATAACAATAATACTCTACTACACTACGAAACGTACGTGCATTAAATAATCAAACGAAACTTTATTTCTTCAGCCACAAACTTCTTATATTTATATTCTCAAATACATTAGTCTAAATTAGTTTTTGCTATAAAACGGTGTGATAATACAATTAATAAAAATCTTCGAATTTACTGTAGCGAACTGTACCTGTTAATTTATTTGTTTACCTTAATGAAAAAGAAACTTGAAAAAATGTTCTCAATTTTAAATTATCTACTCTTATTTAAAATAGACCCATACCTTCACTCAAATACGACAATTTCAAGCAATGTAAATTAAAACGTGCTTACGGCTTACAAGAAGACTTTATTTATATTTCTCCTTTTACAGTCGGCGATGTAAGAATAATCGGACTTTTCCCCTTTGAAATTTAGGTATAAACTCTGAGTCTGCAAAGCGTTTCACATCGTTATTCCTTAAAAGGCGGTATTCATAATAATAATAATATAATAGACCGGACATAACACTACACGATAAAAACAAAAGCACAGTTTATCTTATCGACATAGCTGTACCGAATACCCACAACCACAATAGGAAATTTCTGTCTATGGATTAAGTTTGTTCTATTTAAAATATTTTTACTTGGCCAAAAGCCCGTAAAAATATTAAGACCGCCTGAAAAGGGTGAAAAATAGAAAATGTAAAATATAAATAGTAAATTATTTTTTGTATGGTTATTCAAAAAACATACAGAGATACAGACATATACCAACTTAGTCTGCCCGTGATCATGGATGCTGAAAAGAATCCGAAACGTCGGGAATAAATATATTTAAGTAACGCGAAAAATCCGTAAATAAGTGGATTTGATATGTATAATCGCGTAAATAAAAGAAATAATTATAAATAATAATAATAACTTATTTAAGCAATCCAGCACATTAATTAAAAAACAAATACACACAATAACAAACTAATTAACAAACAACAACAGCGTAAAAGTACAGAACAAGGGCTATCAAGGGCCATATAAAAAAAAATAAAAAAAAAACAAAGAACACAACAATACATAGAACTTTAACTACGTGAACCCTTCTTGTTCTCGTTGCTATAGAACGATGCTGGATCGATAAGGTTCCAACTCAGCATTATGTTGGCTAAGGCCAACGCTGGTATTCTTCTGGCACCTACTTATACCCAATTGACCTAAAACTTCCCTATATTTTATAGATATTATTCACTTCACAGTTAACTTTATGGCGTCTAAGGTTTAGGAATTGCTAGTTCAAGTAATTAAATGCTTTTCTTAAACCTAAACTTAACTATTAATGGGATCTAGAAATCCGAAATAAAGAAGAGCTTGAAATAAGAATAATTAATGCTCATAACGTTTTAGATGAAAAGATGTCGAATAACGAAAGCGCTGACTTCGACTAATATTAACGTCAAGACGATTTTTTGTATACTTTCATGATACAAAAAATATATTTAAACAATATTCTTCAGTCTAAATTTACTATAATTTTATCATGTAATTTTACCTTGTAAAGATATATATCTTTAAAAGATAAAATTACAAACTTTTTTTGGTTAAGTTATGATTTGTGATAATTGAAGTTTTTAACTTGAAATAAGAAATCATGTATATGGGATTGTCGCATCAATTGTGACTGTTCTTTTGTTATTTACTTTCGGACCCTCGACCATGTCACAGGTGATGAACAGATTCGTGGCGTCTTACGCTGCTTTTCCTGTGGACAGGAAGTATCACTTACCATCAGCTCGTCATATCGATTTACCCGATAATATTGGAAAAGTTATTGGGTAATTTACTGGTGGTAGGTCCCCTTTTTACAGTAGACCATCTGGGTGAGTACCACCGTGGTGCCTATTTCAACCGCAAAGCAGTGGTATGAAAACACTACTGTGTTCCGGTTTGAAAGGCACCGTAGCCAGCGTATTTACTGGGTAAACGAGACTTAACATCCTATGTCTCACGGCATCGCTTTGGTGATACCTGTATTGCCAATGTCTATGGGCGTCAGTGACCACTTTCCAACAGGTGGCCCCGAATGCTCGTCTGCCTGCGTATGCAATAAATATAAGTGTAGTTATGAAAATTAGGAAATATCCTAATTTAAAAAAAGAAGGGTATATTTTATTTCATTTTAAAATATTCAATATTGGTGCACATTATAACAGCCTCCGTAGCCTAGTGGTATGGGCATGTGCTTTAGAAACCGGAGGTCGAGCGTTTGAATTCTGCAGGGACACAACAAATTGTTATTGTGGTTTTCTAGTTGGTTAGGAGCAATATGGGCTGATCACCTAAATGTCTGAAAAATAAGATGACCCATGCATCGGATAGGCATGTAAAAAGTCGGTCCACCCACCAACCCGCAATGGACGAGTGGGATACGATCCAAAAACCCCCTAATGAAGAATTTGTGCATTAGGGGAGGCCTATGTTCAACAGTGGACTAACACAGACTACTGCTGATGATGATGATGATGATTATAATATGACATTATAAATTTATAATTGCTTTTGGTCTTAAAATATATAATAACGTTAAAAAAAGTACTCTATGATGAAACCAAAGTATCCGAATCGTTGCTAACGAGCTTTAGAATTTTTCACGTAAGTTTTATACAACATTATATTTTTAATTTTTCTATTTTCTGTTATTTTTAAAATACCATTAAGTACAATTTCATTACCTTCTCGCGTGTCTGGAAGTATATTACTGCGAGAAATGCTACAATTTAATTTAAACTCTTTCTAGAAATGTAGAAAATCGTGCAGGTTTGTACATTAATTTACTGTACGTAACATTTTATATATATATCTATAAAATGTTATAAACGTAAATTAAATTCCAATTACATTTAAAAAAGTAGTCACGTACTTTTTAATTATCATTATTGATTTTTTTAACATTGTAGTGATATTTCATTTGCGAAATGGGATTATTTTAAAAAATATTATATTCAATATTTACTTTAATAATTCGTTAGTTTGTAATCTTAATTGAAATAATTAAATTAATAATTTAATCAATATATTTAAGTAATAATGCAATAATCATTATTATTTGTAACTAAAGTTTTAAACAAAAAAAAAAACTTAATAACACTTAATAAGAAACATTTCTTTTCATACATATGGGGATAAAATATTCAGCGATAAGCCGACGTATTAGAAAATAATCATTATTAACTGAGATGAACATTTAACCTCCTATAGAGTTTAGCTGTAACATCTTTATAACATATTGACTCCTACTGTCGTTTATTAAAAGGAAAGGGTGCAGATCAAAGAAGAACCATTAAAGAGGACCCAAAGTCGACTTTAAATCACAAGGACGTGGTTTAAGTAAACTTAATTTCAAGTTAGCCGATTTAGAGAAACCACAGACCCCGCTCAAAGCGTGCCTCAATCTTAAATTCAATAAATTATTCAGTCTGGAATCAATTATCTGTCCGCATCCTAATATCTTTAATGTAACGGATACTACCTATTATTAAAAATCTATTACTTTTTCACTCCCATTTATTAGAATAAAATATATTAGAAATCTAGTCTATCTTTTTATATATTTACTATTTTCGATATCTCATTTTTTGGTTCAATGCGAAACCGACGAATATTGACGCGACCTTTATGAAACGATCAAAAGGCAATCATGCACTTTGATTCGAATACACAATAAACTGAATAGGACAAACAAATTTTCCGCTTTGTATTCACCAAAAGAATAAATTTACGTTCGCGAAAAAAAGCACTTTTAAGTTATTTACTTCATGCGGTTTCTGTCTAACCATGTTTATCATTGTTTTCCTATTTACCCATTTGTTATATGTACAAGCCTTAGCAAATTGCAAACTATGCAGCGTCATCTATTCATTGCAACATCGATTCACACGGTACGAATATGCTGCGTCAAACGAGTCGACACGAGGCAAATATGCTTCATCAACGGAACGGTTTCGACGAACCTCAAAGGAGGCCGCTGCCATCCGACGCTGCACTTTACTGAAATTTCCATCGGTGTGAATTACTATATTACGATAATTCAATGTAGCTCTGGTCATTCCATTTCTGCATCGAAAGGAGTCAGACTAGGCTTAGCTTTTAGCATAAGTTAAATTGTAATTTTGTCTTAATTAAATTTATATCCAGTAATTTTGAGTTTTTGGGTCCTCCGACGGCGACTACCATAATTGGCGCAGTCGTGGATCCAGGGTAGCAGGGATCTAGAATAGATCTCAACGCCCGGTATCCTGGAACCTGAGTCCCGTGCTGGAGGAAAAATCCGAAAATCGATCCCGAAGAACCAGAATGAAATCCATGTGAGTACACTTAGATTATCCTGTGTGTTGCTCTCAATATCCTTATAAGTGTCCTTTTAGTTTCAGATTTTTCATCCTAAGTACACTACCCTAAAGGGCCTGCACGTCACAATTGCTCGTAGGCTCAACTTGGATAGCTATAGAAATATTAGTGTAGATTTAGATAAGACCGTAGATTCCTCGTTAGACTCGATATTAAATCAGTCCTCGAGATGGCCGACGTAGACGCAATTTTTAAAAGCCCTACGCCTGGTACCCGATTTTGACGGAACTGCATATATTACCTGATTATCCACTTATGTGACCAAATAGTAGCGGAATATTTGCTACCTAAATCCGGCAACGAGCTATAAGTTATGTCTGGTAAACGAGTATACTTAATAAAATTACCGGTCAGCTGCAGGATAATTAACTCAAATGGCATTTCTGAAAGTTGGGATAGCATAAAGAATACTCTAATTAATAATTTTTCGGACCAGAGTGAGACGCTTTATATAACGACCTTATGTTGGCTACGCAGGGAATAGTTCGCCGCAAGAATTTTAGATAAATGTTTAAATTTATTCAGTACCATTATGACATACGTCAGCCACATGAGAGTGTAGATACCACTATTGAAGCTAAACGTACTTTGTATAAAAAGTTAACAATGCAGGCATTTGTGCGGGTTTAAAAGAGCCCTTGGGCTCTCGTATCAATGTATGCGTCCAGATAGTGCTGAAAAAAAGCCTTAGAGTTCGTGCAGAGAATTAGATTATGTACTTACAAAACCGTAATGATTCAATTTCGGAAAAGAAGTCACAAGGTTTTCATACCCAAACAGGTGCCAATAGTTCTAATATCTTACCGCGTTTAAACCATTCAATTCCTGTTCTCGACCACCACATTACCCAATTGGCAGCCCCTCAACAGACGTGGAAGCCCTTTCCAGCAGCCTCTGCCATCAGACCAATAAATATGCCTACGCGCACGCAACAAATGTTCCGTGCGCCACCTAACCTATAATGCGCTGCAAAATAAATTCCAAATTGCCCTAGGTATATACCACAAAATCAAGGCCCTAAGCCTATGAGTGGTGTCAGCCACTACGTTACCTGAGAAAGGCCTGCGGGTAACCAACTTACGGTCATGATTGGCACAAATATGGCAACTCCCCGCCTTCTAACTATTTTAAAACGAAAGAATGAATTTAATGAGTTGATAACTATAGTGATTTCTATTACCTGATTATTATATGTACGACCCCATGGTTATTATTTGTGTATCCTTACAATGTTTATCCCACAGGAGTGATTTTTATGATTGTGCAACCTCAGTATTATATCGAGCCGGTTATGACGTGATTGACGAGTGCCCTTCAGGTAACTCGAGTGAACCTCAGCCCTCTAGTAGTTCGGAGAGGAGCAGAATTTTGGAATCTACAAATTGAACAACTTAAAATAGAATTAATTTGCAAACTCAGAGACAGCTTCCATACATTCAAATTTTGGATCCACCGTTAAAACTACTTATAGATAAGGCGCAAACCAATCATTTATCTGCCCTGGTGCTATCGAAATGTTCTATTCAAATTTGCCGCTTAATTTTGACCCGTTCAAGTAACAATGTTCATGCCACCAAAGGAATAATTATTCTATTAATATTCCTTGTTTCCCAGAGTTCAATGAAACGGACGACATAAAATTATATATTTATAAATTTCGCAATTATTTCGACGGCCTTATCGGGTTGGATTTATTAGAAAAATTTGAAGCTAAAATCGACTTAAAGGACAAAGTGCTTATCACACGTAACTCGATCAATTCTATTTGCATGTATAACTCATCAACGTGAATTGGTACGAAGAAATTATCCCGCTAACTCATCTAAAATAGTTAGAATTCCGATAAATTTACATGACGGTGAATGTTTAATTAACGAACAAACTATTTCTAATGTATTATAAGAGTGTCTAACCACCGATGCAATAACCTGGATTTTAAAATTACTAACCGACAGCACGATTTAATATTTCCCTAGACCAACCAATTCAAGCCGAGTCCTACAACGTTCATGTTCTCCAAATCCGTCAGACTCGTCGCGCGCGCCGATGTCCTATCTCGCTTACGCAGCGGATCATTTGAACGTAGAGGGCGCGCTAACTTAAACGGTTATGTGCAAATTATGCTGATGTATTCTATATCGATGGTGAAAAGTTAACCTTCACTAACAAAATTAAGCATAGCATTAAGACAACTGATGAGATACCGGTATACACAAAAGTTATCGGTACCCGTATATACATAGAGATGAAGTTAGGGACCAGATAGCAGATGCTGAATCAAGGCATTATCCGACCATCGGAATCCGCGTGGAGCTCACCTATATGGGTGGTTCCAAAAAATCCGACGCATCCGGTAAAACTAATGGCGTGTCGTCATAGATTTTCCGCAAACTAAACGAGAAAACTTATGACGATAAGTATCCGATACTAACATAAACGACGTCCTAGATAAACTGGTAACTATCGGTATTTTTCGACTTTGGACCCGGCTAGCGGGTTCTATCAGGTTGAGATGACTCCGACGACCCAAGACAGCATTTAATGTCGAGAATGGTCCTACGAATTTTTACGCACAACGGGATTAAAAACTCTCCGTCCACCTTTCAGCGCGTAATGGACAATGTTCTCAAAGACCTACAAAACACTATTTGTCTAGTTTATTTAGATGATATTGTAGTTTTCAGTACTTCTCTTCAGGAACATGGTTAACCTGAAAGTGTTCCAAAAGCTAAGAGATTCTAACTTTAAGATACAAATGGATAGTCTGAATTTCTGAAACTTGAAACGCCTATCTGGGCATATAATTGGTAAAGATGGTATCAAACCTAACGGATAAGATTTCAGCAATTCAAAGTATCCCTACTACTACACCAAAGAAATAAAACAGTTTCTCGGTTTGTAGGTTGTTACAGAAAATTTATTCCTGATTTCGCACGTTACCAGACCCTTAACGCAATGTTTAAAGAAAGGTAGAAAATCGTACTTAACGCCGAGTATACAAGTTGTTTTGAAAAATGCAAGCGCTCTAATTAGACCCAATTCTTAATACCAGATTTTTCAAGATTTCATCCTTACAACTGACGCATCTAACATGTAGCAATAGGCGCAGTATTATCACAAGGGCCTCTAGGTGCGGATAAGCCCGTATGCTACGCGTCGCTACCTTAAACGATAGCAGAAACTAACTATAAGTACTATCGAAAAGGAACTTTGCTATCGTATGGGCGACTAAATATTTACCTTATTTATTTGGACGAAAGTTTAAAATCGTAACGGACCCATAAACCACTCCAGTGGGTTGTGAACCTAAAGGAGCCTAACTCTCGTTTAACTCTTGGAAACTTAAACTCCGAATACGATTTCTCGTAGTATATAAAAGGTAGTAGTAATTGTAATGCAGACGCCTTGTCTCGCATCCAAATTAATTCGAAGAAATCAGTTCAGTTGTTTGCAAACCCGTCAGAATGCCCACCTCCTGGGAAAATTCGTCTACAGCCTCGGCTCATACCAGTTTAGAAAATCCAATTTAGAAGTCCCAATCGTTGCCGAACCATTAAATAAATTTCATAGGCAGATATGTATTACAGTTGTCGCGACATCAAAAACGACGACGGTTCTAAACCTTCCGATACGCATACTAGGACATCCGTACAGGTGTCCAAGTCAACAGAATCAGATGTAGTGAATGTAATTAAAGAATATGTCAATCCAAAGTAAAAACCGCGTTGTTATTAACCCACCGCTTGCATTTTACGATATCTACCTATTATTCAATAGTTTAAAACTCCGCTATGAATTTAGTGTTATCAAAATTCGAAGTGGAAAATATAAAAGTACCTCAGGCAACAAGAAATAATAAAGCATTACCATGAGGGTAAAACCAACCACCGCGGAATAAACGAATGTCATCTCGCGTTATCCCGTCGATACTGACATTGCCTAAGATGAAAGGACGATATCACAAATTTATTAATAGTTGTAATTGTGCGGTCAACAAAATATGACCGTAATCCCATTGAACAACAGTTCAACATAGTTCCCCGCTACGAAACCATTCGAAATTGTTCACATGGTTTGCTTTCAATTCAAAACGAGAAATATTTAACTATTAGTGACGTATTCTCTAAGTATGCTCAAGCATACCACATTCTGCGACGTACAGCAATCAGCACCTTGCAAGCCTTACTTAAATTTTGTACATCGCTGGTTTACCATGCTAACAATAGTATCAGATAACGCACTGAATTTACGAACCAGTTGTTTAGCGATCGTAACTCTGCATAAATAAACCATCATAAAATTTTGCCACATAGTCCAAACGATAACGGGATCGTGAGAGGTTTCACCTCATTGTGGAACATCTTCGTATCCTAAAATTAACTCACAAAGATCAAGATATTTCCAATCTAGTCCCATGGAATCTTAGGCCACAATAGTTCGATCCACTCGTTTACAAGTGTAGACCGTTCGATATAATAACCGGCCACTTTGATCCGCGCGATCCTTGATATTGATATGTCTAAGCATTTAATGCAACAATACATGCAAATCATACCGAGATAGTATGAAATTATATACAATACTATTAATGAGTCATCGTTACATAATCGCACTAATATCATAGAAAATTTAAATAAGGACCGCGAACCAGAAATCGAATACCAACCTGATCAGCGCGTCTTTATCAGCAATCCTTTGGCAAACCGTCAAAATTAGCGCCGCGATATAGTCAGGATAAAGTTCTTCGAATCTACCTATACATTTTACATCCAAAAACGGGCCCCATGAAAAATCGATTAAAACGAGTCCCTAAAGTGCCCAATTGTTGCAGGGTGCTACTGGTCCTGATTGCTCATTCGATAACGGCTCTGGATATCAATCAAGGATAACGCTTGGAGTCTCGGTGATGGCCCGATACTTCCTTTTCGACTAGGAGCAACAGGCTAATTACTCACTACCATGCATTTTTACAGTATATTGAACTTAAAGATATACGCGATAAAGCTCATATGTTGCAAATTCAATTATCGGATTTCAAAAGTCAGTTGCATAATCATGACGTACATGCTATATGAACTCCAAATAGAATATTTATCGTCTAAATTAAATAAAGTTTATACTCATTTAAAACATTAGAACCAATGCGAACAAAGAGGTCTCATTGATGGTTTGGCTCATTAATTAAGACTATCACGGGCAACCTGGATTATTCAGATGCAGAGATATGACAATGCTATCAAATTCTTCAGAATAATGACAATAAATTGCCAATCAAGTAAATGCACGCGTAAGTCTAAACACCGAATGGATGCTCAATCGAAAATTATAACTAAATTAGTAGAAAATCAATCCAAAATTAATGTAACCTTGCAGCTCATCCTAAATACCTAGCTCAACAGGATTCAAGTCTTATAAAATACATGAGATTTGCTCAACAGCTAAAGTATAATTACAAAATGTAGATGATATATTAGCAGTTAACAAGAATGAGAATATTTTAGCTTTATTCGTGCATCAAGCACATCATTCATATAAGTATTGAGGTTTTAGTTACATGGTTAAGAAATTAGAATCAATATATAAAAGCAACATATGTTAGACTTAGAACTAAAGAATATTACGAAATAATTAAGCAGGTGTATATTTTTCGGGAGACAGAATAGTTATAATTTTAAAATACCTATATTTTCCGCGCACGTTCGACTTATATAAACTGTCCGTCGCTCCCAATAAATACTGCAGGCCCTCATCCTCCTTATCCATTGATCAACAAACAGGGATGGTTATGTACTGGAGGCTGAATGCAGTACGTAACTGGTACCTCTGCGGAGATAAGATGGACCATCAACTTCGCATCAAGCGGACTGTATCCACGCGCTCATAATTAACCAATCTTTTGGGAGCTGCGAGATGACCACGTAACTCTATCAAGGGATCGCTTGGAGGAACTCGATCAGAAGCATTCACGTCATATCATTCCTAATATGACGAAGATACGTTGCAATGCTCACGTGAGGACTACAACAACGTCATCGGTACCTCCTGGTCACCATCCCGGCTAACTGTTACCTACAGTACGGCGGAATTTACATCACCAACAGCAACGAACAAGTTGAAGGAACGCCTTGAAGATCATGGGAATACCAGATGACACAACGAGCTACGTTAACATCTTCTCATGTTCACCTGAAATCAATTGATCTCAAGAGGTTGCAGGAAACTCAACATCATATCCTGGTAAACGCTCTACAAGTCGAACAAATCTCGTCGAATTTCCATACCATGACGATACCATTGTATATTTGTGTCCATAAGCTTACTCATAATCCTGATCATAGTAACACTAAGACATTGTGGGATGTTGCGATGCTCTAAAGAAACCCTCTGAGGTGCCAGCCGAGAGGACTCTATTCGCAGCCTGCAAACCTGGACCACAAGACAGCAATACTTCCTCATCTCAAGTCTCAAGTAGTTGCTATGTTCTCAGAGAGTGTTATATGGTACAACCCTTAGCAAATTGCAACTATGCAGCGTCATCTATTCATTGCAAACATCGATTCACACGGTACGAATATGCTGCGTCAAACGAGTCGACACGAGGCAAATATGCTTCATCAACGGAACGGTTTCGACGAACCCAAGGAGGCCGCTGCCATCCGACGCTGCACTTTACTCGAAATTTCCATCGGTGTGAATTACTATATTACGATAATTTCAATGTAGCTCGGTCATTCCATTTCTCGCATCGAAAGGTCAGACTAGGCTTAGCTTTAGCATGAGTTAAATTGTAATTTTGTCTTTTAAATTTATATCCAGTAATTTTGAGTTTTTGGGTCCTCCGAGGCGACTACCATAATTCATTTCCATTATAACAAAACAAAGTGATTTGTTTTATTCTAATTACAGGTATGAAGAGAACATTGCTTGGTTTTTTTTTATGGCATATGCAGGCAGACGAGCAGTCGGGCCACCTGATGGGAAGTGGTCACCGACGCCCATAGACTTAGCAATACCAGTGGTATCGCCAACGCGCTGCCTACCGTGAGTCAAAGGGGTTTAAGTCTCGTTTACCCAGTAAATACGCTGACTACGGTGCCCTTCCAACCGGAACACTGCAGTCCTTTCACACTACCGCTTCGCGGCAGAAGTAGGCACCGCGGTGTTACCCAACCAGACGGTCTCCTGTAAAAGGGGGACCTACCACCGGTATGCCGATTTTTTTTCCTTTCCGCTTTATTATTATTATAACCATATTTCATTTTAGTATTAGCCACAATAGCTACTTTATAGGAATTTATTAAGCTGCAATCGGTCTATTAACTATACGATTCGGAAGTCAGTCTGATTCAAATATTGCGGTATTTACTAAATAAGAATTTTTCTGTTTTACGCTTAAATAACTGCATGAAATAGCTAGAAAATTAATACATCAGATAGATAAAATCTTGGCTTCCATTAATACGTTTCTCTAAGACATTTTATTTTTAAGAGTTTATGAAGCCTATAAAGCAGTATATTTTCGTATTTATATATTTGTTATAATCATACCATGAAATAATAAGTAATCAATACTTTACGGCCCTCTGATTATTGCAACTTTTAATAATAATCAAGCTTATTACTCTCGTTAAGTCCACTTGGTAAGAGTTAATCAAAATGGGTATTACATATAAATTCTGTGTACATAAATGTAAGCCATATTCGTTTTCCCTTTGGGACGAAACATAAGGTAGGTAAAGTCGTAACCTTCAGCCCATTCCCTTGGAAAAGTTCACTTCCCTCGAGCAAATTAGTGTTTCGACCTCTATTACATAGAAAATTATAGGGATTGCTCTTCTTGTATTTATTTTCTTTTTTCTGTGAACTAAATATTACAAAATACAACACACCTTTGATGAAAATAATAGCACGACTTAAGGCGTCAATCTATTAAGTTTTTTTAATTATGTCACAAATAAATAATTTACATAAATATCGTCAAAACGTATTGACCTGGCAAAGTGGGTACTTAAAGAAATATAATAATCCATAATTCTCGTGTCATACATGTTTAACGCGGTTTTCCTTATCAATTTTTAGTAAAATTTTTATAACAACAGAACAAACGATTACATTACATTTAAATTATATGTAAGCAGAAAATCTAATTTCTTGGTCATAATGACATAAAGACGTTATGAAGCTTTAAGTAAAATGATTAAGAATCAGTTACACCATTTGTTGAATTGTTCTGCCGAGTTGTATTTTGATGAGATTTAGGTGATTCTTTGTATATGTAACGGTGCAATGTAAATCCCAGGTGGACCAGATGATAGTTAGGAAATATGGGTTCCGAAAGTTGTCTTAGCTTTAGAGCTCTGAAAAGATATTTACAACAGCCTTAAAGCGTTCATAAACATCGTGGAATAATTCTACAGGAGACTAATACTGTGGTGTAGCTACTTTTTTTGTATCGTTAATTTATGATAATTATTTTGGTAATGATGTATTTAAATAGCATTTATGGTTGTGAAATTTTTAGTTTTAGATATCCATTATTCATTAGAAACGTCCTTTGTACTCACCGTTTGTGTTTGTGAGCTTTGAGAAGGATTACATTTCAAAGGGTATACATGCGCCAATATAATGGTATGTCTTACAGTAGAATCTATATAATACAATAAAACATAAAAATATCTTTGTAAAAATGTAAACAAATCATTAATAACATATATAGGTAGTAAATGCCTCCGAAGCCTATGGCATAGCGTTGCTTTCGAAACCGGAGGTCGTGGGTTCCAGAATCTAGGGGACTCAACAAATTTTCAGTGTGGTTTCCTGGTTGGTTAGGACAATTTGGGCCAATCACCAATTGTCTGAAAATAGATGATCCATGTGTTGATGGGCATGTAAGGCGGTCCAACAACCGCATTGGACCAGCGTGGTGATACGGTCAAAACCCTATGGATAGGGAATTGTATTAGGGAGCTATGTCCAGCAGTGGACTATCAAGGCTGATGATGATTACGGTAACCTAGTTGTATTGGATTTCGTAGTATTTGACTACGTAACCTACGTGTTGATATATTCTGATTATATGTGTCACACTTTTTATTTTAAAAAATTACAATTAAAATCTTAATACTTTAAATCAATTAAAATATATTTATTTAAATAGGGCTAAGGGTCACACCTTTCATTTAAAGATCGCGGTATCGGCGAGGAGAATATGATTCAGCCCAAATACTGCCCAGTCCAACTAATCCTCCGTCGGCCTCCGTTCCTCCTGATGCAATATATACCCACAACAATATTCATTGCCTAACGAAATTTTACCATCGAAATGACATACTTTGGGAGAAGAATTTCTAATCAAATTGACAACCCAAATCCCTGTCAGTGGAGGAACGTTTGTTAATTGATTCTTATGCCTCAAAAGCTTTTCCCAAAGGGTTTCGGTAGGGTATTCCCCATCTGAAAAAAGAAAGAAAAAAGAAATAACGCTCACCTTCGCCACCCTTGAGGAAAATGCCATAGAGTCAAAATATATCTTAACTGTTTGGAAAAAGGTTAATCTCGCGTTCGTTCGTCACTCCCTCATACTCCGTACACCCCTGACTATGGGACTTCCCGTTTGAGGTACCAACGTCTTTCACAACGCGTTTGGGGTTTTAATTTTGGAAATATTGCTTTAAAAATTTGAAAAGGACGAAAGTTCGAATGGGACAAAAGGTTGCCTTTAAAAACAGCGGGCCGGATGGTCCGGAAAAAAAGGTCACGGGCATTAAGATCTAGTTCAAGAGGGGAAAGTTGGGAAGACGGGGTTTTTGAACCCAAAAGGGCCTGCAGAATGGTTCCAGTTTGAGGGAATTTTTTATTGATTTTCATTTTTATTCAACATTTCTGATTTTATCACTTTAGCGGAAAGTTTGGGTCATTGAAAGATCAATAATGTAACCAATTTTTTAAATAATGTTTATTATCATGTCAGTACATGTTTTTAATAAAGTTAAAATGACACCAAAATAGCTTTTAGAATGAACTTATTCAATTATTCGTAATGGACTAATTTTGTTCAAGACGATAAAAGTAAGGCATCAAACATTAGTTTGAAAAACCTTTGTTTTAAGGAATAATAAAATAAAATATTTCCTATTACCTATATAAGCACCGAATAAATTAAAAAATATCATCTCCTTAACGAGGCGTATTCATTTGGAATTTCCCATAAAGAAATCCGGAATACCGCCAGGTACCTTTATCCGTCCCATTATCAAATTCCATCGTTTATTTCAATAAAAGACTTTCATCCCGAAAAAGAAAAAAATGTGGGTTTATAAACCTTTCATTGGGAACTTCAGTTATTAAAATTTACCGTACTTTTTTAAGTACTAATCAAAGTATTTTTTATTTTTCTAAAAGTTTAAAACTTTTTAATTTTTGTTTAAAAACAGGCAGGAAATAAAGATAAAAAATTGAGGACAAATTTTTATGGGATGGGATGTAATAAAAATTCCAACACACACATACCTGGCTACGGTGCCCTTCAATCGGAACGTTAGTGTTTTCCCTACTTTTTAAAAAAAATGCACCTGGTACCACCGCAGCGGGAACGGTGTAAGAGGAGGTACCACAGAACTTTACCCTTTTGCAAAAATCATTTAAGACGTACTCAATCTTTTCAGCCAAAACAATCTATCCAAGTTTGGGCAATTTTTTAAAAGTTCCCGCCTGGACAACCGGTCAGGGAAATTAATAAGACTTATATATGCAAGTTCGTTGAATATTTCCCAAACAAAAAACTTTGCTTAAGTTTAATAATCAATTTGGTGGGGAATTTTTTTATCAAAACCAAAGCCGTTTTATAGTTTTAATTTCGTTTTATTAAAAAGGCTTCAAATTTCTTTATTAGGGATTTTTAAACAAAACCTCTAACCCCTGAAAGTGTTCCAGACATCTCCTAGAACAACAATATATTGGGACATCGACGTGTCTTTTCGTTTTAAACAGGTCTTTACGAAAAGAGCCCACCCTTCTTAAAAGCCAAAACGCATTTAGTTCCTGGGGTGAACGTCCGAGCGGTAATCACCATGAGAGCCAAATTTATAAAAAAAAGTTTTATAAAACCCGAAAATGTTGACAACGAAATGACTTTTTTTTATACACTGAGAAATTATTGCGTTTCTTTAAACCTTTAAAATGGAATTAAACCACGAGGGCCCGGTGATATGATCCAAAATCCCAAGGCTTCCTAAGGAAGGCTTAGCAGTGAAGAACAAACTGATAATAATGATGATAAAATGATTACCTCTATCTTCAAGCATTAAAAATTTTACAAGGGTTCTGAAACATCACAGTGCCAACGCTCATTGTTATAATGTGCAATTAAAACAATATATTTTAAATAAAAATAAATATCGTTTTAAAAATTTCTGTTTTATTGTTATACAATCGTTTGTCTAAAACCCTGTTAACCTTTCAAGGATAAGAGAGTTCTATGTTTGCATATATTAACCTCATCAATTTCTCGACCGTACTCCAGGAAATAAATAAAGTATGTTGAGCCCTTTATTTTTAGACTTTCTACACAACCTGGTGGAACCAAACATTTTCTTCCTTTTATATAGATGCATAATCATTTTGTCCTTTAATAGTAGTTAAATATATTGTTTTTGATTAATTTTGTTCTTGAAAAATCAATTCAAATTTTATAAAAGGGTTAATCAATATTCAGGTTTTCAATTTTAGAGTTACGGGAGAATATTAAAATTCTTATATTTACAAAAGTTTGATTTAAATTTTTGTTTTAAAATTTTTCGTATTTTCACAAAAAGATTAAAATTTAGACCCAAAAAATAAGATAAATTAACGATGAATTTTTTTCCTGGTGTTGGATCTTAGATGTAATCAAATAAAAACCATTTCATTTTGTTCCCGGGTTTCAAAAAGTTTTTGATGAATTATAACCATTTGATTTTTATTTTTTTTGTAATATTTTTATATCCAATTTCATCAGTCTGGATTTTGGGCATTTTAAAAAAAAAAATGTTTAATGGGTATTTTTTTTTTTTTATAAATCATTAAATTGTCCTTTCTTCTTCATTCTTTTCATTTCTTTGAATTTAACCTGAATCCATTTTCTTTACTTCATTCGGGGAAAATCCTCCGGGGCGGATTGTCCTTTGTCAATAAATTCCTCATTGACAATGTTATTGAAGTATCCAGTGTGTTTCAGGGGTTGCGTACCTTGTGATAAAGCTGACCAAAGATCGCCTAAAAGTTGTCCAAGTTTCAAGCAAGTCGTCATACCAGGGAGATGGAAGACATGGAGGACATCTCAAGGCCCGTATAACACCACCAAGGCTCCTTCAAAGTTGTCATGGGGGTTTCAACCCAGGTAGGGTACGGCACCAGGAATGATGCTGGGATCATATGGCTACGGGGGCAGAAATCATAGGGGCAAATGTCTCAATTTCCTCGAGCCGAGGGCTGTTCTTAATATCTCGTTTTTTAGAAACAGCCACAAAGAAATGGTGTGAGGCCCCCGTACTATACCAAAAAATGAAAAGACTTCATTAATGGAAAAACCGCATATTCAGGGATGTCTGGTATCACAGGTTTTAAGACCGGAAGTGATCACCCGACTAGAGGAACCCTGAATATAGATTTGAAACAATGATCCCGATTGATAAAGTCTACGCCCGGCCTAATTTGTTCCATATCACTTTGGCAATTTCGGATCAATCGAAATCGATTTTTGCCCGGATATCGAAAAACGTTGACGAGAACGCGATCAATGGGAGAATTTAACCCCTCTTACCCGCCATTGTCGCGGATCTTTGAATTGGCCTGGAAGAAATCGAGGGGCTCTTGGGCAACAAAATGAAAGCCCCGGGAAGGACGGGTTACGACGGGGGCCAAGGCCAAATAAACCGGTGCTGAGATCCGTCGTCTTTCTCCCCTTCTCTCGGGAGAACTCCTGAGGCATGGCGGGGGTTTGGTTGTTCTTCAAAAGGTGTAAAACCCTTTTGAAAACTATCGCCAATATCCTCCTAGTCATGGCTATAAGTTGGTTTCGAGGTCATCTCAATGTCTTCATGAATACTCGACTGCAGCCTCGGGGAACAGCCGGGTTTCAAAGGGGTTACAGCACCGGACCATCCACATGAGGCGGGTTATCAGAGACCAGGGCCAGTCCCGTGCTGGTATTTTGGTTAGATATAAAAGGCTTTTG
This sequence comes from Lamproptera curius, assembly GCA_029286875.1. Classification (NCBI taxonomy): domain Eukaryota; kingdom Metazoa; phylum Arthropoda; class Insecta; order Lepidoptera; family Papilionidae; genus Lamproptera; species Lamproptera curius. The sequence continues at coordinate 1,926,431 of JAGSMT010000059.1, forward strand.
ACTCCCGAACCTGGTCCGGGAAATTTTTGGGATATTCGGATCTGATATTTGTAACCCCGGCCCTTTGTCCGTAGTCGTTTCGTGGCAGACTAGCCTATACCCCGCGGGTGAGACAAGGGACTCATGTCTCGGGTTTTCTCCACCGCGATGGAGGAATTTGAGGACGCTCACTGGGAAGGACCGGGATAAATGTGCCCAAGGGACATTTAATCCGTTTGCGGATGATATCATCATCATGGCGGACCGCAAAGGACCTGCAGAAAATAAAGCCTGGCTTCTTCTGCCGTAAAACCAGGTCATCTTCACAGCTTGTCGGGACCATCCAAATTATTGCACCTCCCTCAAGTGTTTCGGGTGCGTGCCTGGGCAAACAGAACTGGTGAAACCTTTTGAGGGGGGCCAGCAGAAGATTTGGCTGGGCTGGGCAGCTTTTCTCTTCTCATTTTCGTCCCCATCCCCGGCCTTCAAAGTCTTCGTCTCGTCCTACATCCCTTTGCCACGGTGCCGGAAACTTGGACCTTGGCACGTCAAATTTAAAGTCCTCGGAGCTTGGGGCTATGCTCGGGTATTTAAAACTCAGTTTATTGATCCGTCAAGAACGATAGTCCCCACATAACCCCCGGTTAATGGCTGAGTTGGGTCGTCTATAACCGGGACGAGGACCGCAGTCGGAAATTTTGGTGGGCCAGGCTCGGCAAACGTGTTGGACCCCTGCGGCAAGATGGAGTGACGACATTTTGGTGGCCGGTGTGGGCTGGATGGGGAAAGCCTAAATCGGAGGGTTGGCGTCTTGGGAGGCCCTTTCCCGCGGTGGACGGACAGGCTGATATGGTGATGATAAATTGTCTTAAAATTTTAATATAATATAATTTATCCATTTAATTCTTTTGAACTCTGTTATTTTAATAACTAAAGACTAATTGAATAATTATATGTTTTTATATTTAATCTTAACTAATTAAAAATATTAAGAATTTATTGAAAGGAAAAATCCAAATGTTACAATATCCGATAATTTTCATTTTAATAAATAATTTAACGTTTAGGTAACATCGGGTACCAATTATTTCTGCTGATATTAGCATTAAATACAAATAAACTTATGGATTTTAGCATTCAAGATTTAAGAAGATATATATTGGGTGCCCATCTCAGATCCAACTCAAATTGTATGGTCTTTTTAACAGTATTTTTGGCAAAATTTGTTTTTAGTAATATTGTGATTAACTTTCTAAACATTTTTTCCAGGTTTTACGAAATCCCTTAAATCTAAACAGTGTTAGCTGTAAACCATTTATTAGAACATAAATTTAGCCTCTTAATACGGCTTTATGTGAGTAATTTGAGGCCGGACGTCCTAATCTCCCTAATGGTCTATATAACCAAAACCACTATTTAAATGCCACGCCATGAGGCGTCCATATAGACAAATTAAAATTTATCACCACGAAAACTCACCAACTTCTAACAGCGATAACACAATGTCGTTTTCATTTTAATACTTATAAAGATTTTCAGAATTGTTATAAGTAAATAATTAATGAAATTAAATGAATTTTAAGTAGCTCAAACAAAAAAAATAATAACAGAACGACAAATTTTATGCTTGGCTAGAAAGGCATAAAAGAAAAGCAATAAATCCTATAAGAGAGTCATCTCATTCGGCAAATATGCAATTTCCGTTTTTATTTTAAGTTCAATTTGTCATAATATCAATATATAAAAATATTTCGTCATCATCATTAACAGGGCTCCCCGTCCCCTTCTTTTAAAAATGTTTGGACCCTTTAATTATTATCAATTAAATTCACTACCTAAATAGTATCCTTTCTTTTGGAAGTCAATTAAAAGTTTCGTTCATATTATTTGGACCATTAAAATAAAAAACAAATATACGGCCATAAAGAAACGAACCCTACTTTATTACTTATATCAAAGGTCGGAAACAAAATTTTTTAAAAACTTTTCAAGGGCGCCTTATAAATATAAGGCTTTTTGAACAAAATATGCTGGGGCTTTTACGTATAATTTGGGGATAAAAAATTCGTTAAAACCTGCTTATTAATATTCATTGGTGTATTTTTTAAAAAAATACCTTTAACCATAAAAATTTAAAATCAGGGTAAACTAAACGTTCCTTATTTATTCCATTGTTTTCCAAAACTTCACAAAAATTTAAAACACTTATCGTTCATTAATTTTTTTAAACGTTTTCATTTTAATTTTCTTAAAACCCGTTTTTCTAAATCCCAAACTTTTTAAAAAGTTTATTTGAAAAATATCGTAAATATTGTAATAAAATAAAAAATATACTTCTTTAATGAATAAATTTATAAAAAAAAATTTAATCGGTTGGTGGGTGGACCGACTTTTTTGCCCATCCGGCATGGATCTCTTACCGACAATTGGTGATCCCTCCACAAAACCAAATAAAATAGAACCCCAACCTACAGTTTCTAAAGCACACGATTATCTTGGTTATACAATTTATTAAACGTATAATTCCGTAAAACTGAATCTTTTAAGAGCCACAAAAGTTATCTTACATGTTTTTAACAAATAAATTTCAATTATTCAAATTAAAATATCTTTGTTCAATTAAATTTTACCTTTTTTTGTCAGGCACTCTTCACCGGTTCGGAAAAGGACCTCAGACCGAAAAGGAAAAGGAAACTCAGGGCTTTTTATGTCATCTTTTAAAAAACAAACAACTTGACATAACATTTATTCATTTTTAAAAAACCTGGGCAGGGTTCATTACCGGGCCGTTTTTTAAAAAATCATTCGTTTTGTTTAATTTGGCTCTAAAACTTCCTTTTTTAAATTTAATAATAGTTAAATCTAACGTTTACTGATTTTTTTGAAAAAACATATACATTGTCCCATCAAAGCCTTTTCTTCCAGTCATTGCGACGGAATAAAATTATGTTTTTTCCTTTTATCTCTGTCTCTGCTCACAATTTCTTGAAATCATCTAATTTTTTTTAAATAATTAAATTTTTTATTTTTTATTTCTAAACATCGTTCTTAGTGATTGTTTTAGGACCCAGGTATATAGACCACGTTCGTTTTGGGGACAAAGATCTAGTATCTGAAACCACTAAATGCCATAAGACATAATGCTATAAAATACGAAAATACTAAACGGTCGAGGCGCCTTCGCAATCCCTCCAAATGTTCGCCCAGTCTCCAAATTCCCAGCAGTCTTCATTGTCCGCTTCCGTGAAATCGTCACCCTGCGCCATCTGCGTTTTATGAGTGCACCTACGCTCATAGAGCCTTTTGTCGCACCGCTGACGTCATCGCGGTTGCAATTTATTGCGCCTACCTAGCGGTCGGCTTGTGCACAGCTGTGTTTTGCAACTCGTTTGCCGAACACAATTGTGTTGCTAGCCGCTTGTCGAAAGCGGCCGAACTAGTTGTTTTTACAACTATACTAGGCTACGTGAACGTTTTTAATATTTTTGTTTCTTGTTACAGAACCAGCCAGACACACCTCCCTCCCCCCAGGGCGGGAAGGTTTTCTACGCCTGACAATCGCCGGGACTCACTGCTTGCGTTAGGTAACGCAGCAGACGGCCAGTCAAATATAGGTGCGACCTAAATCGCATAAAATGGCCAAGAGCTCTCGAGACGCTTTGGTATTGATATCAGGGCGATTAGTGAGAAGATCGGTCGGAAATTGTATATGCAATTAACCGACGCAGTGCACCAGCTCATATCCGAAGACGCTCCCGATCACCCAACTCCTACCTCAACGCCTGGACCGTCCCGACCATTCCCTGAGGATGATAGTGACGACAATTATGTCGACATTTGCATCCGCACGGAATCGGACATGGACGTCGAGGCAGTAACCAATCCGCAATCCGACGATGGCTTCAAAACCATCAAATTGAAGAGGAAGCGCAAGGTCCGCACCTCTTCACCCGCAACCGTCCTTCCCGTCAAGGCTGCAAAGCCTAACGCTCCCACCACCTGCCCTCAGCAGGTCACCAAACCGTCGATCTCCCAGTCGACAATACCATCCATTCATCCCGCCGACCCTAGGCGCCCCCCGACCGCTCGCCCCGTTCAGCCGACCCAGCCTTCTCAGGCACAGCTCCCCGTAGGGAAAGGCCCACCACCAATTTACCTCCGCGAAAAGGAGAACTGGGTCGAGATTCGCTCGGTCTTGTCCAATTACATCAAGTTTTAGGCCTCTGATAGCAATCAGGGTATCAAACTACAATTAGAAAATTCCGACGACTTTAAGAAGGTGGCTTTATTCCTTAGGGAAAAAGAACACCAATATCACACATTCACGCTCCCGGATGAGCGCGTACTTAGGACAGTGGTCAAAGGACTGCCTAAGGAAATCCCCTTGCTCTGAGATAGCTTCGGCTATTAAAGAATTAAATATTCCCGCCCATTCGGTACAACGCAAGTACCACCCACGCACCAACGCCCTTACGGTATGGTGCTGGTTACGCTAGAGCGTTCTAAAGAAGGCAAGCGCATTTACGATGTCGAGCAACTGTGTGGGATCAGCCGTCTCTCTTTTGAGCGGCCACATTCCAACGGTCTGCCAGGGCAGTGTCATAACTGCCAGGTTTTCGGTCACGCTGCGCGGAACTCTTTTGCCCGCCCCCGTTACGTCAAATGCCTCGGGGATCACGGCACCGCCTCCTGTCCCAGACCCAAGGACAAAGAAGTCCTCGCCACCTACGAACCTCCTGCGTGCGTTAACTGCCGTAATCCCGGCCACACAGCCAACTACCTTGGCGCCAAAACGCAGAGTTCCTGCAATCCCGAGGGAAGCGTCTTTCAGCCTCCACCAATCCCATCGAATAACACCGCCTTCCCACCCCTCCGTCCTTCCAACGCTTGGCAGTTCCGCGTGGCAATAGCCAGCGCCGGAGCCGAATCCGAGCGCACAGCGGCTCGCCGCCGCCTCAAAAAGCCAACATGCTAGCCATAGGAATGGCAGCACTGGCAAGAACACCGCGTCATTTCTAAAATCACTAGATCTCTTTGATCTAGACGAATTCAAACAAGCAGCAGATGCATTCGCCGCCGCCGCCGGCGACGCTATGGCTAGGTTTTCCTTACTTGTTAAATACAAGAATTTAATTAACGCCCTTAAGGCTTAGGTAGCGACACCCTAGCAGTAGCCAGACATACCCTACACTAAGAGTGTAGGACAAACACACACTCATGACATCGGCCCCACCAGTGAGGTCGAACCTACACACCCTTTGCTATATGACACTGTAGCTTAACACCATTTAAGATAGGAGCGTTGCTGGAGTTTCTTGTGCCACTTCTTCTCCCAGCGCCAACGCTTTAAGAAGTGGTAGTAAAGTTTAGATAGAGCTCTTCTAGCTACTAAATTATCCTTGCAAAGCGTCTGATTCGAGCCGAGGCGTCGGCCCACCTGGGCAGCCCTCGATTCAGCATGCTAACGGGTACCAGAAAAGTGACGGGCCAAGCTGAGGCTCCCCGTCTGGGGGCCCTTGATGCCCTTAAGTCACTTATGGGGAGACGCGCCTGTGGCAACGGGCCCCCCCAAACCCGGTTATGTTCTAATAGGTTTATTACCCAGAGCACAAGATCCATCAAAAAAAAATAATAATCTAATTTTTACTGCTTAAACTGCAGGGCTTAGTTAACTTGCCAGCCTATTAATATGGGGGCCCCATTGTAGTTTTGCATCCTACATATAGTTTTTTCTAGAAATACAGTTCATTCAACTACGTCTAACGTGTCCCCATCCATAACCACTGCAAATTTAACTTAAATATCTATTTTACAACTATTTGAGAGTAGCCAAACTTCATGCTCTTAAATGGCAATTCCCTGAATATTTCAGGCTGCTGGCAAGGTGCTTTACACTAAAAGCACCTTTAGAAGTCGCGTCTATATCATAATGTCTTGTATTTGGAATAATGCATTCGAAGTCGCAATTTTCCAAATCTTTTATTCACCCTCATTTGTTATCTTAATCGGGGCAATCGCGAATAAAAATCAATTATTTTTAGTGCTAGGTCTTTAAAAAATAAAACATAAGTTATTATTTTGGTCTGATTTTTATAAAGATTCTTTTAAAATTCTTACATTTCTGTAACGATATTGTTTATTGTCATAATTTTGTTTTTCACTAACGTATTAATTTAAATTTAATAAAGGAAACCAGTCATGCGAGAAATGAGAAATTCTAAAATGGTTTAAAATAAGTATTTGTTTGATTTAATCTAACAAATACAACCGGCTTTTTTATGAAATTGTATTCGACGCTTTTAAACTGATAAGAAAAATATTGGACGAATACCTTATTGAATATATTGTAATCCAATTCCGTTGGCAGGTCTTTGAAAAACTGACAAATACTTTTTTTCAAGCTAATTGATCATTATCGTCAAATATATTATTATTTTTGTAACTATGAAACTTGATTTTTTTTTGAAAATATTATACGCTTATGAATACACATGAAACATTTTATTATGTCAGTATGATCGGTGTGTACGGAAACCACATCAAACATAATCGTAAAGAAACTACTTTTCTGAGCTTGATAGAAATAGTATTAAAATACATCTCAGTATAAAATCCAAAATTTTTCTTTGTTTTTTTTGTTTTGTAATGTATTAAAACCTTCATAATAAAATTAAATTATTGATTTCCTAATAAAAACGCTAGAAGATAGTATATTAAAAGTTTTCAAATCAAAAGTTCCTGCAAGCTCATAACAGAATTCTCCAGCATGAAAGGATCTGGAACGTAAAGATGTTACAGTACAGCGGTCAATTAATTATTTCATATATTTTTTTTTTTAATTTATTTTTTACTTTAAATTGAAAACTGATTTTGAGAAAGACTAAAGAAACAATGAGAACTCTTTAAAACAAGGAGAACAATCTTGTAGTTAAGAAACACAGCGTAAGAATATTTAAAAACGAACTCCATGTAAAAAGCAATAGCCTTTTATATTCTTAAAAGTGTCACTGGCTGCAGTACCCTTCTAAACTGCCCCTTTTAAATTTGACACTTTGATTGCTACTCTTTGATAACCCTTTTAGATAACCCTTTTAGTCTTAGAGAAATATTTCTTATTTTGGCAGCATTAGCAACTAGTTGTTGCTATGAAAATGGCACAAAATAAAAAAATTTAAATGCTATATACTTTACTAATTCAATCTTATAAATAATGAAACAAATAAACATTACAGATCAAAACATTTTAAGCTATATATTCTTTAAGGATATATTCCTGCTCTTAAAATTGTTATTAGCATCAAAAATTGTATAAATGTCAAAAAATCAAATACGAAAATTTTCAACAATCTTCAATTCCTTTCGACAGTGACACATTTCATCCGATTAAATTGACATGGAAATAAATTAAATAAAGGAAAGGAAATAATTTCATTTCAAAGGAAAAGCACGGATCCCACTTTCGATATCGCATCAATTGAATTTGTCATAAAATTAATTTGAACACTTGTTTCGCAGGCGCGGATTCAATTTTTTGTCTGGTGTTCTACAAGAAATATCTTTTATTACCAGCATTTGCGTTTTTACACCATCTTAAGACATATTCAGTCACATTATGATCTTTCAACACTGATATACTTAATTTTTTTTTTGTATTTCAAATATATAGTTTTTCTAGCGGTATGTCTTCTTAAGGTAGCTTCGTATGGTAACAGCTTATTATAATTTAGTATTAATTCCAATTCGTTACGACGTCTAACATTGTGAAATGGTACAATCTGCGTTATAGAAGCAGCAGGCTGCACAAATCTACCCACTGTCCCGTGAATTGGGATGTTTGGTCTCGTTTCCAAAATTACGCTGGGTTCCGCGCGCTTTATAGGGCGGAAGGAAATAATGTTTACAGACTACTAATTTGCGGCAGAACTAGGCGCCGTGGTGGTACTAACCCAGAAGGTCCCTAATAAATAATATACGTACCACCTAAAGAGCTAAAGATAAGTCATTTGCTGTCTAGAAAAGAACAAATAACAAAGCTTTAAAAGTGCACACATTAAATTATATCTTTAAATTGATCTATCGAAGTTACACAAATAAAAGGAATGAATGACAGGCGTATTTTAACTTTTGATAGACCTAATATTTATTCACATTAAAACACCCGACAATAAAAGCAGAATTACCAGTACTGAACAGTAATTTCCGATGGTTCAGGGACTACTTTGGTCACGAACACAATTAAAGCGGTGTTACTATGGCCTAATAGGTTTTTACGGCCCAGTTTACCCCTGGGACTCGTACGGCCATCAACAAATTGGTTTCCGATTTATTTTTATATTTGCAATTCTCTTGTATATTGTATGCTAAAATAACGAATAATATTTATGAAATAAAAATTTGATTACAATTGATCCATATACATTTGATTTTTGATTGTGTCCGTTGTCATAAAAATAAATATAATCAGTATATAGTCTTTATATATGTACATATATAGGATCCCGCTTTTCTAATTTAATGATGACGATACCTCTAAAGTCATAAGACCGATTGACTTGAAATTTAGTATCAATGTTTCTTTTGTCAAGATGAGAACAACTAAGAACGATTTAAGATATTCCACCCCAAAGGGGATTGCGGGTTACCTTGAGGATGAAGTCCTGACAACAGCTAATTTTTTTCACTTTTAATTTATAAATCGGAGGTCATGGGTTTGAGTAAAATGTTCATAAAAACTATTAAATTATTGCTCTAGCGGTATTAGCTCTTGCTTTATAAACCGTAGCCTAGTGATATGAACGTGTGCTTTAGAAACCGGAGGCCGTGTGTACAATCCTGCGGAGACTCAACAAACTTTCATTGTTGCTTCCGGGCTGGTTAGGGAAGTTTGGGCCGATCACCCAATTGCCTAAAAAGTAAGAAGACCAGCGTGATGGAATACGGTCTTAAACCCTCTAATGGTGTATTAGTGGTGGCCTATGTCCAGCAGTGGAATATCATAGACTGATGATCAAATGTAACAATTTTGATATTTGCGTTTCAAGAGAAATGAACGATTTTGTTATGAATAAACTTAATATATTTTTTATGGAATACCACGATATTACGTAAATCCTAAAGTTTTACGCTCTACTGTGCTATCATTGCGTTAAACATATGCTATATCTTTGATCTTATTATTAAAACATATATTGATTTATCAAGTGCTGTTACTTGTTCTCAGTACAACAAAATATATTTTGTACACAATGATCTAAATGAATAACGGGGCGCAGAAAAGATACATACCATAGAACTCGGACACTGATCCTCTAGACGGACGGTAACAGGTTATCGAATAAAGGGCTAAAGAAAGTGCAGAGCTCTCAAAGGGCTAAACGTATAAAGGCCAATGAATCTATTATTAGCAATCTTTAATATGAATTAGAATGTGATCTCGAAATAAATTAGGTTTCACATAAGAAAAAGGTAAAGCTTTCTCAAATTTATAAGATATTCTTTTTCGAGACTTATATAGCTTTTATTCATTAAAGACATGAATAAAGTTTTATTAATCAACGCAAGGAAAGTTTCTGTATAATACTTTCTAAAAGTAGTAATCACCTAGTCTTAATCGTGTATAAAGTTAAAAAGGTCGACGATCAATTAGTTTTACAAGCGAAGCCAGCCCATCGTCAAAACAAAATCCAATTAAGACCACATCGTTTGCCTTACTCACGATTTCCTTAATTCACTTCAGCCCACAGACGACCAAACTGTCACTTTGTTTAATTGATAAGAGGATATATATATAGATATATATTGATAGAGAACGCCTTATAGGATTTAATCCGTATATTTTATAAGTATACTAATAAATAAATGACTTTGTATTTTAGGTTGCCTATAGGGTCGTCTTATTCTATTTTAAAAATACATTGATAATTCGCTGAAGCATAAACATAAACACATTATTTGTTACATTTACCTTTTATAAAAAATAACACCTTAATTTAAAATCAATAATAATTTTTGAAGCTCTGCAAGATATACACTATCTTACAACTCATGTCTTTTCAAAGTTACGATAAAAATAAATATTGATTCCTCATATTCAAAATTCATAAGTAAACATAATATTATAAACTTTAGTAGAACATTGCCTTATGCGAGCTAAATTTATTAAAAATATGCTCAACGTAGTTTTTGCCAAAAAACAGCAACTTAAATTAATAGTTTAACTTGTTAGTAAATACTTATAATTTTTATCAAAGATTATTACAGAACATGATGTAACAATTACATTAAAAAGTATTTACATCATATAACACCTATAAGGTTTCAACTAATATTAAGTCCTACTTGATTGGATATTGCGAAATCGATTCCACCTACAAACTTCTGCCGCCGACATCCGAGCCCAATTTCGGATTGTTATATGCTATATAAAGGATTGTTATATATCCCTTTAACCTCTTTCCATATCTGTCTGGCTAAATAGAAAATCGATATATTAATTCGAGTATCGTTTTCGTTCAGTGCTAAAATATTTTATCTTAAAATGTTTATATTTCATAAAATATAATAATTTTATAGACGTTTCTATGGTCATGTAGAAAAGTACCTCTACGGTTTAAAATCGGGAATTACATAAATAGACTGGATTGAGTACGTTTTTAGACATTGAAGAAGGTATGGAGCTTAATGTTCTGATCATTTTGATTGAAAAAGTAGAATATATGGTAAATAATTCTAATTCAAAAAAATTCCAAGAATTCAAATTTATAAATTCATTAACTAGCACATTTGAGTCTATAAAAGAGAAAAAAAGAAAGTCATTCATTTATTACCTCTCTACATAAATGTATAAAATGTAGGTATATATAACAATACGTGTTCTATGGACGTCATTGACTGACAGAGATTGACTCGCGGCGACACACGTCTGGAAAAGTTTATCACAGACTCAAGTTTTTTGTTCACATAAATGGATTCGTTTGTCTTACTTCGAGACTTATATACGGAGAGTTTCCAACGTCATATTTCTTTTGAAGTGATTAAAGTCATATAACTTTTCATATTAAAAAAGTTGTTGAATAAGTATTCCTATTTCCAGTAATTAAATAAATGTATTGCAATAATACAGCTAACATCAAAACAAAACTTAATATAAAATTTTGATAAGTGCGGCGAACATACGGCATAAAATAAATTGGACATATGTATAACCTACATCGCTAATATCAAGTCGTTTGTTAATACAATTACTGGAGTTTAATATCTAAAATTAGGTTCGGTGTCCTTTGTTACCGTCCCAAGGCCTTTGACTGCGTTGGACGTGAAGTTAATTAAGAAACTTAAGTTATTTGGTATAAGCAGAATCGGTTTTGAATTATTATGTTCCTACCTAATAGCAAGAGAGAACGGAAAGATAATACAAGACGCTCTCTTACAGAAATTACAGTTTGAATAGTAGGGTCTATTCTAGGGCCCCCAAACAGGTTTTCGTTTTGTCGTAGCGGTGGGGCTCAATACCTGTGAGGAGTAAGACCGGTCGTGGAAGAGGCTGCTCTAAGCTGACTGGAGAAGCCAGCTTCGGAAGCGCTTAGGAGGGTGCAGCGGCCGGCAAAGAGGCGGTAGACGCGTTGCCATCGTCTTTCTCTGCAGTTAAGGTGGAGTCGACAAAGTAGAGGAGCGTCGGAAGTATACTCGGCGTAGAGTCGTCGATTTCTCCTTCTTCTATGGCCGAAACGGTTCTGGTGGCGGAGCCCAAGATCTAGGCTGCCGCTGGGAGCTGGGACACTTGTCCTGGTAGGGTAAAGAGTTCTTTGTTCTAATGACTCCTAGGTGGCAGATTAATTGTTGTCTGGTGCATGGATGTAGGAGCCGAGATGGAAGGCGCCTTAAGTTTCGACGCGGCCACAGGTGTAGCAAGAAGGAAAAACAGTAAGGTCTTAGTCGGTGCGAATTCGACATAACCTATCTTTGCCCCCGCAAAGACGGGTTATTATACGTAGGCATTTGCCCACGGTAAAAAATTGGTCGAATCTAGAACCTAGCATATTTCAGGTTTGTGTAGATTACTTGCTTTTAAAGGTAAGGTTTTTTAAGGTTCTTCAAAATATTTGCCCGATATTTCTTATTAGATTTTAGTTAAGTTTTGTTGTCACATCAATTATTATGTAAAAAATTAATGTATAATTAATAAAAAAGTATAATCCCACCTTTTTGTAAAGGTTTAAATACCTTACGTACGTACCTACCTACGAAAGCAGCTTTTTACTAACGTGAGTATATTTTTATTTATAGAAAACTAGCAGACTACTTTTATCTTCTTTATAAATTGTTTTCTGTTTTATTCTTTACTTTTGTTCAGAGTCTTCTGTACTTTAGCATTAAAAATGGTTTAAGAAATTTAAACTGCTAGATATTCAGTTCGGTGAATACTATTTTAATAACAAAAGGTATTTGTTTAGACTAAGTAGATTTCATCTTTGCGGATTATGTTACGTTTTCCGTTTTCCGCTCGTTAAATACGTAAAGGATGAAAAGGAAATCTATTTCCATTAAACTAACAGAGGTCCGATATCCAATTTGATCAAAAGACGTGAGTAGTAGTAAAGGAGAAATAAAACCCTTTCTACCAAAACAGATATTTTCGGTATATGTCCTGTTTAATGTAACAAAAAGGATACATGAATTTATTAAGTTTTTTTTTTTTTTTTTTTTAAATCCTGCATAGGCACAGCGATCTGTGTATCACATTTAGCTGCTAATATTGCTGATCAGAGTCAGGGTATGTCATTTAGCTATGAGGAGCATCCATCGACTTTCCTCTCTATAGTGTGGTAAATCTGTTTATGAGAGTTGGAACACTATTCCTTCTCAGTCTTGAGTGCAGAACACTACCAGTGCCTGTGAGACTTGTTGCTAGGGCATTTACATGTTTTGCCAGTTTGTATTGGTATTTTAAACTTTTGATGGATATTTCTTTTTTTATTGAAGTCAGCTTTAAGTCCTGTAGAATGTATTTGTTGCTGATACATTTTGGAATGTTGAACATGGTCCTCATGGTTTTCGTTTGAAATCTTTCTAAGATTTCAATGTTGCTGTTTGAAGCAGTGCCCCAGAGTTCTATTCCGTATGTCCATACTGGTTTAAGTATTGACTTGTAGATTGCCATTTTGCTTTCATTAGATAATTTTGATTTTCTGCTGATTAGCCAATATAGACTTCTTAATTTTGTTTCGAGTTGTTTCCTCTTCGTCCAAATGTGTTTCTGCCATGTTAGTCTTCGATCCAAGTGCATGCCTAAGTACTTAGCGTTGTCGGATTGTGGGATTTGAACACCGTTTAGCTTGACAGGTTTCCTTAAACTAAAAGTGACGTGTGTGGTTTTATATTACTTTTATCCTCCAGGATCCTAGCCACAGTTGAATATCAGTAAGGTGTTTTGGAGGCAGCAGATGCAGTCGCTGCGGCACGTCAATTGACATTATAGCTGTGTCATCAGCATATGTAGCAATCATTGTGTCCTTATTTTTAGGGATGTCAGCTGTAAAAATTAGGTACAATACTGGCCCTAATATGCTGCCTTGGGGCACACCTGAATGGATTTCATAAAGATTTGATGTTTCCTGGTTTATCTTCACTTCATAGCATCTTTTGTCCAGATAATTCTTTAAAAGGTAGAAGAAAGAATGTGGCAGAAACTTTTTAATTTTAAATAAGAGGCCAGTGTGCCAGACCTTGTCAAAGGCCTGACTTATATCCAAGAACACAGCTGAACAATATTGCTTGTTTTCAAATGTTTGCCCAATTACATTAGTAAGCCTGTGAATTTGTTCGATGGTACCATGTTTTTGCCTAAAGCCAAATTGATGTTCCGGGAGTATCTCATTAAGGTATGGTTGCATTCTATTGAGGATAACTTTCTCAAAGAGCTTTCCAATTAGAGGTAAGAGGCTAATGGGTCTGTAAGATGAGGGATCCTCTGGAGTTTTCCCTGGTTTTAGGATCATGACAACTTGTGCAATTTTCCATTGACAGGGGTAGTAGCTTAATCTCAGGCAGGCATTAAAAACGGCAACCAAATACAAAATTCCTTTTTTAGGGAAATTTATTAATAGATTAGAGTCAAGTTGGTCGTAGCCCGGTGCTTTTTTAGGAGGAATTACTTTTATTTCTCTAGCTAACTCTCTTGGTGTTACTGCTCTTAGTGGATGGCATAATTGGTGGGGTGACTGAAGAAATTCTATTACGAATTTCTCATTTTCTGGATTGGAACATGGTAAGGGTGTGAAGACATTTTGCAGGTGTTCAGCAAAAGCGGTACATTTCTCATTATTTGTTTTAGCCCAGGTTCGGTCTCGTTTCCGTATTGGCGGAATGTGTTCCTTGGGTCGCTTTAGGTTTTTTGTTGCCCGCCAGAGCGAAAAGTTTGTATCTTTATGTGGAGTAAGGCGCGCCAAATGATTTTGTAGGGCCACATTTTCATATTCTCTAATCGTGATTTTTAGTTCTTCACTTGCTATGTTAAATCTTGTTTTGTCAGAGGGGTATCTCGATCTTTGCCATTCTTTTCTAAGCCTTCGCCGTTCCCAAACTTTTTCAAGTACACCTTTTGGATACTGCTTAAGGTTAGTATAGGATCTTTTACTTGAGTTTGTTGACTTCTTGGCCGCAAGATGAATGATTGAATTTAGTTTTTCTATAGAGGTTTCTATGTCCTCTTGCGTTTTTAGTTTTACCTTTAAATTTAATTCGGAAGAGACTATTTCTTTATACGTGTCCCAGTTAGTGTAATTATTGTATAATTTATTTGGTAGATCAGATTGGATAGCTATTTTGTACAAATTTAGTATTACTGGTGAGTGATCGGATGACAAGTCTTCGCACTCCTCTATTTTAGTATAGTTACGGCTTATATTCTTAGTGATATAGAAGTCTAGAAGATCGGGAATTTTATTTTGGTCTGTTGGCCAATATGTTGGTTTTCCATGCGAAATACAATTAAGATTGAGGTCAAGAATAGCTCTGTAGAGTTGCTTCCCCTTTGGGTTGATCAGTCTTGAGCCCCAGTAAGTATGCTTAGAGTTCCAATCACCCCCACAGACAAAAGTAGGGCCAAGTTCGTTGAAGAATTGTTTGAATTCATCTGCATTTATAGTGTATCGAGGTGGACAATATAATGCGGTAACAGTTATTTCAGAGTTTTTGTTGTGAATTCTGACCGACGTTGCTTGGATTTTGTCTGTTTTTACATAACTGTGGACATGGTGTTTGATGTTGTTTCTTAAAATCACTGCAGTCCCTCCATGAGATCTGCCTGAGGGATGATCAGTACGATATATGGTGTAGTTGCTAAATATTATATGGGAGCGCTGAGTGAGTCTGGTTTCACTTATGAGAGCCACATCAATTTTTTCAATTGTCATAAATAGTTCTAGTTCCTGACGCCTATCAGTTAATCCGTTGGTATTCCAGGTAACTATGCGTATATTTAGGGTCTCTGTGAAAGCAGGCCTGTGACTAGTTGAATCATCCGATCCATCATGCTGTTCATCATGCTTGTCATGATTGTTTGAAATCTATTAAACATGCCATCCAAGAGATTTGTTATACTTTGTCCTTGTTCTTTCATGAAGTCTGGTGATAGATTTTCTGTGTTCAGTATGTGAGACCCTTCCTTCTGGTATATGTTTTTATCGCTTTTTAATGCGTCAGAGTAGCTTTGTAGATGGTTAGCTGGCTTATAGTTTATAGGGATTTTTTGTGGTGGATTCATGATTTCGTTCGTTGATTTTGCCTGGCCATTATCCAGTTTGGGTTTAATTTTAAGAATTCTCTCCTTGTATTCTTTGTATTTTAGGCAGCCCCTATAACTTGCTGGATGTTTACCTTGACAGTTTGCGCATAGGGCATCCGTATTAGGCGGTTTGGTGCATGTAACAGTTGGGTGGTCATTTCCACATTTTACACATCTGAAAGGACGGAAGCATTGGTTTTTGGAATGACCAAATCTTTGGCATCTCTTGCATTGCAGTACCTCTCGTTTTTTGTACGGCGCTTCAATTGTAACTTTCATGTGGCTGATGTATTTGATGTTAAATATATCTTTGTTGTTAGGTCGTTGTTCTAGGTCAACATAGTAAAGTGGAAGTTTTTCCTTTGTTAGACGATGGAGTACATTGATAATTTGTCTTACTTCATGTCCTTTTGATTGGAGTTCAGATTTTATCAGTGTAGTGTCTTCAGATGCATGTAGGCCTCTTATAACAACTCTGTATGCTCTCTCACTTTTAAGTTTGTAAGTGTAGTGACTTATATTCTTCTCAATAAGTGTGTCTCTTAGAATTTTATAAATACCTATGTCAACTGGCATAAGTTTGATAATGTGCCCCGATCTTAGTGTGGTAAGTGTATACTTGTCAGTGCTTACGGTTTTATTGAGGATGTCTCTAAGTGGTGTTATGTCTACAACGCCTGTCACGAAAATCGGCTCTGGTTTGGGAATATATACTTTGTTGTCATTTTCTTTGGAATGGTCTTCAATGTTAAGGGAGTCAAAGCTGTTATGGACTGGAACAGAATAGGTGGCACGTTTTGTGTTTGGCTGTTGCTTGCTTAAGTTATCATTGGTGTATTCCTGTCTTTTTCTTTTTCCGTACGGAATGTGGTCCTGCTGCCACGCATATTCTTCAACATGTTTATCAGGAGAGTTGTTTTGGCAGTCTGTTGCTAGTGAATGAGCAGATGGTTTTTGTGGCATGAGGATAACATTTGTTTCCTTTGTTGGGTTCTGATTTGTTTCTGGTTTTTTGCTGCTGCTTGAGGATCCGCTAAAAGATGAGGATCTAGGTCTTGTTTCAAAAAGTGTCTTGTGAAATATTTGTTGAGTTAAGTTGGTTTTTTGTGTTTCATTTGGATTCATATTAATCCCACGAGTATGGACGATTGGGTGGTCGCTCATAGGGTGACGCCTTTCCCATGAGAAGGCTACATACAATGGTGTTCGCCAGGTTCACCAAGGTTGCCGCTAACAACTGAAAACCCCTCAGCCATACATCCTCTTGGCGCGGTCTCCACCGTAGGATTGGGGTAAATTTTATTGAGGCTTTCTACCTCTTGACACGGGCGACTAAGCCAATGTCCCCGATTCCGTGTGGCACAGAGTAGCGAGTTGAGGAGATCATTTCCTAACTCCTCATGGATCGTATTGTCGGGTTAGTTGACCGCCGCCCGAGACTCGGCGTTGACCTTTTACGGCTGGTTTGGTCTGCGCACAGCCAACCCTCCTTCTTTTTCATACGGGCTTGGGACCGTCATTGGCGAAGTTTAATTTATTAAGTGTTATTAAAAAATTAATGATTAAATTTTTACACAAACTAACTCATAATAGATGTATACATTAAAATCAAAGTCAAATATCTTTATTCAATATAAAAGCATCACACTCTCTTATTGATTGTCAAAAAAACTACCACCGATTCGGAAATGGAAGTCTCTGATCTGAAAGGAACCGACGTAAGAAACTAAGCTAAGCGGGACTTTTTTTTTTGAACTTTATTTTAATCAATTCTTTACAAAATAAAAAACAAAACAACATATTTTTCTCACATTCCAGACTTACAGCCCGGAGCAAAAAAAAAATTACTAATGGGTGTGTAATCATTTATGTAGTAATTACAGCAATAATATGCTTTCATGCACAAACGTTCCTTAACAACCTTCTTAAATTTATTAACAGACAAAAGCTGAACGTTTTTTTAGAATCCCCCCATAAACGATTACATTGTTCTTTGAAGTTTTGTAGTTGGAAGTGTGGTTTATGCATATTTCTAGTATTTATGTTATGTGTGTCACAATGTTTTATAAATCCGTTTTAATGTTTTTGAACATACATTATAAATATAATCAAATGTGTATTGAGAAAGCACAGTCATTACTTAAATTTCACTTAACATCTGTCTTAGGGTTTCTTTGGCATTTTAGTTTCTCATAGACTGCACGATCGTCCTTTGTATGTTGTACAAAAATCGCAGTTATATCAGCCGCGTTTCTACACGATGAAATGCCATAAAACAATCATTATACAATTATACATTTCAAAGTTATAAAAATATATTTATATTCTTTTATACATTAATAAAAGCATACAATTTAGTATCTTGAAAATAGTTTCAAGTATATTACAAGATCGGTAACAAGCTAGCTTAAAATTTATCCTCTTCCTTATTTATTAACAAAAGGCCTTCATGTATATTTCATACAACCCCTTTATCTTTTGAAGGAAGGTTAAAATAAACAATCATTTCCACAGCTTTGATGCTTTCTGGATATTTACTTACTTACTTGGGTATTTGCTTTATGTTTATCATCATTAAATATTTTTAACATAGATTTCTTCAACAATAAGCATTCTAATTAAAAATAATATTATATTACGCAAATAATGAATAATAATTTGCAGTCAAAGCTTGAAATATTTTTGAGCAAAAGGGAAATGCATAAATGCTACACATGACCTCTTTTAGACCTAAATTCTTATCTTACATTTGATAAATTAATAATTCCTATTTAACTATCCTTATGAATCGTGACTTAGAATAATGAAAATATTTTAAAAATACAAACTGAAAACGTAGAAAATTTAGAGGTGTTCAAACACCACGCGCCTAAATGACGCATTATAGTACCGTATCAAGTTTTAATAATTGTACAGATAAAGACAAATATTATTAATAGATATTATGCTTCTTTAATATCTTGGTTGGTTTGAAATGCAAAATACTTTGAGAAACATCTTGAAAATGTGTTTTGGCATAATCCGAATGCGAATGTATGAAACTATAGTGTATAAGGGTGAGAAGTTATTATGTATTGTGTTCGATTTGTGGTATGCATTTAACAATTGTGTAGTTTCTTAAAATCACATTTATTCATAATTGTTATTGAATAAACTATTACAATCAATATATTTCTTCTTTGCAAGTAAAAAAAATAGGGATGAAAACACAAGTTATGTGTAAAATTTAGTGTATTAAACAGAAGTTATTAGCAATATAACCCTTTTTTATTATCTATATTTTTGTTTGATGCTCCTTTTTTACGGTCATGCATACATCTCAGATTTATTTATTAGTGCTTATATTCAAAAGCAACAATAGACGCCTATTCGGACGCGAACAAAAGGGCCTTTTGTATATTTCACAAAAGTGAATAAGTCCCACGCTCCTTGTTTCCCTAATTAAACAGGATTAATTGTTTTTACCTAATTAAATTATGTATACAAACGAATAACGAAAAACGGAAGGACCTAGTGAAACCTTTCTTTTGGTTTTTTAAGTAATATTTATTGTATTTATAACACAACATATATGCATCTTGTCGTTCATGGTGTTCAAGACAGCAAATTTTGCAAATTTTTCTGTCAACCTTTAGATTCAATAGAGCCGCATAACAGTTTTTAAATATAGAGTTCTTCAATATAAATTTTGCTTTATTTTACTTTAACATTCATATTAATTATTTCATAACTATTTCCCAAATAATTACATAAATGTTATATATATATAACTATTTCAAATAATTACGTGAATATTATACACATCCTTTTTATATCTGCTAAAATCGATGGATCAAGCACTTAATTTTTTTTTGACGTGCTGCTCTGTGCAATAAACCGTTTAGAACATACTGGGTGGAGGGGAGCTCCTTGCTGTGGCATGCATCTCCCCACAGAGTGACTTAACTGAACCAAAGGCCCCCAGAAGGGGAGCCTCAGCTCCCAATAGGAATGTTACTGACTGACTTAATACACAACTTACTTAATCTATACCACCGGTTTGAAAATTATAACATTTTCAAAAAACAAAACAGCAAACAGCTCTGCAATCGTACTACACTTAATTTTATTTTAAATCTAAACATATAAATGAAACAGGAGTGTCTGTTTGTAACATCAACATGAAACGATTCAAATGATTACAATGTGATATATAACGGATACAATAGCAATATTTTTTTCATTATGTCTCTGTCTAGTTTTTCTGGCTAACCTCGGGGATGGCTAGTCCGATTTTGACGTGACTTCACTGGAAGATAGGTCATGTAACTAAGAGTGATTTAGGCTACTACTTTTTTCTTTTAAAAAACTAACAGATTTTTTTATATCACCAGGTGAACTAATATGCAGCTAGTATTAGATTCAAAATAATGTTATATTAATAAATTCAAAAGAATGTATTACACAACTCAAAAGAATGAAAACTATGACATAAATCGAAATATAAATGGATTTTTTTTCCTCGGTCAATTAGTGAAGCTCAATTACTCTTTTAACTGATAGGTACGCGTTTTCCCGTTTAACGCTTTAGTAACGAGCTTTTTAATATTCAAGCGTAATACTTACGAGTATGTCATTCACAGTATTATAGACCCCCAATTTGTTAACTTGTAAAATTACCATAGAAAATTTGGTGAAATATTTAATAAAAAAATTGTTTTGTTGCCATATAGATAGTATATTCTTGAGGTCGGTTATTTTCCTTAAGCATTTTAGTTACGAAGGAGAATTGTTGAAATATCCGTCTACTTTTTTGACGGAGTAAAATTTATTAAACAGAGTTCAGTTATGTGATAAATTATTACTGATTTACTAAATATTGGAAATGCTGAAGTTGTTTTTCAATTTGGGCATGCATACCAATATCAAACTTTTTTAGGTTAACTTTGAAGAACATTACTTATGTTATAGTGCACAAGTGTATGCGAAGACGCAGATGTAGTCCCCTTCTATTATTCTCAAAAGCCTATAAGACGACCGCGACTAGGATGATTACAACCGACACATGGATCATCTTACTAACAGCAATCGGATGATTAGTACGCATTGCCTTAACCAAATAGGATAACAAGTAAAAGTTATCGACACCCGGATTCGAACCCACGACCTCTGATTTCTATTCATTTTATTCGACTTAATTGTGGGTGAAAACCCATTTTGCGCGTACGAAAACCGTGTCGATGGCTTCTCTTAAGTTTGTTGTATGAATATTTAAACGATACTGGTATATAAAAATCTTTTTAGTACAACTGATATTTTTTATAAATGCATAAGTATAATATTTTCTTCTTCATAAACCGGTTTTATATCCCATTTTTATATATAGGTTCTAATATATCTTATATATAGGTACTAACATCTCATGTTTCGTGGAGAAATTTTATAAGACGATATAGGTGAAATAACGAGACTTACTTCTCAATGCGTAGCGCAATTTTTAAAAGTATTTCCATTATATTACTTCTAGGAACTTTACGCCGCTTTCAAACGTTTACTTATTTAATTTCCCATTACATATACCAAAAAGACAGTCAGTCAAATTGTAATGTAATATATATATTTTTTATTGCCCCAGAAATTCCTATTGGCCTACTTGTATCTCAATCTTGAATCTCTAACTATTTTAACCTCTGGACGTTATTTAACTCCGTAAAATATTTTACTACCATACGTTTATTTCAAAGCTTTCCAACACTATAACTTCTATAGAGATAAGTCATGTACTATTTTTTTAATGTTTCTTAATTAATATGGTTGCAATTATACTCATTAAAATTGCTCGGTTGATGAACATGAATAAGTTGTTTGTGTTTGTTTTTTCTTTACTATGATTTAATGCTAAGTAAACAATACTATATACATCACATCATCAGCCTGTGTTAGTCCACTGCTGGACATAGGCCTCCCCTGATCACCCTATCAATTGGGGTTTGGACCGTATCCCACCACGCTGGTCCAATGCGGGTTGGTGGGTGGACCGACTTTTTACATGCCCATCCGAAGCATGGACCATCTTACTTTTCAGACAATTGGGTGATCGGCCCAAATTGCCCTAACTAGGAAACAACAATGAAAATTTGTTGCGTCCCCGCAGAATTCGAACCCACGACCTCCGGTTTCTAAAGCACACACCCATACTACTAGCCTACGGAGGCAGTTAACAATATTAACAAGTAATATCAGTAACTTTTTTTTTTTGGCTTTGGTGTATATTATATTCAGAGTAATGAATGACGATATCATGATGATAGATATTCTTTGTCGCTGGATGAAGTCTGTAAGCTACCCTTATGATCAATCAAGTCTGATCATAAAGAGTATGTAATGCAATGCATCAAATTTAAAATCTACCAAATTGTTTTAAGATAAAATAATTGCGAATATGTTTGTGATCAAATATGTACAAAATCAACGAAATAGAAAAAAGTAATTTGGAGAATACATTTGTCTTCGGGCTTATTTAAATGCGTGCATTCGAAATAAAATGTTGTGATAGTGTTCAAATAACATTCGGAAATCGGGAATAACTTGTTTTGTAAATTATTCAGATATATAACATATAACCTATTTTTATTTACCATCATTATCCCTTGTAAAATAGTTGTTTATAAATCCCATCTTTTGATTATGAATTGTTAATAAATAAAAATATTCCCTTACCGTAATTTTGAATTCACTGATGAAGTACAATATTATTACATACACACATTCAAATTTGTAACCTTATATTAAATAAATTTCTATTTATATAAATCCAACCAGTATTTGATATTAAGCATTTTAGAGAATGAATTGCCAGAAGATTAAAAGCAAGCAATTTATTACATGAAAAAAATTTCCCATTCGACAGAGATACGTTGTATTGCGTTAGTCAGATAAATCTTATAGCAAACGTCAACAATCGAGCTGCTGCCTGAAACATTACAACTGCGCCGGAAACATGAACAATTTTGTTAAACTTTAGCTGAATTTGTAACTAAAAATTCACTTTAAAAAAATTACCGCTTATAACATAAATGTTTATATAACAGGTATAAATACCAGAAACTTTATTAAGACGTGTGTGTATAAAGGTGAAATCAAGAAAATTTTGATGTAAAATAGTCCCCAATGGAACTTTGTATACTCATTAGTCACTAACTTAGTGTACAGCTACGAAAAAATTTAAATATTTAGTTAAGTACTAAATATGTATGTATATATTATAATAATCTGGCCTTTGATATTTTGTCACTTTTGGTCGAAGAACCTGTTCGCGCGCATTTCTATGTCACCTAACACAGCCGCAAATTGGTTACGCATTAACCTTCCTTCCCTTTCTTACTATACTCACTTACTATTCAAAGGAAGGTAAAAGGAGAATACTTCGTGACGCGGTCGGCAGCCAGCGCCGCCGCAGTCGAACAATTGTTTTTAGGAGTTCCTACGCAACGCATCATATTTTAAAGTCACGCGACGCGGATGGCCAACGCTCCTTGCTAATAGTTTTAAGTTTACCGCGAACCCCAACCGCATCAACGAAGACGCCTGCAGCTGTGCGGCCATCAGACGAGGTATTTATTCTTCCTTTTATCACATTTCTAATCTAGCTTCATAACCACGTTGTCCGAGCCGGACGCACATGGTCCCTCGAACCGCATCCTCGCTTCTGGTCCTTAAATAGGATCTACCATATCGCCGTCACTCGAGCTAGTTGGTCCAATCAAAATTGGTAGACGAAACTTGAGTGACCACACGCCCGCGCAACCAGAACCCTTTTTTGTCATACTAATGATACGACATCTCTATTAAGATCCTCTCTAAAGATCGGGCTTTATTCGCTTTATTTTGGTCATATTTTTTAACATATTACATTCATATCTATGCTCTACCTTTCTGATTATTTACTTCTTTAAAATATATTTGCAATAATGTGTCTGTACGGCATTTCTCCCTTTGCCAATTAGTAATATAGAGCATTAATGTATGGTATATTTATATTATATCATGTTATTTTTTTTAATTAAAAGTTAATGTAATTTATTTTCAATAATACTTTTATGTACGAAACGATAAGTAAGCAATTTTGTCTTCTTATCAAAGGAAACTTTGTATCTTAAGCCAAAAATTGCTTACTACATACTCATACTCTTAAATCTGTGATAATACAATAATTTGAAGGTTCTAATTTACTGTAGTGAGCTGTATCTGTCAATATGTTTGTTTTACATAATAAAGAGTAACGTGAATAGACGTTCTTAGTTTAAAATTATTCCTATTTAAACAAGTCCATTCCTTTACTGTAACACGGCAATTTCAAGCAATCTGAATTAAAACCTGCTTACGGTTTATAAGAAGACTTTATTAATATTTCTCCTTTTACAGTCAGCGATGTAAGAATAATCGAGCTTTTTGTCCCCTTTGAAATTTAGGTATAAACTGTGAGTCTGCAAAGCGTTTTACATCGTTATTACTTCGAAGACGGCATTCATAATGTTCATAACGTTTTAGATGAAAAGATGTCGAATAACGAATGCGCTGACTTCGACTAATATTAACGTCAAGAAGATTTTCTATATATTTTCTTCATACGAAAAATTAATTTAAGCAATATTCTTTAGTCTAAATATTTTTTGAGTATCTAGCATAAAAAATGAGCCATTATCTTCCTTACAAGGTAAAATTACAAACATTTTTTTTTAGCTGCGTTATGGTTTCTTGTTTCTACTTTGCGTGATAATTGAAATTTACTTATATGGGCTTGTCGCATCAACTGTGACTATTTTATTGTTATTTAGTTTCGGACGCTGGACCATGTCTTAGGGTGGTGAGCAAATGCGTGGCGTCTTACGCTGGTCTGGGCTGGGCAGGAAGTATCACTTACCATCAGGGGAACGTCCTGCTCCTCCCATTGGTCTACCCAATAATATTAGAAAAATGTTGTATTCATCATCATCATCATAATCATCAGCCTGTGCTAGTCCATTGCTCGCCATAGGCCTCCTTTAACCACCACGCTGGTCTAATGCGGGTTGGTGGGTGGACCGACTTTGTACATGCCCATGCAAAGTTTGGGTTACTAAGAATTAAAACTTACACTTGAAGTCATACTTTAAACTTTACAATAAACCTATAATTAAGCCTATTATGGTTTAAAATTAGTAATAATAACTAATTTATCAACCATGCAGACCATTTTAAGATTGTTTGCAAACATTTCAAGCAGGGTATTTGATAATGCGTCGTAAATAATTTTCAATTAAATATCCTTATCAGTATAAACATTAAATTTAGCTATTTTTTATTTTGTAAATCAATAATAACCAAAACAACAGAAAAAAACCTTGTTTTTTATCAATCAAGGTACATAACATCGTAAAGAAAACATTCGAAACTTATTAAATAAGTAAAATTTATGTTCTATCCTATTTCCTATTTTCATACCAAATACATGCAATCATTTTCATCGCACATTTTTCAAACCGTTTACATCTTTTTTATACCTCTAATATAAGCAGTAGAGACAAATAATCCTTAACATAAAAACTACATCATAGGCTACAAGATAATTATAGAATTTGTATGTATAGTCAACACATACACTTTACTTTATCGGACAGAACTTTAGAATATATATTTTCTTGTCTCGTACTGTTTCTTGCTGCTAATCATTTAAACGCTTAAAATTGTACCATAAGCTCAACTAACTTTAATGTTACTATCAAAAATAATAATGCCCTCAAAGATTTTGTTCTAAACTTGTAAATCAAATAAATTTATTATATACGAATTTCAAAATTCCTACAATAGCTGTCATATTTAAAGAGCTTGGGACATAATAGCTTTGTCCAATATCTGCGGAGTAGTACAGAAAAGTAAAGAAGGTGAATAAGGTGAAATGATGCAATGGCCCCAAGTTGCGGCTATATTGATTAAACGTTTTAAAGTTTTTTTTTTAGTTTTTCAATTAAAATACATTCTATATCTGTTATAAAATATATAAGGTTGTTACGACTAATTTTTTAAGCTGATTTTATAGAAAAAGAAATTGAGTGTGTGTATGCCATGAATAAATTCAAAAAAGACGGTGCCAATTTAAAAAAATATTTTCTATCAAAAAGTTTTATCACCTTAAGGAACAAAGGCTAGTTTTAACCCCAGGAAAATCCATTTCTAAAATCTAATAACTACGGACGGTTACGTTGACAGTTTGTAAGTATTCTATATTTTTCTTTAGCTTCTAAGAAACTATATTCCATGCGACCCAGGTGCAGACGCTCAAAGAGTACCTCGTACTTTATTATAATGTTCGCCAAGTCGATTTTGACTCCGACGGCTGATCTATACGAACTACGCAGACGATATATTATAAATATACACTCCCTCTTTTGTTATAGTCCAATGGAAAAAAAACCGAAACGACCGGGGCGACATTAGGCTCAGAACCGACTTTCTCACGATCTCCGGTGTTAAAGCGCAAGCTCATACGACTAGCCTACTAAGGCAGTAGACATCCTCCTTTACTTTAAAACAATTTTGTTAATCATTTTCTACGGCCTTTACAACTGTGGTTCTAGGAATACTCCAGCAGAAATGCTGTAAACGCGTCAGTACATATTACGTATCAATTTTCCGGGTACTTTATGAAAAGACTAATCATCAGCAGTATACGAGGTGTGTTCAAAAAGTATCGAAAATTTTGTGTTTTTTCAAAAATTATTTATTTATTCATGAATATCTATTTTGTTTCCTTCAAAGTAATCCTCAAGAGATATTATACACTTGTGCCAACGGTTTTTCCAATCTTCGAAGCACTTCAAAAAATCATTTTTTTACCTTGTTCAGCTCCTGGTAGTTTATTTGACAATCAATAAGAAAGTGTAATGCTTCCATATTGAATAAAGATATTTGACTTTGACTTTCCTCCTTCGATGCCGTCTTTATCTCGTCAAGCATAGCGTAACGTCTTCCGTTCATGGGCCTCTTCAGTTTATGGAACAAGAAAAAGTCACAGTGGGCCAGATCTAGGGAATACGGTGGCTACGGCATCATTAGTGTGTTGTTTTTTGCAAAAAAGTCGCGCACAAGCAAAGATGACGAAGCAGGGGCGTTATCATGGTGCAAAAGCCAATTTTTATTCATCCACAAATCCGAGCGTTTCTAGCGGATCGCTTCGCTCAAATGGCGCATCACTTGCGGGTAATATTCCTTATTGACCATTGATACAGGTTCTTTGATCCATTTTTTTGAATAGGTAAAAAACACGTGCAAGCAAAGCAGCTGTCAACAATTAAGTGAACATTCAAAATGGCCGAGCTTGACGGCTTGAGTGAGAGACATGAGTACCAACATAACGCCACAAAAAATCGAAATTCGAATATACGTAACCCGCGAAAATTCAAAATTCGCGATACTTTTTGAACACACCTCGTATGTAGGCTTTCAAATATCAGAAACTTTTAAGAGAAAATCCTTTTTTTCCTATACACACAAAAAACGAAAACTGCTTGTGTACTAACGTGCTTTGTAAATAAGCAATTACGAATACATATTACATATACCAATAAATACGGACCGACAGACAAAAATTTAAACAAATATGTTTTCTTGAATGTACCTTTTCTAAATTACTAACAGAGACAGTAATTTTACTTATTTGTATTGATTAATATTTGGAACAATTATTACAAAAAACATTAGAAAATTATTTTTTTTTTTTTTTTTATTAAAGCTTTATGCACAAGTAAGTACAAAGGCGAACTTAATGCCAAAAGGCATTATCTACCACTCAACCTTTGGGTGGTACAGAGAAAATTCTGGAGGTGCGCAGATATTTAACAAACAAAGGAAAAATTTTAATAACTTTAAGTTTATGTGTATACATTAAAACCAAATAACTATATATCATTAATAAAATTACGATAGGAATATTAATACATATCCTATACGTTAACTTACTTAAGTTAATACAAATACATAAACATAAATAAATATACATATATAAATATATACATACATATTGTAAATATAAATATACATATTTTATAAAGTTTAAGAAAAAATACATTCATTCATACTATGCCTTTGAACTTTATCCGCAGAAAAATAATAAAGCAGACCTTTTACTCAGGTGTCAGTTTTTTGAGCAAGTGTTCCCCAACTTTATTTTTAAAAATGAGGCGACTCTCTGCCATCCTGATCTCGAGAGGTAACGCATTCCACAGAAGAACAGATTGAACAAAGAAAGAGGAGTGCATGACATCCGAGCGATGTGAAGGACAAGAAAGTAGACGGTTATTTGTAGAGCGAAGATTTTTGTCGTTAAGCGAGCAAAGATATTGAAAATGGGAAGTTAAATAAGAAGGAGTGGTAGCAGAACTAAGGAAAGAAAACAGCGTCGTCAACGCTCTCAATGACCGCCTCTGGCGTATAGGTAACCACGACAGTTTGGAACGATATGGTGAAACGTGGTCATATTTACGTAGATTAAAATGAATCGATGCAATTATTGAGAAGTCGGTCTAATTTATTGAACTGATCTGCATTCAGGTCGAAATAGCAAACGTCACCATAGTCGATTATAGGAAAAATTAGGGATTGTACAAGCATTACCTTGGTCTTGATTGGCAAAAAGTTTTTAAGTCTGTACAAAAGTCGCAAGGCACTCGTTACTTTTTGACTTACTTGTGACATTTGACCATTCCAACTTAGGTTTTCATCAATTACCAAGCCCAAATTTGTGACAGTTTTACTTAGAGGTATAGTGGAGTTATTATATAAAATTGGTGGGAGAGAATAAAAATCCACTATACTGACGTTCCTACGACTGCCAACTAAAAGAGCTTGACATTTTGATGGACTTACGGTATTCAAAATCATTAGACCACTTTTTATAGTGTCAAGGTCCTGGTTTATCCGATTTAATGCTTCAGGAAGCTTTTCGATGGTAATCTGGCTGTAAAGCTGAAGGTTATCAACGTAGAGATGATAGGCACACTGAAGTTCTTGAGTGATACAGTCGATAAAAATGGAAAATAACAATGTAGAGATGATGCCGCCTTGTGGAACGCCAGCAGTGACATGAAGCCAATCAGATGATGAATCATCAGCATAAACTGCCTGCTTGCGTCCACGAAGATAAGAGGAGAACCATTCCAATGCACTGTCTGAAATCATCATATGTGAGAGGATAGCCAAGAGGATGTCGTGACTGACGGCATTAAACGCGTTTGAGAAATCAATTAAGACCATTACTGATACCATATTGTTCTCTATACCTGCTCTAATGTCGCCAGTCACTTTCAGGAGGGCGGTAGTGGTACTGTGACCTGGTCGAAATCCAGATTGTAACGGATTTATTAAATTGTTACTGTGAACAAATTGAGATAGTTGTTTAAGCACGCAGGACTCAATAACCTTTGAAAAAAAGGCAGAATAGAGATAGGTCGGTAGTGTGCTGGAAGGGAAGGATTGGAACACTTTGGGATAGGTCGGACCAAGGCTTTGCGCCATAAGGAAGGAAACTTAGCATTTTCTAAGGAAAAGTTTATTATGTGATGTATAGCAG
Source organism: Lamproptera curius (assembly GCA_029286875.1). Taxonomy (NCBI): domain Eukaryota; kingdom Metazoa; phylum Arthropoda; class Insecta; order Lepidoptera; family Papilionidae; genus Lamproptera; species Lamproptera curius. The sequence continues at coordinate 1,955,779 of JAGSMT010000059.1, forward strand.
GAAGGATGTGGGTTAGGATAGGAATTACCATGCGCCGGCTGATTTTATCAACGCCAACAGCATTGGATTTTATGGTTATGATTGCTTTGTTGATTTCATCAGTAGTGACTGGAGAAAAATAAAAAGAATTTATATGAGGACGCGCCAAACCATTTAAAAACCAAATCGTTTCTCTTGACTGCACATAATTACTTGAAGGAATGTTTGTGAAATGGCAATTCAGGTCATCTAAGTGAATTGAACTAGAGGATGGGTTTGTAGAGCGCAATTTACCAATATCAACAGTTCCTAGAAACTTCTAGATATTGGTAGAAGAAGAAGAAGAAATATAATTAAGAACGTGTCGGCGTTTAGCATTGCGTATCATCTGAGTTCTTGCATGTTTGTATATTGACCAGTTAGCTTTAGAGCGTTGTTTTTTATACATTTGAAAAGCACGGGCCCTTCGTCCCATCATTTATATTGTGTCCTCAGTAATCCATGGAGCCGGTAAACGCTTGGGCTTACCTTTTTTTATGGGCGCGTGATCATCGTAAAGCTTAGTAGCTAAGTCGTAAAAGACATTCACCTTGCTATCAATAGACTCAGCATTAAGCAATGGTGCCCAATCTATCTTCTCCGCATTCTTACAAAGTCGTTGCCAGTCGATTCTCCAAAGGAACGCATGTACATGAATTTGGGTTGGGGCTTGGAGGTTTTAGGACGTAGGATAGGAATATAAGATCGTGGAGAAAACCCCGGGCGGATGTTGTCCATGGGAGGAAACCAAAGCGGGATTAGATGTAAGGATCAAATCAAGCCAAGTGTCTTCACTGAGGGTGTTGTGGTGGGTAGGATGGAGTGGCAGAATGTGAAAACAGCTTGACTTAACTATATTAAGGAGTTTAAGGGCGCGAAAAGAGTGAGGTAGTAAAAGGTTGGTATTAAAATCGCCCATGATGACTTGGTGAGCATACTCCGAACCTATAGATTCAAGAACCAATTCTAAATCGGTGAAATAGTCAGTATTTGGGGGACAATATATAACACCTAAGACCATTTTTACACTTTTAACAGTTATTTCAATAAAAAGAAATTCGGCAGAAGCTGAATATTTTTGGGCGGAGGAAGCTATGACTTTAAACGGAAGGTCGTGTCTAAGATATATAGCGACGCCTCCTCCCCCTTTTCCAATGCGGTCGTTTCGAACAAGAACAAAACCAGAAATAGAGTACATAGTAGAAGGAAGATGAGGTTTGAGCCAACTCTCAGATATCAGAATGGCATGGACATTGCAGCTAGAGAAAGCTTCAAGGAGATCGCTAAAATGGCTGGGTACACTTTGCGCATTTAAGTGACAAATGTTAAGATTATTAGTAACATTTTCAGAGAAAGTTTCACTTAAAAATACTTTCAGAGAGCCCTCTAATGAAGTAAAACTGTCGTCGTCGCTAGAGCTTGAAGATTCAAAGGCAGAATAGTACAAGTCGTCATCAGATGAGTTTGACATATATGATATATAAATATATATATATATATATATATATATATATATATATATATATATATATATATATATATATATATATAGATAAATATATAAAAAATAAGATAAATAAAAATATGATTTAAAACTTTAGGTTTCAAAATATCTCTGTACCACCCGCCAGCAGACATTGTAACAAGCATAAGTAAAAAAAAAATTTAAACAATAAAAAAACACTGCTAAAATAAGATAAATTTTTCCAATACCAACAACACGAGAAAAAAAATTAAAAGTAGAAAAACAATTTAAAAATCAAAACTTAAAAATTAATGTATAGTGAAACGGAACGTAATGACAGTCTAACAATCTATGCTTTACGTCAACTAAGCGTCGAACAACATATGTCAAAGAAATACAAAAACAAGATGCACAGTCTTAAGTTGTTAAATATTCTTAGAAAAAAAAATATAAACAAACGAGTTATCAATAAAAATAAGTATTTTGTATAAAGTTACTTTCAGAACAAACTATATAATAAAGCTAAACATTTCTAAGAAATTCCAAAAAGAGAAAAAAAATAAAATTTGTATAAGACTTACATGATAACTCCAGGTACGTTGTAGATATGAATATTATATAACAATAATTACTATTATAACATCTTTTATCCGTATTTGTATAACATAATATAAGACTGTTAACATAATATTAAAGTAATTAAAAAAAAAAAACATTGAAACTAACTTAAAATTATGGTTTACTTTAAAGCTGAACCTTCTCTGTGTCTTCGGAAATTGGGCTGTGAGAGATGTTAGCTCTTCATTCGTCGTCAGTTTATAGGCTGTTACCGCATGGGTTTTAATGTGAACTACAGCGTTCTGCGTCCATACACACCGCATCCCAGAAGTGGAGACGAGCTTTGAGGAAAACCATCTGCCTTGGCTTAGTCAAAAACTCTTTGAGTGATATGACCTGAACCCCTCAGCTTGGATTTGTTTCAGTCATTGAATTTAATATCAATGCCTGAAATCTAACCAAGATAGGCCGTTGCGTTCATATTAACTACTCCAAGACGATGGCACACCTTAATAGAGGACCGGATACCTCAGTCAGGCCCAACTTCTTGATTGGAACATCAAAGCACCAATTTCGTAGGATCCTCCTTATCCTGTTCGGGTATGCCAGAGACAATGAGTGCTTTCTTTCTGTTCCGCATATCAAGCTCATCAACCTGTTGCACTAATCATGAATTTCTGCCGCAGAAGGCTCAATATTCGAAGATCAGCTCTCTAAGTTCGCAACTCCTCAGCAACTTTTGCACAGTATCCTTGGAGGAACCAGCATTCGTAATTTGTGCCTGAAGATTATCAGCCTTTTCGAATATTCTCCTCAAGCCTGTCTGAGTTGTCATAATTTGATCGATATTGGACATTTTGGCAAGTTATCAGTGTTTAAATGCAGTGAAGTAAATCAAACAATGTGCTGGCAGGTGGTGTTAATTAAATAATGTAAACTACATAAATTTCACTATTAATGTAAAGTAGCACACACTTTACACTTTAGGAGTTACTTTGCATTGAATTTAATAAGTCTGTAATGTTATAATTATAAAATTTTAATTTTAAAATACAGAGCTCTTTCAAAATACGTCTAAACTTTTTACACCTACCGCCGAAAAAGGTTAATTCGAAGGTTTTACATACAAAAGCTTAATCTATTTAACAATGATAAAAGACGCCTACAGAAACTTTCGCGCGTCGCTAGCTCCATTCATTAACCGTAAAGGACTCAAAAGAAGTCGAGAAGAAAAAACTTTCAATTTGAAAAGTTTTAATAATTATCTTTGAATGTTAAACGAATATTTCTCAGCAAAATTTTTCCCTTCTTATCAAGGAATATTATATCTGTTTTTAATGTAAAGGTTTTTGTTTATCTATATTTAATAATTTTATAAGATTTTACGACTATGAGTTGATTTTATGTTACATAGGATTTAAATTATTAGGCTTATTGCTGCATGAAACGCTTAGTGCTGTAGCCTTTAGTGATGTCCTGTCTTGTTTTCTTTACCTTCTTGACTTACATTCCTGATAACTTCTTAGATAAATATATAATTTCCGTTCTGTAATATACAGTTTCATTGTATATAAATTGTTTAATACACACATATTAATGCAATTCCTCAAAATTGCTGAAGAAAAGTTCAAAAAATATGTTTTAATTGACTTTTATTTCTTCCCTCTCACATATAATTATTTTTAGATGTTATACACTTTTGTATACAACTTCTTTTATAACATATTGAATCATACTGTCGTTTAATCAGGGTACGGATCAAAGAAGAACCATTAAAGAGGACCTAAAGTTGAATTTACATCCAAGGACTACCATATACAAGGACGTGGTTTAGGTAAACTTAACTTCATGTCAGTCGATTTAGTGAAACCACAGATCCTCATTTAAAGGGTACTCAGAATCATTAAAAGTCTATTACTTTTCAGCTCCCATTTCTCAGAATAAAATATATTAGAAATATCTTCTTTCAATGTTTACTATTTTCGAGTTATTCAATAATTAACATAGGGGTTTTGGGAGCTCTGTTTTAATAAAAATTTACCTACCGATGAGCCGCGTATATTTTTTTCCTTTTCCTGCATTTCTTCAAAAACCAAATTGCTTATCATAGTACTAACATGAAAGAATATTATTCTTTGTTATGAAAAATTCCAGGAGTTCTTTTTAAAATGTAACGTCAAAACGTCGAGTGAACATCAAAGAGGGTTTAATATGTACCGACACAAAAGCCTTAATGTATTTAATATGTAAACATCACTTAGTCGTTTATAAAGATGAATACTAGATTAAAAATCTATATAGCATTCAATCATGTTTACTGCAATTGAATGCTATGCAAAACATGATTGAATGCTAAATAGCTAATAATTTGGTTGATTTAGTCATACTTTGACCGATACTTACTTAGTTCAGAGCGTAAGTGTATATGGTCTTTTTTCTCTTTTATGTATACATGTTTATTTACCTTGTTGCACCACTCCTACCGCACTGTTTGGTGGTGGTACCACCCAGACGGTCTCCTGTAAAAAAGGGGACCTACCACCGGTCATCTCATAGATTTTTGTAGAGTCGGAAAAAGTACAAGGTGATTTATATAATTTACGTATTTATTATGCGAAAACTATTGTATATTTATAAAAAAAGCATTAGGCTAATTAACTTGCATTGTAAAAGATTTAGTTATAAAAATTAGTGCCATCTATATCAAATCCACTCATTTACGGATTTTTCGCGTTACTTAAAATATATTTATTCCCGACGTTTCGGATTCTTTCCAGCATCCATGATCACGGGCAGACTAAGTTGGTATATGTCTGACATATACCAAGTTAGTCCGGAAAAATCCGAAATGAGTGGATTTGACATTATAATAATCGCGTAAATAAAAGAAATAATTAGTGCCATCTAATTTTTTTGGTTCATTGTGAAACGGACAAATATCGACGCGACCTTATCAGACGAACAAAAAGGCAATCATGCTCTTTGATTGGAATACACTATAGACTGAATAGGACAAACGAATTTTCTCACTTTGTATTCATCAAGAGAATAAATTTGCCTTCGCGGGTAAAGGCTTTTTTAAGTTATTTACTTTATGCGATTTCTGTCCGACAATGTTTATCATTGTTTTCCTCCTTACTGATTTCAAAACGACGCAATTCTACGGATTTATAACTTTGCTTTTTTTTTACTTTACCGCTTTTTCACATTAGCATATCAGTATTTTGCGTACTTTGCTTTACTATATGAACTGAAAGTAAGAGCGATCCTAATAATACCACCCAAAATTACAACTTTTTTCTATTATCAAGGTCAGGAAATTAAAAATAATTATTTTAAAAAATGGTCATAAAATGAAAACGTCAGATGGATAAAAAGTTGGCATACGTTTCTCTGGCAGTCTACTTATTAAGTCTACAAAAGAGTACATTTTTTATTTATGTATATTTATTATGATATTGTAAACAAAATATTCACCAAATATGAATTAATACTTTACCGCATTTTGGTTAGTACAAGTTTTAATAATAACGACGCTTATTACTCTCGTCAAGTGGATTTGGTAAGAGTTAATTAGAATGAGTATCACATATAAATTGAATGAATATAAATGTAAAACATATCCATCTTCCCTTTGGGATGAAACATAGGGTAGGTAAAATCGTAACCTTCAGCCCATTCCCTTGGAAAAGTTCTCTTCCCTCAAGCAAATTAGGGTTTCGACCTCTATCACGTGAAATGTAATGGGGCTTGCTCTTCGTGTATATTTGTTTACTTGCTGTCAACTAAATATTACAGAACATCTTGTACATCTTTGAAATGTAATGGTAATGAATGAATACATCATGTCAGTATATCATTGAGATACAGACATATACCATATTAGTCTGCCCGTGATCATGGATGCTGGAAAGAATCTAAAACATCGGGAATAAATGTATTTAAGTAACGCGAAAAATCCGTTAATTAGTTGATTTGATAAAGCATTCCTTTACAATTCTTAGGGAAAATCCCCGTAAAAATATAACAAGGGGTTTTATTAAATTTTGATGTCAATTTAAATTCTATTTCCATTTTAATAACGTGTTCCACGTTTCAGACATACGAGTCGATTATTGTTTCAATATTATTATGCCTTATTTGAAATTGATCGTGCAAGTATACGATAATGTAATTTGTTACATCATTTGTAGTATAAAAGAATTCTGATGCCAATTTGGCCGACGTTACTTGAGATGCCAAAGATCCCAAGAGGGCGTATTTTGCCGAGAGATGTGGCGTTGTCGGTTGTTTATTTGTATATGTAACCGTGCAAAGTAAAGGCTCAGGTGGATCAAACTATAACTTGGAACATGTGGGTTCTGGAAAGTTAAATAAGCTTTACGAGCTCTGACAGATATTAACTACTGCGGCGTAAAGCGTTTGTAAAGACCGGCAGAAGAAGTTTCACAGAGGCTTTTGTACTGTGCTGTAGATGAAGCAAATGCAAGTGCGATACCATTTTGCGATTGAATCGTTGTCACATTCAATGATGTTAAAGACGATTTCTAAGTCACATCGGGAGCTTCTAAGAAAAAAAAATAGGTGGAAAATACTTGAGGGTAACCTGGATCTGGTTTTCCTTGTTTCCGTCGTTGAGATTATTTAAACGATTGATTTCAGGTAACATATCAGGGCATTTTGAATAAAACAGTGTTCCAACAAAGTCATCAAAGTGAAAGGCAGCTTCTCAACTCGTGACATGTTTTCGTTGTAAAGTTTTTGTTTGACCATTTTCCAGATGATCCGCCAGGTAAACTACCATCAGATTTTTTCAAGTATTGGAAACGAAAAATACACCGCTTCGTTGCTACTAACATATATATATATATTCCTTTATTATTTTCAATATGTAATGTGCCCACGTGCCCTCTTTATCTCTGCATCAGCCCAAGGTCGACTGGCAGAAAATGCTATTGGCATGAAGTCTGCCTCTGTACATTTGTGCACAAAGAATAAATAAATAAATGCGGTAAGTGTTGCTATTTATTTATCGCTATTGTAACATTTTATTGGCTTATGTGGCTAATTGGATAGATCCACACAAAAGTAGATTTATATATGCAAATATAACTGTTTACATTATCATCATCATTAGCCTGTGATAGTCCACTGCTGGATATAGGCCTCCCCTAATGCACCCCTATCCATTAGGGGGTTTAGGACCGTATCCCACCACGCTGGTCCAATGCGGGTTGGTGGGTGGACCGACATTTTACATGCCCATCCGACGCATATACATTATAAACAAATTAAAAATTTGCCTAACTTTTGTAAATCAATGACGGCATTTTTTCTTGTAATCCAGGCAACTTCAATTGGGCAATCTTAAAAAACGACTTCTAAAGATGCTTTAGACTGAATAACTAATTGAATCAAAAGGTAAATGCTCCACTTGTAAGACCTCGTAACGCTTCTTTAGAAATCACGAAATTAAATTAACTTGAACCAAACCCTTTAGGGTGTTCCCCGATACAATGGCGATGAGGCCTATGTCCAGCAGTGGACTACACAGGCTGATAATGATGGTGATGGTGATGATGATTATGACGATTATGAACCAAACTCTTGGAATTCTAACTTGACTTCAAATCACAATTGACAGTTTGCTTATGATCGTTAGGCGTAGGTGAAGGGATGCGACGTCCCCACCGCCCACTTGACGGCGGATCCGCCTTACAGTGAAGTAAGACAGATCTGCAGTACAAGCACAATTAGTCAATTGCCAATTCGCCTGCTCAGCGTGGCAATTATAAGCAACTCTTTTTAATGGACGCCGTCTTGGCGTTCATTGCAGTTTTATTATTTATTGTCCCAAATAAATGTTTTTTTTTTCTCTATATATTATTTTATCTAATGACACAGTAAATTTTTTAGTCTACAACTACCAATGTATCTAATTAAACTTAGGTTGTTTAAAATCATTTATAAAATATACAAAATTCACAGAAAACATTTAGATTCATATTGACCATTCTTTTCAATGTATTTATTTCATGTGGGAAAGCAAGACTGAAGAGAACTGTGATGTCACAAAGAAAAACGTTACATGTCACACAGTTAGCAGTAATGATGTGAGCGTGTCACGACAATGTCTTATTTTCTCTCTAGAGGAAAATCCCTGTCACTGCCGAGAGACATTAGGAGGGATTGCATTTTGAATCTGGAATGTAGAAAAGAAAATACCACTGCGGAAAATACATACTATAATATAATGATGATTTACTATTTATCTTTCATGGACTAATTTTGTTAAACAACATAAGTTTTCCAGGAAACGTTGAAGTTTTACAGAGATAACATTCAAAAATAAAAAAACTATTTCACTTTTACCCATATATAATGTACGCACGTATATCAATACTTCCAATACTATCATCTCCTTAGACGAGGCGTATTCAGGCAAGGCGCTTAAAAATCTCCATAATTACGAAATTCCGACATACTGCCACGCAAATACGCCTAAGTCAGGTCCCATTATAAAATTCCATTCATTTATATTTCAATAAAGACCTCACGCTGGCCTTCGAAAAAAGAAAAAAGTTGCTGGAATTGATAAAGCATTCACCGTTCTTAAACTTATTAAAATTAACTCAAGGTAAAGTACAATCGCAAGTTATTATAAATTTTTCTCAATAAATTTGAAACTGATATTTTTTTCATAATGACCTGAGTCAGGCTAGATAATTTTTTTTAATACAACGAAGAGATAAACGGCCATGATGGGTGGGATAGGATGCATGTGATGATATGTTACGTTCGTAATCCAGTACATACGCTGGCTACGGTGCACTTCGAATCTGAACACGTTAATGTTTTTACATTACTACCTTTCGGTTACTAATTAGGAATGTAGAAGTGGTAAGTTCCACGAATTACTCTTGCAAAGCATTAATAACATCATATTTAGACGTAGATGGTCGTATATGATTTCCCTAGCCAAAATCAATACGTATCCGAAGTTTGAGTATCCAATTATTTTTGAATGATCCTTCGCTCTCGGACAACTTGGTCAGTGGAAAATTATTTGACCAATAGACATGTGCAAAGATAAATCGTACAAATATAAATAAAAAAGACGTGTGGCACTCGGGGACGGCCGCGGTAAAGCATTTGTATCAATTTATGCCCATATAGTTTTATTTATTTATTTTATTCATGCAGTTTCTTTTTCTTTGTTATTAATCCAAGTTACACTTTTTGAGCGTGGTGACCGATAAGAAAACATTTTTTTCTATTATTAAATAAATAAATAAAAAAAGTTAATATAGTTTAAAATATTTTTATTACTTTACAATACATGTGGGTTTGATTATCTTACAGTAGCTGTTGGTTATTCAGGAATATTTATTATTGAAACTATAGGTTTATGATAACTGAAATAAGAAACATAAGTTTGAGACTTAATATCCTCTAAATATTATTTATTAATACGTCGTACAATACGTCTAATCGCACACAACGCCGTGTCGAAGACTGCCGAACTGAAACGACGTTAGACGATGCACGGCCTTCAAGCCACACCTCCTTGCCCGTCGGAGTGGGGAGCGTGAGGTTTTTTCGTTACGGAATTTCTAGATTCGGTCAACGCGCTCAAGATAGAAGCTATGCAATAGCTTAACAAAAGAAGTAAACTTCAACGCTAAACGATTTAAAAATATAATTGTGGTGAAGTTACTTCAAAAGTGATAATTTACATTACATATATATTATATAAACTCATAAACACGTTTTATAGTTTTGATTTCTGTTTAGTATTCGCAAAAAAGCTTCAAGCTTTTACTATTAGGATCTAATAAATCAAAACCTTTTTGCTTGACTTCAGTGCATATTGTTCCTAGACTATTCCCTAGGGTTAAGCCATATATGTGGACATCGACGTTTCAAGTTTTTGAAGTAGTGCCTTCAAGAAAAGAGCCTACTCCTTCTTAAAAGACCGTTAAAGCGTTTGCAGTTCCTTTGATCATGCGAACGTCAATGGGTGGCGGTAATCACTTACCATCAGGAGAGCCAGTTTTATAAAAAAAAAGTTTTATAAAAATCTGATATATTTTAATAAAATGACATGATGCTTTTTTTAATCCATTTATCTGCACGTAAATTAGTGCTGTGTTTCCTATTATTACCTTTAAAATAGAATTAAACCTCTTTGAGGACCAGCAGATGGGATACGGTTCAAAAACCGCCTAATGGACAGGGCGTGCATAAGGGGAGGCCTACGACCAGCAGTGGACTAACACAAGGCGATAATGATAATGATGATGATGATGAGTACCTCTACTTTTCAGAACATCAGTAAAAAGTAAATTTAAAGGTTAGTTCTGAAAACATCACATTGCTAACGTTCTTTGTTTTAATGCTTAATGAAATCAGTAACTATATTTTGAACTCTAAAATAATAAACATCAGTTTCATACGAATTTCCTATTTGATATAACTTATAAAATCGTTTGTCTACAAAACCTGTTATCTTTCTAAGGATAATGTACGAGTTTTATCTTTTGGTACATATACTAACCTCACTCAATTTTCTTGACCGTACTCCAGCACAATAACGATCAACGTTATGTTGGGGCCATTTATTTTTATGACACTCTAACTGCACAATTCACTGCTTGGAATCCAAAAATTTTCAATGTTTTATATAGATGCATATATAATCACTTTGCTACTTTTAATCATGTAGTTAGAATAAATTGTTTTAGAACAATTTGCTGTTCTTGACACAATGATGAATGCAAATTGTGTCAATACCGAGTATGTTAATGCATTACACATTCAGTGTTACTCAGTTTTACAGTTACGGTAAAATATGGTAAATATCGCAACTTATATTTACTTGTACTAGTTTCATTATAATTTAATTTTTGTTTTAAGTGTACGCACCTTATACAATGAGAATAATAGGTTTTGACCGCAAAAGTAATAATAGACAATAAATACCTAACAATGAATTGGGTTCATGGCTTGGAATTGGATCTGTTAATAGTAATCCTATTGACTGTCCATTTAATAGTCGATCATGCTATTTTCAATTAGCTTTTTAATCAATTAAAAACCTGTATTACATAATATTTTATTTCATTGTAACTCTTTTTTTTTCAAGACGCCAATGTCACCAGATTGACCAGTCAGTACTAGCCATTAAAACAAAGATGGTTTGACTGGTTTTAAAATTTAACTACATTTTTTAAAATAACCTTTGGAAAACTTCTAAAATAAGTGTTAGTTATCTTAAGGGTATTTAAAAAAAGTAATGATTTAAATATAAGTGTAAGCTTTAATATTACATTAATTAACTATGAAAGTAAAGTAATTAGCACACATCAAATCTCCAAGGGAAAGGTAAACTTTGAATTAGTACGCTTTAATCATAATTCGTTAAGTTGTTTAGACATACTGAACAATTTTCCATTTTCTAGAAAGGAGAGGCAAAGAACACCAATAACTAGCTAATGCAACCAACTATTAAATCTAATCTAAAAAACTCTTTAATTTAAATTCTAGTTAATTACTTTTGAATCTTTATCGAAGCCTTGGGGTATTTAAAATATCAACATCACCTTTTTATATAACAAAACTAAATAATAAATTTATCCTTATTAACTCTGTAATGACCTTTATTACTACTACTTTAAATAAGTAACCCTTATTTGTATTAATTTACTTTTTCATTAATATTGTCTCTTATGTAAAATTATTAAAGAATTTATTTATCAGCTCGCAAAATTCATCCAAAAGTATTACCCAAAACTTTCCGTGCAAAAGAACCAAAATTTAATCAAAATAAAATATACTTGAGATCGCCAATACAAAGTAATGAAAGAAACCAACGACAAATTTGTTTTTTATTGAGTGTGAAGTCATCAAAGAAATAATTTAATCCTATAAAAGAGCCATCTCATTCGGCAAATGTGCGATTTTCGATGAAGCTAGCTCACTAGGGACCTAACTATCACTTTGAGTGAATAACTATTTTTCTCCTGTTTTTTCGTAATAGAAAAGCGATAAAGGGGTTGCCAGGAATTGTTGACTCACCAGCGTTAGCCACATTTAGGTTTTAAGTTTAATTCTTACGACGGTAATGAATCCATATTGATGTCGGCAATTAAGTTCAAAATCGTAAGACGCAAACGCATTTTCTTCTTCTATTTAACATGTTTATTAACGATTTTAATCTTTCTAAACAAATTAAACATAAAACAAAGTGCTTTAATAACAATTATTGCTAGTAACTGCCACGTTAAAAATGAAGCAATGATAAACTTTTCATCGCATTATCGTACGAAAAGTTATATGAAAAATATGACTGATTTCGAAAGTAAAAATGGCATGTGATACCACTTAAGATGTTGTTTCACTTGTATTTACTAACATAAGGCCTTACATTCCTTGGCCCTTAATAAGTTTTTAAATTACTAATTTTTAAGTATTACATCGAAATGGTAATAGGTTATAAATTTATGTGTAGTAAATTTCTGTGTAACAAATTTCTGTGTAACCAGCGATTTAAATGTAAAGAGACAAATGTCTTTTTTATTACAGAAGAACGACTGACAATAAACGACCGCATTGTCTATTTCTACAGCAAATTTGTAGTCTATAGATCATACTGTATTTCAGTTTGAAGGGCATTGTAACGAGACAAGACGAGTGGGTTTCAGGAGTATTACAGTGAGTTTCTGGTGAGCAGTGGTTTACTTACCATCAGAAAAAAGTTCTGTTCGTCTCATAACTTTCATGAGTGAAAAATAAGCAATGTAATTTATTTCCTTATCATATAAAAAACTTCTGATTGTTACAAATTAAAGAACCCAACACCCCGCAGAGTGACAGCATCGCATCCATTATATATCATGAAATCTATGTATATATATATATATATATATATATATATATATATATATATATATATATATATATATATATATAATATATGTATCTATACTCTTCGAATCTCATCAGCCTGTGATAATCCATTGCTGGACATATGCCTCCCCTAATACACCCTATCCATTAGGGGTTTTGGACCTAATCCCAACACGCTGGTCCAATGGGGTTGGCAGGTGGACTGACTTTTACTTGGCCATCCGACGCATGAATCATATTACAGAACATACAGATCGAAACTAAAAAGTTAGAGCAATTAAATTCATTCGGTGATCCTTGACAATATTATTTTAATACCGTGAGCTGAGATTAATATTTAACACAAAAAATGAAAATAATCTAATAAACTTGTTTATACTGACAGATACCAGTAAAAATTAAATTCTTTTATAAAGTTTTAAGTAAAGAATTCGACTGTTTCACATACCAGTCTTAATATTGTGTTATAATTATAATAGTGTTATAATGAAATAGCCCGTCGCTATACTAATAATAAGTAATAACAATGTCCTCCGAATTGATTTTGATATATCGGAGATCAACCATCTCCGTCGAAGATTATAAAGCACGAGGCGCAGACACAGGTGTAGAAACGAACCCACGAGCTATGGTTTCTAAAGCGCAAGCCCATTTCACTAGCGTAGTTATAACGTATTTATTAAGAGTTCACAAAAGGATTATCTAACACGTAATGTAACAAGTAAATGTTCAATCGCTTTAGATGATTTTAATAATAATTTTCTCACCACATTTTCACTAGACCAACTAATGACTAAAGAAACAATTATGCATTTCAATGGTTTGACGCGTCCATGCACGAATTTGTTCTGTTCTTCTCCAGTTTCTTCTGATGAAATCGAAAAAAATCTCCTTGCCATCAAATCCACCGCGTGTAGGATGTAGGATGAAATAGATCGAAGAATGATAGTGCCTAGATTTTCTAGTTCCTGCTATCACTTATATTATAAATGTTTCCTTAGACACAAAATCCTTTCCTTCAACGTGGAGTAAAGCTTTTATTCGGCCCTACCAAAATGCTCCAATCCAACACTTCGATCATTATAGACCTATCTCAATTTTACTATTTTCTCCAAGGTTCTTGAATCATGTGTATTAAAACAAATTTCCCATTTTGTACTTAGTAATATCTTACTAAGTCCTTTTCAATATATATATATATATATATCTTCTTATCTTCAGGGCGCTAACGGTCTGTAGTTGTTGACGAATCCTCATCAATTTGGCTTGCCACTGAACTTGGCGTCCCACAAGGCGGTATTCTTTCCCTTATTCTATTTTCTCTTTTTATTAATCTTATTACTAACAATATTCTCTGTGCGTATCATCTGTATGCTGACGATTTGCAAATATATGCCCAATCAACAATCGATACTGTACTGGAGGATTTTAATAAAATCAACAGAGACTTAGACACTATCAAAGATTGGTCTGAAAGGTTTCGGTTAGCTGTCAACCCATCTTAATGCCAAGCTATTTTGCTTGGCAGTTCTAGAATTATGGCCAAATTTTATACGGTACAACTACCAGGAATTTTTTATGACTGCTCTCCTATTCCTATCAGCCAAAGCGTTAAAAACTTGGGCCTGTTCGTTGATAACACATTAAGTTGGAATTCGCATATTTCTAATGTTAGTAAGAAGTAACCGGTTCCATGCGACATCTCTACAGGCTTAAAACTTTCGCCGGCGCCAACAAAAGCAATACTGGTGCAGACTTTGATTTTCCTCTCATCGACTATGGTGACACGTGCTACTTTAACCTGAATTAATATATAAATAAGTATAACAATTTTTTATTTCAGTATGGTATACGTTTGTGTGGATAATATATGTTTGTGTGGATAATATATGTTTGTGTAGATAATATATGGATATATTATGACGTACAATATAGTTTTATTATATATATGTTATTAGCATAGGTCTGATATTATTAACATTTATTTTTCGTTTTATTCTACGCCTACCTTATAGTTTTCTACACAACCCAAAGGTAGACTGGGAGAGAATGCCTTAAGGCTGGTACCCATTTCTAATTTTGTGTGTACATAAAGTTTAAATAAATAATAAATTGTTAACACCAACTTTTTTATAGATAGTCATAGATAGATAGAACTAACCACGGCGACACCGTTTACAAATTCGGAAGTTGGTGTGAACGAGATAAACGGATTATACATAAAGTTTGTACGAATGCTGTCTTTTTCCGTAGAAGCAATTACGCACCGATTAATCAAGCCTCCCTTTACGTATGTACCTTCGTGCATATTTAATTACAGTTTCTGTAAAAAGTTTGCGCTTGTGTTTGTATACTTGGTATTTTAGTCTTTTATGTATTAAAAGTAAAGAATAAACTTGCTTTTTATGTAGAATTGTTATTAACATGAATTGATTCCTATTTTATTTGATAAAATATAGGAAAGATACTATTTTCTGTTAATTTTCTATACATAAAAAAGCAAATAAAAAAGCAAAGCTTAATTATCCTTGAGTAATATGAGCTGCTATTACTCCAAGAACATCCTTTTAAAAATCTGAAAAAAATATTACTGGGAACGTATTAATAATACTATTATGCTACATCTTATTTTACAAACACGTTACGCCTGACATTTACTTTGAGTATTGAATTAGTGATAAAAATGAAAAGAAAACCCGTATGTTCAGGTTTCATCTTTTATAAACATAACATACATGCTCACACGGATTGTTAATATTCCTCCAAAAATTAATTACATAATCAATGGCCTTAATCTGTAAATAAAAAATAAAAGTTAAATGTTTCAAGTCATAATATTTATCTCAAATTAATAAGTAAGTTAAAAAAAGACGTGTCCAATCTAAAAAGTAAATAGAAAAAGCTGACAGCGTCGACGAAGACTCGTGATTAAGATAAGGCCTCTCAGACACGTTTCCCACCGGGGTGATTGCTCACTTCGCTTTATTAAGATTTTTCTTACCTGACGCGCTTGCTTGTTCAAACAAACTTAATTATCTAGGTTTCACTGTAGAAACCTTTAGTCATAAAATTAATAAAAAGGTAATTATCTATAAAGTTTCAAATGGGGTAGTAGGTCATGTTTTCTCGGTTTATTTTGTGAATTTACCTAACATCTTAAATTATATTAACGTTGGTTTTAGTTTTCATCAAATCATTCTATAAAATGCATTCTATTTTCATAAATTCACATGATTTATTTTTTATGACTTTAAAATTGTTTCCATATAATAAATATCATACAATATTTACAAGCTCTCTTTGTAAATACTCACCGGCGCTAGCCAACCATAATTCTCCAGGCCCATATCAAAGAAAGGTCTGCTTCAATTTTCTAAGATCTCAAGTACGGCTGATCGGTTTTCAATTACTCTTATAACATATCATATATTGGACGGTATTTATAATCATATAAGGATTTTTGGCTCAGGCATGAAGGTTTCATAACATGTAAGGATACAACATAATTAAGAATAGTAGTTAGAATACAATATATAGAATTAATAGTTGAATTAATTACGCCCTGGTATGCATTCTTACCATCATTAATTTATAATTGAAACTATAAACTTTTTGGTGCTACCGAAAATTTTAATCTTTTCAATTGGCATAAAAAAATATGAATTTTTATAAAGTAAAGCTGTAATTAAGTACTTTTAACTAGTCTAGGTAATAATCATAATATAATTAGTATGTCAAACATTTGTTAAGTATGTTTTAAAGTATAAATCCGGAAATATTTTTTTTTTTTTATGGCATACGCAGGACAGACGAGCAGTCGGGCCACCTGATGGAAAGTGATCACCAGACACCCATAGACATTAGCAATACCAGTGGTATCGCCAACGCGCTGCCTACCGTGAGACATAGGATGTTAAGTCTCGTTTACCCAGTAAACGCTGGCTACGTGCCCTTCAAACCGGAACACAGTACTGTTTTCACACTACTGTCTTGCGGCAGAAATAGGCACCGCGTGGTATCCACCCAGACGGTCTCCTGTAAACAGGGGACCTTCCACCGGTCATACCTAGACCGCTTATACATTTTTCCAAGTTTAAATAAATAATGTTTTCTACACTAAGTTGTAAAATATTTAAAGATGTAAGGCTCAACTTTCGTAAGTTTATATCATGATAATTGTGATAAAAACATCTATCAGTTGTTAAATACGTAACGTTATGTTTGACTTGTATAAGATATATCATCGGTGATTTGAATGAAATACTCTTACAAGTGACTTATTGACATAAATCAGGGTGCAAATTTTTACTCGGTTTGTATTAACAATTCCAAAAACAATGATAATAACCAACAATAACTCAAATATCAAAATGAAACAACCGTAAAGTGTAGATTGTTTTGATTATTTGTTAAAGCGATGTGACATCAAGACGGTCACCTAGTGGTAAGTGATACCTGCCCTGCCCATCAGAAATTCGCCTACTGAAGCGGATTGGTGGCGTCTTGCGCTGCTTGTCTTACTTTGTAGCGCTTTTATGGCTCAAAGCAGTCCCTGAGACATGATATGCTATGACTCGTTTGCACAGTAATGGAAACAGTAATGTAAAATATTAAAACACAAATGTCAATATAAATTGCAAATAAGTTGTTATGTTAATGATCCTTCGTAAGTAGTACAAGAAATAAATCACAAAATCATAGCCTTACAAATAATAGGCCGTTTAACTTGCCGAATATACAAGGTTAACATGAGGCAATTTGCCAACATCCATCTTTCGACGCGATTACTGCTTCATATTATATTAGTCGTAATATTACATGTAACCGCTCATATATATCTTTATACATATATATATATATACATATCTATATATATATATTTATATATTTATATATATATATATTTATATATATATATATATATATATATTATATATAGATATATTAATATATAGATAATATAGACAAGATTCTTAAATAGGAATTTGCTCGATATTTACCAAGTTTAATGTATTTTAATAAAAGACTTTTTTTCTTCTTTTCGCAAGGTTTCTCTTTTAACTAGGGACTGTCTTGGTTCCGCAGTGCCTATTTCTGTCGCAATTCAATAGTGTGTAGACATTGCTGACTTTCATTTTGAAGCCGTTGCTAGCGTTATTACTGGGTAAACTAGACATAACCTTTTTATCTCATGGCGGTGAGCGGATTTGTGGCTTCTTACGCTGCTTTTCTTATGGCATATCACTTATCACTAAGATATCGTCCGTCTTTAGTAAATATAATAAAACTTTTTAAAATTAGTTTGTAAATAAACAGATTGTATATGGTGTGTTATGTTAGCATAGTTCATAGGAACGTTAAGTTATATAGGTAAGGGCACCGTCTTGCGTTCTGCGAGGACGTGATTTCCCGGTAGGAAGCAGCAGAAATAGACAAGGATGCCAACAATGCCCTGGCTATCCTCAGAAAAAGGCTAGGTCGGCGCAGAGTGGCTTACAAGGGAGTGTCCACCGCCCTGAGAAGGGCTCAAGAGGGGGAGTCGTGCTGTTTGCTCCGGCACGGCACGTAAAGCGATGGTCAGAGTAATCCCCCTTAACACGGAGAGAAGAGGCTCGTGAGGTCCACGTCACGCCGGGTTCTCCAAAGACGGTCAACAGAACCCATGGCCCCTTCCGCGACATGAGAAAGGAACTCCTCTTGGTTTTTCAGTGGGAATATCAGCCACGCCATCTTGGCCGGGGAGCCCGACATATCCCTGCTGCCCCCTCACTCTGGCGGCGGGGACTCCGTAAGCTGGATTTGGCATCGTCATAAAAATAATAAAAAGGTAGTTAATAGAAACATTGAAGTATATATATATATATATATATTCGTGCAGTTTGCAGCACTACTTTATTATTTATTAAATTTCAATTTAAAGGTAGAACAACGTTAAACATAGATAATGTTGAATTTTTTTTGTATGTACGTTTACTTTATTGGGTTAGTCGGATAATATCACATGGCTAAAGAATTTAAGTTTTATCTGTTATTAAAATTAGAAATGAAAACATACTACAAAACATTCAATTAAAGGTAGAAAAAAAAAGTCAGGTTCAAATTATTAATGGTTACGCGCATCAAGCTAAAGTAAGTTTGTAGTCTCAAGCGAGAATACAATAATAAATTCATCTTAAATAAAGAAGTTCTTCCTGTCTACAACAAAACCTAGGTCGAAATTCATATTATTTAAAATTAATTTTGTGTGGTCCATATTAGACTTACCACTTTTTTATATTGAAGAGAAGAGCTGGACCTTTTACCTGATGATAAGTTATACACCATTTAGTAATACAGCGATATAACAGAGTCACTCTCAAATATTATATACTGTTTATCCAGCAACTACGCTGGCTTAAGCACCCTTAAAATCGGACTACGTTAGTTTAAACACCACTGCTTTGCATCAGTAATAGACACTGCATCAGTACCTCTACAGACGATTCCCTGACGTAATAAAACCTTTAAGATAATGTGTAACTGCGTTAAATAAATCAATAATTTTTAATTAAAAGTTTCTATTTAGTCGTTTCAAATGGACTTGTCCACAAAATAAAGTCTATAGGCCGTGCCGTATCTATGTTTATTTAGGGTCTGAAGCAGAATTGATTCCAAACAATCAAACCTCATCAAACGTAATCTGAATTGAGATTAGATACGGAACAGCATTGATTAGATTCGATTCAAAGTTCCCTATTCATGAAGGGTTTAGTGCGGCTCAGAACGACTAAATTTCACGTGATCGTTGTAACGTACATGGATAAAAAAGAAGTCGTATATAAACGGACGTGCGAGTTTGCATATTTATTAATGGATGAGCCGTGCGTTAGGGGTGGCCTATGTCCAGCAGTGGACTAACATAGGCTGATGATGAGTTTACAGACTTTTGATTTACGGCGGAGATAGTCATCGTGGTGGTACTACCCCAGACTAGACTAGAAGGTATCTTGTAAACACTACTGTCTTTTCAAGGCACTGTATCCTGTGTAATTACTGCGTAAACGAAAAGTAACTTTCTTTAAGGTGGTGAGCGGATCTGTTGCGCCTTATGCTGCTTTTCATATGGACTGGGTGTGAACCCCATCACGGAAACGGTAAACTCCAGCACTTTCATACCTATAGCCAATAAAAAGCTGAAAATAATTATGAAATTTCAGAAAAAATCAAGACAATTGTAGGGCCTATTTGAAAAAAGAGTAAAAAACTTCTAAGCAAGTCTAAGTTAAGTGAATCTAGTTTCTACTAGACATATAAAATAAGAAAATAGCGATAATGCAACAAACCCGTCCGGACGCTGTTTAATGTCGAGTGTTTATTATTCAGATTAATGCAGACTGATATTTATGAAGTCTTCGTATTTCATCTCCATGTATAAAGAATATTAACTTTTTTATACATCAACTTATCTGTCAACTGGGATACAAAATACCTTTTGCACTAAACAATTGTAAATGCAATAGGTAGAAACGTTTTTTTTTCACTGTGCAAGGTTTTTAGTTGCATCAAATGGTTTCTTACGAATGAAGGAAGTATATTTAAATTAACCTCACATGCCGATGGAGATCTTATGACTTACCCTGCTTCAAGTACCTATATTTAGTATTGTTAAAGAGAATGATTGAAAAACTATATCCCATTATTAAGATTTCATCTTATAAAAGTTATTGATATTTTTTTAATGGAACAACATAATATTCTGAAATTTGTTGGATGATAAATTGAGTCATTTGGTACACTTAATAGAAGTTAGTTCTAGGTCAAGAAATATATTTCAAAGGCAAGAAAGCTCCCGTACGTGAAAACTTTAGTCGATAAATAAAATAAAACCTTTCCTCAAGTCTTACTGGACTTGAGAAATAACCACTCTAGGTTACTGGACTTTAAATATCTTTGATAATACTTTCTGTTGCTTACGCGATT
This sequence comes from Lamproptera curius, assembly GCA_029286875.1. NCBI lineage: Eukaryota > Metazoa > Arthropoda > Insecta > Lepidoptera > Papilionidae > Lamproptera > Lamproptera curius. The sequence goes on from JAGSMT010000059.1 coordinate 1,976,687, forward strand.
AATGTACGTGAGAGATAATACAGTTTTAACGGACTTTATCGCGTTTAATCCCTAGGAAGGGTTTAAAACGTAAATTGTAAAGTAATGAAACGCGTTAAATCCGTTAAAAATTGTATTATTTATTATATCCTTCATACACTTAATATAAGTTCCTTACATTTGAGATTTGCGATGATCAAAAAAGGGTCAAAAATTAAATATCTTGTATTTGATTATAAGTTCCAAATTCTATTTTATTAAAGCCAGAAATGAGTTATTTTTTAATTTCAATTCAAGTTTTTTGTTATTGTTGATTTATTGCAAAATACCTTTACTTTAAATCACATTTTAACGAGATGTTAGCCATTGGCGCTAGACTTATTGCTGATATGGAAAATGTTTGATATGGACTCTCCTAACAGAACCTTGATTTATTGCAATTAGTATTTTTTTTACAAAAAACTCATCCTTTAACAAATATTCTTTTAGTTTATCAAACATTATAAGCTATTTAGCGTTATTCAATGTGTAATCTCAATATCTCAAGTTACATTAAGACAAAAGCTATTCTTTTCAAGTGGCCTTAATTTGGCGCTGATAAGGATTACAATATTCAAATCAGTATGAAAGCTGACTACTTTTCTTTTCTAAATATTAAAGCTCACAAATTCCTCATGTCTTTAAATAACAGAAATAAAATTGTTATTATCATTACAATAGAAAACGTTAAAGTGAAAAATAATTAGATATTAAGAAAACGAAATTAGCCAGCCTTCTGTTAGCTTTAATCAGGAAAATGTAATTAAGGTACCGTACGGAACCTTTCGCTGGTTTCTTATTTCTCTTTCCTCCAAATAAATTGCCAAATTTAATCGCAAAAAGTAACAAACGCCTAATTTTTTTTATAATTAAATATAGCCCTAAAATTGTTTTAATAGTATTCATACTATGTCATTTAACATTTACTTTAATTTCTGATATAGTACATTGAAATGTACTGCACATGACCTTTACGTTTATTAGAGATTTCAATCTTAATATTGAGACATGTGTAAGGATTATTTGAAGCTTAACCCTTTTAGTTACAGATCCTAATGATTCGATCGTCCAGCAGGTCTTGGTTCACGTACGCAACATTGGGTTACCTTGTCCTTGTCGCTCATTGGATCGCAGGTGCTATTTAAGATCACTTATCGCAGAGGCTTATGTCGCGATACGTTCACTACTCAAATGATTAACTCATATCTTAACTTATACAGGAAAATAATAACTGTGTTTCTATTGTATCTGTGGTATAGTTTAATATAACTATTGAAACAATTTCGAACGCTAATGTTATTATAAAGTTAATAAATAAATGTCATCAGAATATCAGAAACAGGGATTAGAAATACAATATTACAAGTTGTACCGGTTTCAGACAATGTCTCGTAATTAAACTATTTTCGTGACTCAAAACGGGTGTCAAGCGGGACTTGTAGGGATTGTTGTAAAAACTATCTAACATCTTAACTTTTTTTCTAAACAAAAGAGAAATGAAACAAAAATTTTAAAATTTAGCCTTTTTTATTATTTACCATGTATAGAATTTGCGTAAGCAACAGAAAGTAATAAATGAATGTCTCAATAAAAATATATGTTTGTTTTAAACTTTGTGTTACTCTCGACTTTAATAAAGCTGACTTAATAGTATAAGGTTAAAGTCCGTTTAGCCACCAGGGAAAATTCGCTTTAACGCTGTCAGCTTTAGATTTATATTATTAATGTTTTTAAATTACGCAAAGAGTTTCCTCTTCCTAAAAGTGTGTAATTTTTGCAAATAAAAAAATGTGGTAACTCTTCAGGAATAAAATTTAACGCGACCAGGGAAGAAAAAAAAATTAGTAAATAGTTAATAACTTGGTATGTTAACTGACTTAATGAGGCCACTACATTAAGTACTAAAATTATTAATTGAAATACGCAGCAGGCATATCCTGATTTTTTTTACTTATGTTGCTGATTCAAGCGTTTGATCAGATTTCACTTTGAACATATTTTTTCGGAGCTACTTTTTACAATTATAAGAATTTATTTTAACTCACTAAAAACTCTTAAACCGTAGCAGGTATCAATTTAAAACTAAAATATATTGGTTTAAAGTTACTGATCCTTGAAAAGTAATCAAACTGAACAAAAAAATCGCCGCAAATATCGGATATTTCTTTATTCGATCGATGCACTTTTGTTACAAAACTCAGTTTAAATCTACACGAAATGGTCACTACCGATCGACGAGAAACCCACGAGTCGCATGCGCAGTCGCAAAATCATTTTAAAGACAAAATTGAAAGTGCGTTCAAACTGTTAAGTTAATACCAATAATCATCCTTGAAGTAATTCAAAATAAGATTGTTTCTGCACCAGGGAAAGAACAATTAACACTTTAAACAATTTATGAAACATCGAATCCACTTATTTACGGATTTTCGCGTTATTTAAATATATTTATTCCAACGTTTCGGATTCTTTTCAGCATCCATGATCACGGGCAGACTAAGTTGGTATATGTCTGCATCTCTATGTTTTTCAAATAACCGTCAGTTTTATTTAAAACTTGACATATCTTTCGATTTCTTAATTTTAATGTTGAAATTTTTACTTTTATACGATTATTAAATTTTTGAAAATAAATGTCAATTAATCATTTTAAAAGTTCAAATCCTGTAAACTGTGGTGTAAAATATATTTACAATTTATTCCTTAAATGTAGTTTGGTGATAGTAATAATAATGCCAATCTACCGATTCCTATGCATCAGTTAAACCATAATACATGTACGGTGCCAGGCAAGCGTGTTTTAGCGATTGCTAGTTGCCGACGATCCGCGAGCACTTTAAAAAGTTAACTCGTAAACATTTGACAAATTCATCAACCACAGTAACCCTCTTCTAGCAAAATGTGCAACTTATATAATCGATCCAAATGATTCTTGCCGATTGCGCAGACCGCGCAACGTCCTTCTCGGTCCAGACGAAGAATTGGTCACTGAGACTCCGGACCTTGTTGGGGTCCTGCTAATCGATATACCACACAAGTAGGGATAGTACCACACACACACCTGTAGTTCGCACTCGCTTACGAGCACAGCGATGCACGCACGCCCGGTACACTCATTACACCCCTGTATCAGGTTGGTTATCACCGTCCCCAAAAACCGATTAATTCAGTCGCCAGGTCGTCGGCGTCCGACAATGCCTAACTCACGTACCTTCTATACGTGTGGTCTTCACTTTAAGCGAAAAATGTTGGTCACCTAGTTCGTGGTAACGGTACCTTGCTGCAAAATCTATTAGATGAAGCTTGTGCGAATAATTTTGAAGTGAATAGATTTTCTGCTTAATAAATCTAACTGCTGGAACATAAAAGAAACCCTTTTACTCATTAAAAAAATTGTATATTCCCTTTTTAATGGCATCATATATATTGGTTATGATAATGTGTATTTAAACATTATTGAGTCGTCTCATCATCAACCTGTGATAGTCCACAGCTGGACCTAGGCCTCCACTAATACACCCCTATCCATTAGGTGGTTTTGAACTCATCCACCACGGTGGTCAACATCCATAATATTTTCAAATATGTATTGAGAAAAACAGTCATTACATTAATTTCGTAAACATTTTTCTCAGCGATTCTTTAGGGCCCAGGTTATAGACTGCTCGAATCGCTCTTTTGAATTATAAAATAGTATTAATATCAGCTGTTTCCCACAGTAGAATGCCATAAGACATTATACTGTGAAAATAACTAAAATATACTAAACGGGCTGTCTCAACATCGGTTAATTGTCTAATTTTTTGACTGCAAGCCGCTCAGCTAAGTTTACTCGCCAGTCTATGAAATGAGGGCCCATTGCAGTTTAGAATCTATTGTGATGCCGAGAAATACAGTGCAATGTACGTGGTCTAGCGCTTTCTCCATCTACGACCACATCACACCCAGCTTGAGGAACATTAGGAGTTATAAACCTTATACATTTAGTTTTATTTTTGTTTAACAATAAATTATTTGCACTAAACCAGTATTTTACTTTTGAGAGGGTATTAATTACATCGACATTTTGCAAATTACGTCGTTTTATTCTAAATATTAAAGAAGTATCATCAGCAAAAATACAACTCGTTATTGTTCTCAACCTGGTGTGGTAGGTCATTATTATAGACCAGGAAGAGAAAAGGTCCCAAAATAGATCCCTGTGGATATGACTACGAACTTACTTTAAAAAACGTATGTAATTGAAAATAATAATTGTTAATAATTAAACTTAAAATACAAAACCAATTATTGTTATTTCATTTTTTGAAAACCATGGAAAGGCCAGAGTACACATAATTAATATGGTTTTGTTCTATGAAAAATAAAGTAATATGTCCCATGGATTTAAAATTGTTGCATATCACTTTTCGCATAACTTTTTGCAACAATTAATTATCTCTTGATGTCTCAGAGCGTCCTGAAGGGGGACAAAATAATTATCATTGTGTCATTAAGTCAAATATAATCGTAATATTGTAGGATCTGCTCGCTTAAATAAGTAATTAAATAACATTAAAATCATTAAATATTAAACAACTAAAGAGAATCTGTTTAATACTGTACTCATCTAATATGCAGTCATTTAAATTCGTAAATAATTTGGTGATATATTTTTTTATCTGTATTATCTGTCTTTATCTGTATTACTTCTTCTTCTTCTTTTAAATATAATGGCTCCACCAGGATAACTTGGTGATTCTGCCAATGTCAAGGTTGGTAAAACAAGAGCAGAATTATTAAAAATTGTTCGGTATTAATAACAATTGTACAGTAGTGACTCAATAGCACTCAGTTGGTTGAGATACCTGGACAGACACAAGACAAAATGTTAATTAATAAATAACTTTATACAATAAATAGGACATTTATATTATTATGGACGAACAAACAATTAATATTAACAAAAGTTAGGTATAAGAGAGACAAGTACAGAGTTTTAAATTTTAATATTATTGACCCTGATGAATTTGCATAAAATTTTATAACATCCGGATTAGTAAAGGTTAAAAGATAAGGAATATTAACAGGTCTGGGGAAAGGAAAAGGAGGATGTCATATAGGAATTGTAAGATTTCTACATGAAAATCTGTATTACTCATAAAATTATAAAAGCCCGTATTTCGTATTTCTTTTCATTAAAAAATTTACTTCTTCAAAGTTTACACTTTACCTTTATATGTATTCACGAAAGATTTAAAATATATTTCAAATTTATATGACATGTTTTAAATAAGGCAAGACAGTAGAAAAAAATATAAATAGAGTCAGAATATTTGTAATACTGGGTACTTAGAGAAAAGGAGTCTCCATTTTGACGTTTTGTCTCTATGCGATTGTGTATAAAAGCCGTGAACCAACTAACCTGTGTTTATTGTGTGTCTCTTTTGAAACTATTGTGGTGGATTATCTCAGCCCATAATTAATTTTAGTTGTTAAATATGACCTTGTTCATTTCACGAAGATTGTTAATATAGCAGAGTCTAATCGAAAACTTGACGTGGCGAAATCCATAAGGAAACGCATCAAGCCAAAGAACTGACTGAACTGATAAAAGCCTGTATAGAAATATATCAGAGAGTCTTCCATAAACCGCTGCCCGGAACAGAACCTCCTCGTGTGTTATAGTATTGTTTAAGGTGGTGTAACGCATCGACTCGTCTGTACACTCGTGGCTGTTGTCGGGGTCACGTGAGCTGTTTTAATGTTATTATGTTAAAGAGATGCGCAGTTTTAGTCATCCATTTTACGTTTTGAATTCTCTTTGGGATTTCTAAAAATAGATATTTAAATATTACGTAAATCATCTTTCCTTTATGCTCTGGGTTGCCTTTAAGAGGTGGATTTTAGTTTGATTCTCTTTTAGATGCCACGAACCCGTGGTTCAACGTGGTGAACAACACGCAGTTGTAAAAGGTAACTTTTATGTACTAGTAATAATGATTTACATAATTTGGCTTCGGTTAAGATTAAAAAACAAATAGGATATTTACCGTCCTGTTTATTGTTGCACTTTTTATTTCGAAAACATGTTTAAAATGTTTATATACTTTAATAATGAGTATCCATACCGCGTAACTTTAGCAATATTTACGGAATTTTATGGTAAATTATTCAAAGGTAAAGTTTTCGTAGGCAGAGTTATTAAACTGTTTCTCTTGAGTCAACAAATCGCATTTATGAAGCGTGTTATTCACTCAAACGAAGTTTTTAAGAACTTTCAAGCGTTTAACTTTGTTGGTGCTTCTTTAAGTATTTTACTCGGACGCAAACTTCTAATTAATTGAGAAGACTACCTTGTCGCACTTTTTTATTTCTTAGTTTTAAACTGAAATATGTCACTCGCATCATGTCTTCAATGTGCTTTAAATAATATTATTCACACAACTAAACATATTCTTTTGATAAACTTGTAGAACGAAGCGGTTTACAAAATCGAATGTTTACAAGATATAAGTATGTTTATAAATTTTCACTCCTCATATAAAAATCAAAGAGACTGCGAAATATGATCTAAGCTGAATTTATTAATGGTCTTGGAAAAAAATATTAATTACTTTTACAGAAATTATCACCTAATGCCAACAAATAAAGTAGATTAATTAAAACTATATTTTTGGCGTTCTTTTTAATTAAACAGTTAACAAGTTTTTTTAAATTTAATTAATATTCCTTATGGCCAAATTAATTGGATATTTCAACTTCAACTAACTAACTAACTAACTAACAATAACAATAAACAGAGCTAATCCAGAAATTTGTTAGAATATATTAAATAGACGCTACGTCTCTTCCGACCATTACTGTCCTGGCGGCAAATTGGATTTCCGACCTTCGTAAGTGTGAAGGTAAATAAAATCCTATGTCCTTTTCCCGTCAATAGTTTATTAATTTTCTGTTTCGAAATTGATAGAACTGCTTCCGCAGCCTAGTGTTAAGGGCGTGTGCTTTAGTAACCGGAGGTCGGAGGTTAGAATCCTGCGGAGTCTAAATCAATATTTAATCTTGTTTCCTAGTCGGTTAGGGCAATGCGACCCTGATAAACTCGATTATCTGTAAAGTAAAAGGATCCATGCGTTGAATGGGCAAGGTAAAACTTAGTCCTGCACCAGATCTCTCTCCGGTCGTGCCGGTTATTGGACCCATCAGACTATGAGAGTGATGGAAGAGGGAATGCACCCGTGTTTGTGCGTATATTTGTGCCCTATACCTGCCCAGTTGGTTGATCTCTAATATACATCGGCCGCAATAGTCGGGTCGACAAGGTCATTTTTATTATTATAATTATTTCTAAATTGAAGCTAAGTCAAGCTGAAATGATTAATATTTTAAGTTACCACATCCTCGTTGGTAGTCGAATAATCTACCACCGGTTTAAAATGGAACTCTCTGGTTTAAGGGGAACTGGTGTAAGAACTTAGCGGGACACTTTTTTCAATAATAAGTGTTGGCAGAAAACGGTTAATATCATTATTGTATTTAAATTGGTTGGGCAGGTCATTATTGTGGAACATAAAGGGAAAAGGCTCCAGAATCAACCCTATATTTCTTCGAGTTCTGTGGCCCAAATAGGGAGTCGTGTCATTTACTGATCCAAGCTTCATGTACATTCTACATGTTTATATTCCCTCTCTTATCCCTCTGTCCGCTTAGCAGCTCTTCATGTAAATTGCCTAATCATTATTGATATTTTAATATGAAATTAAAAAAAGTAAGACGCAAAATGACCCGTCAAACTATTCGTATTGAATAATTTAAATGTTATCAAATGATAATTGTAAAACGGAATATTGCGTATATCTTAAATAAAAATTCAAAACCTAAATCACAATGACGCATTATTTAAAATTTGCTGTTTTCTATTCAGAGCTAGTTACGTATCAAATACCTCATCGAACATCTTATGTGCTCTTATTACCATTTATCGCACCCACTACATTTCTTCACTTAAACTTTGCATACAGAATTTATGTAGTTGTTGAGTTTGTTATAATCTGCATTATTTAATTATTGAAAATAACGTTAAAAGCAGGACTTTTACTTCATGGTAATGGATAAGCTATTTTGCTCGCCTTAAGACATAGCTGTGAATGTCCGTCCTTTTCTCAGTATGTACGAGGGAACTGCTCTTTAAAACGGAATATAGTATTGTATATAAACTTCTACTCTTTCCGGTACAGCACTGCTGTAGTTTCGGTTAGGTTTACGGGATTTCGTTATATGCGTTAACAAGTTTGTTAAGAAAATTTGATTTTAATAAGCAAAATTGGTATAACACAATAATTCTAATTAAATAACTTAAATTTCATGGTTCATTTCGAATACGAAGAAATATTACTTTACCCCAAAACATTGTTGGTAATACTTTAAGTGCTTTGGCGAAACGAATTTTCTTAAGAGTTTCAAAAATTCCTTTCATCTCCAATCGTAAACGGCATACCAAAAAAATACCGATTCATTTTGTGTTACAATTACGAGAAGAGTCTAACAATTTTGTACAATATATTTTGAATTGAAAACGAAACAACACCGCAGCGTCGATAAATCATTGAATGCTATAAATTTAATGGCGCATTGAAACTTTATGCAAACAAAACATTGCAGCTACGCGCATTTTCAATTGCAAAAGCAAACCTGTAGGGTTCTAGTGAAACTATTCAATTATTGGTCTTGCTTGTGTAATATGATATGATATATTGTAATATATGATTGATAAACAGCTTAATTTTTCAATATTTACTATTAAAATCGAAACAAAATGAGGCAAAGTGTAACATACAAAGTAATAGTCCTCGGGCAAAAATATTCTCCTTAAGAGTGAAGAGTATTAAAATTTTTTGCTTTCAATAATAAAATCTACTAAATTGAATGCCTATTGCATTTCAGTGCTTCATAAATAAAATTCTTGCGGTCAAAATCCAGGGAAAATCCCCGTAGATTTTGGCCGGCGGGGATTTTGACCGCAAGTGTGGTCGTTGATGCTGTCAACTTTTCCGATAACATTACAATTTTGCACTAGATTTTTTATAATTATAACAAGTTTACACAAGGATTGCAAGTTAATAATGATTTTTTTTAGTTTAACACGTCCTAGTGACAAGAAAAATTTTGCATTTTTATGTGTCGTAAAAGTAAACTGAACAAATACAATAGTAAAAATCAGTCGGTGAAATTTTAATGAAATAGCTGATATTATAAACACACTTTATGGTTTTATAATCGTGTAACTTCTTGGTTGGTAGGTATATTAAAATATCACATATGTTTATTAATGGTAACTATCATCTGGTCAGTTTAATATTTCCTGTTTTTAGTATAATATTGAGAAATTATAAGGCCACAAGTTTGTTTGTTAATCCGTATAAAGATGCATATAATATAATTATTATATGCATAGTCATAGTCTAATGACTAAGTTATATTTACCACACAAGTATTAACCATGTTCTAAATTCTGTACACGTTCCGCTTTAAACTTATTAACATATGAATTTAGACTCGTGAATTGAAAACTTGTCAAGATAAACTCAACCGCTTATAACATAAAGAGAATCCAATATAACGTTGGTGCGTACGTTTCGAGATAAACCTGCTTAAGCTGCGCGTAATTGCTCTCGAGAATAAAGACGGTATTCGTACAAACGAATATGTAATCCTTATCTTCTTCTCATAGACTTCTAAATTTTTCGTGGGTAGTGAACAAAAGTTTAGACGTTCTTTCTATTTAGCTCCAATCTTTTAAATTAATAATTAGTGTTTATTGATTATTGAAAGTTAAACTTTAGCTTAATTAAGTACATATTAATGTCAAAATATAAAAGTGGCTAGTTTTATGTTAAAAGTAAACAATAGTCACCGCCTGCCAGCAAAATCTTAGCATTTCTCTTAAATCGCTTCACCTTACCTACCATAATGTCGAATTTATCTCAAATAATGTCTTACGCAAAATCGCCTTGAAGAGAACATAACGAAAAGGTTTGAAGACCCACAGGCTCAAATAATCGAATGGGATCTTCATGAAGGACACTGCTAGAATTGTGAAGAGCTGGCAACTTTAGAGAGCTGTTTTAGCTAGCTTGCTGGCGCAGCAAAACCAAGAAAAGTGCTTGCTGCGCCAGCAAACTCAAGGAGTGCGCCAAACAGGATCGACGAATTGGATCACTAGGAGCCGTAGAAAGCGCTTATAGTGTCAGGGGTGCTGAAATCAAACAGAAGATTGTTCGAAGGTATTTCAACATAATCCATAAATATCTGCGCTTGGATAAGGTTAGTGAAACCGACATAAAGTGTGCCATACTTCTGGATCATCCGGCAAGCAGCAGCATAGGCCTCTGTTGGTTAGGGTTCTATAATTTAAATGTCAGGGACAAAGTTTGGAAACCCAAACTCAACAAAGGGAACACAGATTTCACTAAAGGAGCTTCTCACGCAGCAAGGCAGTCAGTTTTGTTAAAGCATCGACTCACTTTGGACTGCATTCCGTGTGGACGCAGAACGGGTCATACTCGCTCAAAATTAGCATCCAAGGTCGACAGAATCACCACTGAGGAGGAACTAGGCACTCTTATCACAACATTCCACAGGCCTCAACTAAGTCACCAAAAAAACCTAAAGTAAGAAGACATCCTGTATCCTTGAAACATATACTTTTTACTTAAATTTAATCTTAGTTCGAAAAATGTTTTATAATGTTCGTTAATTGATTGTTATCCTACAGTAATTTGTATATAAAAGATAGTAACTTTGTTTACCATTTTTGTTCTTTTTCATGCGTTTTTCTTATTTAAATATGATTTGTATTAACATTGTTATTGTTTTGAGTCAAATAACTCTTTTGTCACTGTTAACTGTGTCGCCTGACGTTTGTCGCTTACAACGTTCCATTTATCTCTTAGTGTCTTAGTGACGTCCGCTTCACTAATATAAATTACGATTCCTGTTTTTAAATTTTATATAATATATATTCGTACTGTTACTATTTGTGTTTTTTCTGTTTTGTTAAATATTTTACTGTAGACTTTAATCATTTTGGTTGTTCTACTTATTATTATTATTTTTTTTTTTCCTTAGTATTATATTTTGGTATTTTGTGCTTATGTGTGCTGGCGGGTGGTGCAAGGATTGTTGTTGCCTTACTTGTAGCAACGTGTTTCATTATTCACATTTATATTTTTAATATAATATTATTATATATACATATATTTATTTTTTAGTAAATTATATAATTTTATTATGTTTGATACATCTGATGATGACTTATATTATTCTGCTAATGATTCTACTGTTTCGAGTGACAGTAGTGGTTTAAAATCAATTAATGGATCTCTCGGGGACTTTATGAAGAATACTTTCCAAACTCGTCATAGTAACACATTAAATATTTGTCACATTAATGCTCAAAGCATCCCTAGTCACTTTGATGAGTTAAGGAAGGATTTTCGACTCTAACGTACACGCTGTCCTACTTCTGAGAGTTGGCTTGAACCTCACTTGCCTCTACCTTGTAAACTTCTACCCGGTTTTATTCTCTATACGAAAATGACCGTATAGGGAAGAGGGGAGGAGTGCAATTTACCTCAGATCGGATTTACTGCACAAAGTCCTAACTACATCTTGTCAGCATTAGACGGCTGCTGAGCATCTTTTCTTGAGGTTTCACCCAGTGGTGCTAAGTTAGTATTAGGTAGTAGTTATTGTCCTCCTAACGCAGATTACTTCACTGACTTTGAGCTAGTATTAGAATCTGGTCTAGAGTATGCACATCATGTCATTATGGGTGATTTCAACACCAACTCCTTTCGCCAAATTCGGTCCGAACCCTCAAAACTCCTGCATATAGTCGAGTCGAGTTCTTTTTCATATTTTGCCACTTCAAGCAAACCCATTCAAACCTCTCTGAAAAGACACTTGGCCTTCGATTTAATCTTTACATCTAATCCTTCCTTGGTGTCCTTTCACGGACAACATCCTTCCCTGGTTTTTCACTCCATGACTTAATTTTCCTCTCTTATTTCCTTAAACCTCCTAAACCTAAACCTAAGGTCCCTGCGTGTTCTTTTGCCAGGCTGAATGTTGATCAACTGCGAAGGATGCTGGTAAAATAGAATGGGGATTCTGTATTCAGCGGAGACCAAAATGATAAAATTAACTCTTTGAACTCATCAATCAACTGAGTTGTATAATATCATGCTCCCATTAGAAAAATTGTTTAGGCGTCCACCAGCTCCCTGGCTAACCTAATGGCATCTCGTATGGCGATGTAGACGTAGGGAACCAAATTTTCGAAAATATAAAAGGGATCGTACTGAGGAGAATTGGTCGCTCTACAAACTGGCTCGAAATCGATGCAATCAGATGATACGCAATGCTAAACGCCGTTATATCCACGAAAATATTACTCAATCTACTCCTCACCTGATATTTGAATTCCTTGGAACCTCTAGGTATCGGTAAGTCGGCTATCAAACCTACCTTATTTCTATAAGTTTAGATGATTTAAATCGCCATTTCACTTCCACTTCTTCGTTAGATCATCTAACTATACGTGAATCTATTTCATTTTAAATGGTTTGTCGCGTCCTAGTATTAAACCTTTAAATTTTCTCAGTTACTTCTGCAGACGAGATTAAAAAGCTGTCCTATCTATTAAATCCAATGCAATCGGATGTGATAAAATCGGTCGACGGATGATTGTTCCTATCCTGATTTTCCCTACCAACGCTCCACATATATTAATCTTCTTTAGATTTCGGACTTTCCTGTCATTATGGTGATGCACTTATCCGTCCCTTCCCTAAATGTTCCGATCCTCGTTTTAAACCATTTCCGGCCTATCTCTATTTTACCCTTCCTTTCTAAGGTACTTGAATTTTGTGATTTATAAACAACTATCCTGTTTCGTCTTCAGCAATAAACTGATAAGTCCTTTACAATCAGGTTTTAGACCTGGCCATAGTACCACTACTGCCTTACTTGAAAGTGACTGGATATCTAGAGCGGGTTTGGAAAGCTCTCAAGGTCACGGTTTTAGTTCTATTGACTTTACATGCATTTAATACGTCGTCACGATATCCTTCTGCAGTCCTCTCCAACCAAAATGATTTTGGATGAAGCACTGAAATGGTTTTCATATCTTCGAGGACGCCAGCAGTCCGTTATTTTTGACGAATCATCTTCGTCCTGGCTGAGTCTTTGATCTAGGTGTCTCAAGGCGGTATATTTCTCCACTTTTATTTTCTTTGTTCATTAATCTTATTTCTACACTTCAATGTGCGTATCATCTTTATGCTGATGACCTCAGTTATACGCTCAAGACCACGTTGATAAGCTCTCTACAAACAATTAGCTCCATTAACGATGATTTGGCCTTTAAAAAATTGGTGTGACAGATTTGGTTTAATCAGAACCCATCAAAGTGCTCAAGCAATCGTTATTAGAAGACGCGAGCTTTTAAACAAGGTGGATTTATACACTTCCACCCATAATTTGTAACTGGCAATATCATTAAATTAATCAGCGATAGGCAAAAAATCTAGGGTCTGCAAATTGATAAAACGCTGAGCTGGAAAGCCATACTTTCAAGTGGCCCAAAAGTCACTGGTGTACTGCGTTACCTGTACAGGATGAAAAATTTTACCCATTCAATCGAAAGTTACGCTCGTCAGGCCCTAGTCCTTCCAATTATCGACTATGGTGATCGTGTGCTATTTTGACCTGAATGCAGATCACCTAATAAACTTGACCGACTTCTGAATAACTGATTCGATTCGTTTTCAATCTCGGTAAATTGATCACGTTTCAAATTACCGCCTCCAACTTCAGTGGTTACCTATACGCCAGCGACGCTCCTTACGAGCCTTAACCACTTCATTCAATCCTAAATTCTGCATCCACACCGTCTTACTTTATCAACTAATTTTCATACCTATGTGAAGTCAGTAACAAAATCTTCGTTCAACGTCATAATCGTCTCCGCAATGCCCCATTCACCGTTCTGACTTCACGACTCTCTCTGTTTTATATTCAATCTATTCTCCTATGGAATGCGCTACCTCGAAATTAGGATGGCCAAGTAAGCAATATTTAAGAAAAACTTAAAAGCATTTGTTCAAGGACTTATTAAGGATAAGTAGTCATCAAATTATTTATATAGTTATTATATTATGTTTACATTTAAAACATTTACTTATTTACTGTGAGAGTTATATTTTTGTATATGTATTATATGTATTATATTTATATTTATATATGTATATATTAATATTTATGTATTTATATGTATATTGGCATTTGTATTCATGTTAATATATACATTTCTTTGTTTTTCCATTACATATTGTTTGTGCACCTCCAACTATTATCTCTTGCACCACCCTTTAAGGTTGACTGGTAGAAAATGCTTATGCATTAAGTCCGCCTTTGTACTATATGTGCATTAAGTTTAAATAAATAAAATAAATAAATAAATAAATTCTAAGTTATCAAAACGCTAACCTATAGCACTAGAAAATAACCGCCCCAATACTAGAATTTTATTTAAGAAGGAAATACTTGTAAAAACATGTTTTAAAATTTTGCCACACGTGCCCCGACTGCCTCTAGTGTAATTTCACTGCTGTAGGACACGGACTATAAATCCTGTAGAAAAACAGAACTTGTATTGTTTAAGGCTTTTTACGTAACAAGTGGCAACTTGTCTTCAATTTTTTTTTCAAGTGCTAATTTTTAATGTGTCAAGAAATCATATAACTGAAATAAATTGTTTTTACGACGTTAAAAGTCGTCGAGTTTGCTTGTCACCCTTTCCACAGTTCCTCAAATCGAAAGTCTTCGATCAGATCAGCGATATTCGCAAAGTGGCCGGTGAGGGCTGGATGAGAATAGCCGAAGATTGGAAGCGGTGGCCTGCATAAGGGGAGCCCTATGGCCTGCAGTGGATTGACACAGGCTGATAATGATGATGAAGGTGATGACGAAAGAATAATTAATCTAAGTTTTTGCACGAAATTCGCACGATTACACGAATTACGTATAGTAAAATTGTAACAACCATAACATATGTATCATATTGACGTGTGCATTTTGTATTTTCCCGCATATATTTTTATATTAGTATTTCCGTATTACTTCGGGTTTACCGCGCCAGAATATGACTCATATTTCCCGAGAGGCATCATTGCTTCGGCAATAATATTTCATGTCACCAGTAGTAGCTGTAAAATGTGATATGCTCATAAATGAAGTCAGATTCGATGTCACGTTCCCTCAGTACACGTTAAATGAATGAAGTACCTAAGTGAGAGATTCGTAACTTCTATTTTTACGTAGCATGTTGCTTATAAAGTATTTACATAACGTACAGACATCCATGTGTCTACATTTAAAGAAATTATTGCAATTTTTTTATATTTTTACAACGGAAACTTATTGATATTATACTATTTACACATTTAATTACTTTATGGTTTTAGCAAAAGTATGTGGGTTATATCATATTGTTTAATATAAATATCATATAGTTTATAATCAGAACTAAAGAGCAAATAAATAAAGTGAGGAAGCTGAACATACAGAACGTAGAGAGAGGTATATTCATTGACAAGAGCTTATTTACACTATTCTAAGATTTCGTACTATTCCCACAAAAATCCACATCTTTTTAACTTTCACGTAGCTTCCCACTTTGGGCATTAAATATAATTGTCATTTCATGTCCGTTAACCTAAAGAATCATAATCTTTGAGACGGCGGTTCCTCTTTTTAAAAAAAAAATATAATCTAGACTGACGGATCATGAATGCTGGAAAAAGTCCGAAAAGTTGGGAGCAAATATATATAACTTACGCGAAAAATCCGTAAATTAAAAGGTTAAATACGTATAGTAACTGCGTAAATAAAGGAAATAATTATGTGATTAACTAACTTTAAACAAACATAATGCACCGGGAAAGAAATTAACTACGTGACCGTATCACAATTGTTTGTTGTATATTAAAAACTATCAGCTTTTTTAAAATATTAAATATTTAAACACATTTTAAAAACGGGCAATCTCTAACGAGACATTTCTAGTGACAGCAACTTCATTGCTTAAACGTAGTAGCATAATCGTATCTAGTGTTAAATATAAATAAATAAATTTATTGAGTTAAAAACCCTTTTTTTTAATCTCTAAATATTAAACATCGTATGGCACTATGAAACAATAGAAGAACTCGGCAAACGGCGAATCAAATAACTTATTGCAAACTTCCTATTTGACTACAGTTCAACTCAAGTTTCCGTTTATTGCACCCGTTTTATTGCTCAAACGTACTGTATACTTTTTGTGAAATACCTATAAAGTTATTGTCTTATCTTTTTGTTAAAAAATAGTTTTCCTTCCCTTCCACTAAAGTTTCGTTTGATATTATAATTTTTATGAATACTAATTATTCAGAGAAAATTTGTTTTTTCGCAGGATATGATAAAGGCTCCGAAACCACTGAACCGATTTGAAATCTTCATCAAGAAAGCTATATTGTTCTTGAGTAGCATATTTATATTTCCCCTAGGAAATCTTTCGAAAAACTTCTTGGACTTCTAGTACATTATATAACGACACAACTCATGTTTACCATTGTATCTATCAATGCATGGATCTATCCAATTCTATATTCAAGCAAAATAAGAGATAGAATTTGGAAAACAAAGTTTAATGTCAAACGGAGGACGGAGGAAACTGTGTTCTCATTGGTGAATTACCCCCATGTTTAATCACCACGTCATGTTGAACCTAGGAGAGTGTCTAGGTCATGGTGCAATTAAGCTTTGATCTTGGTCTTTGTTTACAAAAACTCCGTATAGAAAAGTAAAACGGATGTGTATGAAAACTGCATTAAAATACATACAAATATTTAATATACTGATAATTTAATTCAAGATGGTATATCCACCAAATATGTTTAAAGCAAAAGTTAAACAACCGCTAACGTAGAATGTAGAGAATTCAATCGGGCAACATCCAACTAATCGTAGTTTAGGATTGTGTTCCTAAACTCCGATTGACTTGTTGCTAAACAAACTTCACTTCAAATTAAATTATTTGTTTGATTAAAAACAAGTTTTGACTACTTTTCTTAGAATACGCAATAAACTTAATGCTAAGCATTCACCACAAAATTTACTAACTATTCTGTTAAGTGCAGTGGTGATGTGGAATGCTTTTAATGAATACCGAGAGCAAAATTAATAAAAAATCTGAGATCTTAAAACTAAACAATTAAATAGAATTTTGTATTTAAATATATCTAGAATTATAATATTTCACAAAATGGTAAATTAAAGATGACACATTTAAGTCTTTATTTTAATTATGGAAATATCCTAAAATTTAATTACATATTTATATTCAAAGGGTTTCAGTGTCACCATCCTCTTTACGCAGTCCAAATGGCTTACATTTAGCTTTATTGTCAAATTCAATATAAAATAATACACTTTACAGAAATTGTGAAAATTATTGTTTTCACTAGTTTGGAAAAGGGAGACTGACCTGTAAAGATGCAGGTGCAAGAAACTCGGCGGGCTATTTATGACATTTTTGTTGACAAATTTTTGATTCACTTCAGGTATAAATGTGAGGGTACATATTTTATTCAATTGAAAAATATTTGTGGGACGTTAATACAAAACGAGCTATCTCCACATCAGTTAAATGGCTTTTTCTTATTTGCCTATATCCGCAAAGCTCATTTTTCTGACAAGCCTATTAATATAGAAGTCCAATTACGTTTTTGCATTTTATTGTTATCCCAAGAAACATTGTCAAAATATTTTTTCTCCTCAATTTTCGGTGTACCTGCTAAGTATTTCTTTAATTGGAGTTAAGTTAATGACAACGATTGCTATGAACCACAATATTAAGACCAATCTGCAGAACTTATAATGTTTTGCTCTATTCGTTTACAAGTTTAAAGAATTCTGAGTATTTGATATCCGTTTTCGGTGAAAAATTTTTAACCTCCACTATTTTCTTTGGTCTAGCCGAGTCGGATGCTCAAAGTAATATGAAACATTTTTAGAAAGCGGAAATAGTTGAGCTGCTTTTCCTTTTGAACTAAATTGTTTATAATTACTATTTATTCATACGAATTCCGTTCTCAAGCGTATGTGACATCTTCACGCTGCACGTTTATATGTTGTTTAGAGTAATGAAAACGGTAAAGTTCCTTCGACAATATATTTAAAGTTTTGCACAAATCTCACAACATCAAACTTGGATACATGACGTTTATGTAACTAAGTTTTTATGACAACTCGAGTATATAAATTACATCACAAATTATAATACTTTTAGCAAAATACTAATAAATATCTCCCCGGTTTTTGTACTATTTCTTTTATAACTTTCAGGTTCACCAACCCAGCCAACAAAGTAACAAAACTATTTCCTCAATTTACTTTCGCTAGATCACCTAAAAATAATAAGTTTAAATTAAAGATATCTTCATATTTCTCCAAAATGTGAATTTGCCACATTAAATAATAGTAAACATTATCGTTTACAATTATTTTTCGGCACACGATAGCGATTTGTCTACAACCAAGTACATTCCGAACATTGAAGAAGTCCTTAATTTTAAACTGTCATAACAAAAAACAAACATGACCTGGATTTGTAGTAAAACAAATGACAAATTAGAAATGGAAAATATGATGAACTACCGTGAGCTTTTGAAAGATTCCAATCTCGAGATCATTAATATTGCACAAAGTTACCCCATCCATGTCCATCCTAAAACTTGTCGTAAATTATCATAACTTTCTCGATACTGGTGTTAAACTTTATCTCTTATCATAGTTCATTAGTTATTGCAGATGGTTACACTGAAGGGTGTCCAAAGATGAAACAGATGTCTGAAAATGTAATACTAAAGTTGCAAAGATATTCGGGTACCAAGAGCCTATTTATACAATTATTATCATGTAAGTTGTTATTACCGAAAATATTTAAGTAAAACTAAATATAAGAACAAGGATAATACGGAATCTTAAAATAAATAGCAATCACGTTTTTATCGTAATCTAATACAAAGATGAAAAGAGCTTCACATATTCTATATTCGATCCGTCCACAGAAGAACCAGTGTAGAAACTCGTGCTCATTTTGATTTTCAATATATGAATTTCCCATTAAATAGGTTTTTAAATTAATTCAGCCTTACAATGCGTTATCTGAAATCATTAAGCAGTCTTTGTTTTTATCTAGAAAATACACCAGTTCTATAATTCATATGTCGAAAATGAAAATTACAATTTATCATAATTCACAAATCAAATAGTCATGTTTTTGTAATAAATGGGCCTTTCTTAAGTACGTCTTGGGTTGTGTATTAATATACTTTATAGGGTTGCATTATTAAGGTAATGAAGATAGTGTCGTATCACGCAGTCACAACTGAAATTTCGATGAAATAAAATATTTCATCGAAATTTCAGTTGAGGGGTAAAGGGTTCACAGGCGGTGCATGAAATGTAACGGCAAATATTTATTAAAAGGGATCCTAATATTTATGTAACATATTTTTTACTAGAAGCAATTTAACAGTAAATTTCCTAACGTCGGCTGGTTAATTATCTTGTAATCGATTCCATTAAGTTTCGACTGCTATCGATTGGAACAATTATTTCAGCCGATCACGTCTGGAGAGCAACATGTAATTAATTCTACGTTAATTAACGTAGAATGTGCCAAATTGGCTGACTCAAGTTAGCACGTTTCTTTAAGTGTCTTATGTATAATACAGTATAATCAAAGCAAAAGTAAATTCTATGAAGTTTAATTATATTTATACAAAGTAGCAGTGCAGAACTTTATGTGGCTTTTATCAGGTTTTTTATTTTATTTTTCATTCCAACCAAAGAGATAGGCATTGTTTCCCTTGACTAGACTTACATTGTGTTATATCTTTTATTCCTAATTTAAAATGTCGGGGCCCTGGTGTATAAAAGTATCCCAGAAGAGTTTTTTCCTGAGCGTTTTGTCTTCCTAATCTTATAAACGACTTAATATATGTTTTAAATATTGTCATTTGAACTATAAGGTGATACGACAAACACAATTATATGTAAATAATAGTCTCCTTTTTGTTTATGTTAATTCAATTCTAATTATTAGGTTTAGACTAGCAAACAGTCCAAACAGCATAACAAAATACAAAACAGAAATATTAAAAATATAAATACAAGTACAAAACAATAAAAGTCAGCTTTACAATTACTTTAAAAATAAATCAAAATTTACATTATATAACTAAACGGTTATTAAGCTTTGTCGTGAGCCAAAGAAAGACTACGTCTTAATAGATTTTATATCAAATTTATGACTCCCAATGTAAAGCAAGTAAAGTTTGAAGTGGTCTTGGATGAACACTGTTTTGTGGGATAACGTTAGATGCAAAATTTAAATGCGATTCATATAATTAAAACCTGGCGAGTGAAGCTTTCTCTGAAGTATACATAGGTAGTTAAGAAAACTATAAATGAAATATTAATGCTAATTCTACGGTACAATATATAAGATTATTACAATTCTAGTCCTCTAAAACGTGCAACTCGTGCAACCTGGGCCTCAAATATTTACAGGCCAGCGACGATTCTTTGTGTCGGAACGTGTCCTAGAAAAGGGAGAAAAACCAAGTGTGGGTTTGTAATGAAGACCTCTGCTTATAAAAATTAACAACGCAAGAGATTATTCCAAATCTATTCCATTTTCGCAAGTCGGGCTTCTCAATTTCGAGTAGGGAGAACGGAAGCAGGAAGACAAACATCATTGCAGTCGATCAACAACGTCAGTCTTCCTAGAAAATGCAGGACAACTTTTAAGAACATTCTAAAAACTTTATGTCTCATTTTGTAACAGTGGACGAGTCCGTATTTTTAATCTGGAGACAAAACAGTGATCTTCGCAATGGACACTAAGGTAAAAGTGGTCAAATTTTCATTTTCAGGTATATTTATTCAATATAGAAGTGTAACACTCTTTTATTGATTGTAAAGGACGCTACCACTGGTTCGGAATAGGACGCCTCTAACCTTAGAAAAGCCGGCGTAAAAAAACTTAGCCGGCCTTTTTGTCATCTTTTAAAATAATCAAATATAAATTATATTAGCAATATACAGTTCTATGATACGTATTTTAAATTTTAAAAAGCCTGGAGCGGGTATTCCATTACCAGGTTGTGTTATCATTTATAAATTTCATACTTTTGTTCAGCTCCAGCTTACTTAAGCTTCATCTAACACAGAGGTCGAAGGAAGCTACCGTTCCCTCGGAGTAGATGACCAACACTTTCTGCTAGAAATTATGACGGAAAAAAATGCAGATATTTGTAAAGAGTCTGTTAAAATAACACAGCCAGATTCCTCGACGGACTGTTCGTGTCAAATAGTAACAATTGAGCTATAAAGTATCGAGGAAAATACTATTATTGGCAATATATTCGGTAGTGTGGTTTTGCTTTGCGATTTTGCTGTCAATTTCCTCTTACGATCACTTACTCATAGCTTATTAATGTGTAAACTACGGCTATTTATTTTTATTTATATTTTTCGGTCAGTATTTTAGTGTCGATCGTGTAATACCGTAGAATTTAATACTTAAGCTATCACAAAATCATCAGAAGAAAAAATCTACATGTTTTAACAGTATTGCGCTGTAATAAGCTTAATAGAAATTCGTGTAGCGAATTTGTGTATCTGTCAGTTTTTAGTTATCTGTTAGCAAATTGTTATTAAGCATGGATAAGTATTTAGAAGATCCATGTCCCTGGCGGATATTTGACATCGTTGGAGGTTCCTTTTTGACGGGAGTTCTAGGAGGTGCATTGTTAAATTCGATTTATGGATATAGAAGGTCACCAAGTGGCTTTCGTAGAAAAATCGTACGTACTTTCTTATTAATATTAATATGCCAAAGCCTTTTTATTGTCATTTAACTTTACGTTGCCGATGATTTTGCATATGTTCATCATCATTATCAGCCTGTACTAGTCCACTGCTGGACGTAAGTCTCTCCTAATGCACCCCGATCCATTAAGAGGTTTGGACTGGTTTGCGGGTTGGTGGGTGTACCGACTTTTTACATGCCCGTCCGACTCATGAATAGTTGCTTCTCCGCGGTATTCGAACCCACAATCTCCGGTGTTGGCCCTTGCTTATTTATAGTGAATTAAAAATGAACTTAACAGAATTACATTTTGTTATAAGACACATTTTTGTTATAATTATTTGTTCAACAGATTTGAACGAAAATTTAATATTTACTAGTTTATAAAGCTTTAAAGTAATTTGCAAGATTGTGCAAAGTTTAAACGTAAACGTTTAAATTACTATACTTTTTAAAACATTAATCATCATCATCAGCCTGTGTTAGTCTACTGCTGAACATAGGCCTCCTCTAACGCCCGCCTATTAGGGGGTTTTTAGACCGTATCCCACTACGCGGGTTCAATGCGGGTTGGGTTGTAACATGAATATTAACTATTTACTCGAACAGGTTGGAAGCTTGGCCATAATGAAACATCGAACACTAAAAACGGGAAAGAGTTTTGCTGGATTTGGTTTATCTTATGGGACAACTAACTGTACCCTAGAGTCCCTTCGCAGGAAAAATGATACATGGAACTCTTTAATCAGTGGGACATTAGCAGGCGCGTTACCAGCTGTCAGATGTGGTAAAAAAAATTAAGATACAAATTTCAAATTCCCAATTAGTTAATATACAAAAATATATTTGGATTATTATTAACGTTAAAGTTTCCCAATATCCCTGTACATAATTGTTTTGTTACTGAAGTATTCTAATTTATCTTTTTTTTAAATATTACTATTACTAATTATCTGCTTTGTGCTTGTCCTCCAACCAATTAAATTCCATATTTCTAAAACTGTAGAAACTGTACATTCGTCAGCTTTACCGGTCAATCCCAAATATATACTTCAACCTTGACATTGGCAAAAAAAGAAGAATAACGTTAAAGTTTATTATCAAAATATTTAAAATATAATAAATGACTATTTTTTTATGCGGAATAAATCCCTAAATAACACAAGCTATTTAACAAAAGGACAAAACAACCATACTTTAGCAAATTTAATTTTGAAATAATAGTATAATAATAATAATAATACAATGAAATAAAAACTCAATGGCGTGTAGATACAGTTAAAACTATACCAATCATTATTTCAACCACTGGAGTCGTTCCCACAACCCTGCACAAAAGTCTCAAAAATCTTCAAATTCATCCTATTACCTACCTTCTGCTTCAAAAAGCTGCCATATTAAATACCTGCAGAATTGTTAGGAAATTTCTTTCTATAGATTAAGTTTTTTTCTATTTAAAATATTTTTACTTGGCCAAAAGCCCGTAAAAATATTAAGACCCCCCTGAAATGAGTGAAAAATAAATGTTGTAAAATGTAAATAATAATACAACAATAATAATATTTCTGGATGAAAAACACAACATCATCTAGTCCCAATCTTGTACTATGGAAACTAGATAACTGATAAATACATAGACTTACTTTTCTTTTGTATATAAATATATATAATATAGATACAAACACCCAGACATAACAAAAATACTATATTCATCACACAATATTTTTCCCGTGGTAGGAATCAAACCCACACCCGTTGGCGCAACAGTCAGGGTCACTAATCACTGCGCCAAGCGGGTCGTCATATACATATATGACGACTGCGTTGTTTACATATATGCATGTATTGAAGTAAATCAGCAGAGAAGTAGTGTGATAATTGTAGCGTTTTATTGATGAATTGTCATTGACATATATAATGGCTGACTAATATATGATGCCGTTTCGTTGTTGTTGTAACGTTATTGATAAGTGTTAGCGTATATTCTAATTCAATGGTATAAGTGAATGAAATACAATAACATTGTTTAAGGGTAAGTGTAAGTCGTAAGTTCAATAGTTTAAACGGCGCTGACTAGCGAAATAGTACCACGGTTAATCATGATCATCATTATTAGGATGTGATAGTCCACCCTTGACATAGGTCTCCGTTGCGGCGTCCGCGTCGAGGTCAAGCCGACGATGAAATTATCTCGGCCTAGTCCAGACCGCCGATGGAAGTTTTGCGCCATTTTGAGCGCCTCGCGCCAGAGTGGGAGAGCAGCGGCAGCTCTCGGCAGAGTGCTCCCAACACCAGAGACCCAGCAGCTCCGCTGTCGCCGCCTGTACGCCGGAGTCAGGTCCATGGTCCTGCGGGCACATCCGTGGGCTGACACCTCCAAAAGGAGAGTACCGCTCTACAAGGAGAACCCAGAGGGTGTTGGCGCTATTGCGCCCCTTGCAATACAGGAGTGGAGCTGCGGTGGAGCACCCAGCGCCGGCTCGTCGAACAACAGGCCATACGCCCCTGTCCTTAAGTGGTGGCTAGAAGAGGCATGGCTCCTTAACGATCCGCGCGACGCAGGTTCTCTCGGGACACGGCTGTTCTCGGGAGGTACCTGTGCTGTGGCCGGTAGGGAGCCTACAGAGGAGTGCTTACACTGAGGCGTATGTGCCGAGAAGAGACGGCCCAACACGCGCTGGAAGAGTGCCCAGCCTGGGTCGAGCAACGCCGAGAGCTGCGTATGTAATGCACGACTTCGTTTCCTGCCGAGTGCGCAGGATGCTAGAGAGCGAAAGGTCGGGCGCCGTCCTGCTTTGAGGACGATGGCCCGGAAGGAGGCCGCGAAGGGACAGGGAAGCCGTGAACGCCCTGGCATATCCGCAGAAGAAGGCCAGGGCGCTGGAAGAGTGGCGTCGCGCGCAACCTTCCCCTGACATGAGCCTTCCTGGGCGGCCGGCAAGGAGGGTGCCGCTGCCCAGAGAAAGACTTCTGATGGAGCGCGTGCTTGTTTGTTCCGTCACGGCGCTCTGGGGTGACGTTCCGGTGTCCCAACACACCCGGAGAAGAAGAGACCGAGAGGCCACGTCGCGCCGGGGTCTCCGAAGACTGTGATCAGCGCCCGCGGCACCGGCTACAGCGACATGAGAAGGAACAACTGTTGGTTTTTAGTGGGCAGTACCAGCTGTTCCATCTTGGTCCTGGGGAGCCCTACATATTCTCTGCTGCCCCTCACTTTGGTGCGTGGGAATCCGTAAAAAAAAAAAAGGTCTCCCGTAATGCAGGCCACCGTTTCTGATCCTCGGCTATTCTCTCCGAGCCCGCACCGGCCACTATGCGAATGTCGTCACTCCATCTTGCCGCAGTACGTCCCACACCATGTTTGCAGAGCCTCGGTCGACACTCCAGAAATTTTCGACTCCAGCGGTCGTCAGATCTATGGCTTATATGACCGGCCACTGCCACTTTAGGTTACTTATCCGGTGGGTTACGTCGGTGACTCTGGTTCTCTGGCGGATCACATAATTTTTGAAGATGTCCTTTTGAGATAGGACTATCTCTTATTATAGCATAGCTTTACGAATAATATTTCAGGCAATAAACAGTAGCATGGTATACTTTTCTAGGCAGCTGAACTACAACTCGTTTAATAATTAGTTAAATATGATAGTTACGATGTCTGATATTCATAACATTTAAATCAATAACTGATAAGCTTAACATATTAAGTTGTTTGTGTATATGTCTTTAGAGCAGAATACTCCTGTCTTTTAATTTCTTAACGTTTTTGTGTCCATTATTCAGGTTTTTACCCAACGATTGAGGCAGCAATATGGGGAGCAACCGTGTTCGTATTGATCGTAATAACTTCACATATGTTTACAAGAATAAAAGTAGAAAGGATGCCACAGGAGCCGAACAAGTGTGAAAATGAAACAATTCACCACAAAGATTAATGAACATTTGAGTGCAACTTGAATTGTGTGTGTACCTGAAGCCTTTGGCCTTACAGCTTCAGAAATATCTTGATCGGTGGGTTCAAATTACGCGTTCTGCGACAGACAATTTTATTTTATTAAATAAACCGTTTTTGTCATTTGCCCCCGCTTTTAATACACGATGATGAATGAATAAACCATCACTACATAGTGTAAAACAAAGTCGCTTTCTCTGTTCCTATATCCCTATGTATGCTTAAATCTTTCAAACAACGCAACGGATTTCGTTGCCTGTTATTTTAATTGATAGAGTGATTGAAGAGGAATATTTATATGAGTAATACATGTTTAATATTGTAGGTATAATCATAAATCAGCATAGCTCTCGTACGAAGCGGAGACGGGTCGCTAGATTTAATATAAAAGATGAATATAAAACACGGAAACAATATGAAAAAATTTATTAGTTTAATAAATTTCGCTGATGATTTATACAGTCTTCATTTTCAATAATAGCAATTAGGTCGATGTAGTGGGATTCGCAGACTCCTTCAGACGATTATTTTCAGCCACCAGCGCTTGGACACGCAGTTCGTACTTTTCACGTAACTCCTGATAACACAATGTTTAAAGATGAAATTATTTATAGGAGCAAGGCAAAACATAAGACAAATAGTTTACAATCTTTTAAGTGACAACCGATAGCTTAAAATCTTTGTGTTTATTTGTTGCTTGTTTCCAAAAGCCAAATGTACCTTGACTTTTGACAAATAGGCAATTTAAAAGGTTTTATACTTTCAATCTTAACTATAAAAATAATAAGCAATTTGCAACAAACTATTGCACCAGCACCTGTCCGCCACTAGGCTACGGAGGTAGTTTAGAAACCGGAGGTCGTGGGTTCGAATCCTGCGGGGACTCAACAAATTTTCATTGTTGTTTCCTAGTTGGCTAGGGCAATTTGGGCCGATCACCTAATTGTCTGAAAAGTAAGATAATCCATGCGTCGGATGGGCATGTAAAAAGTCGGTCCACCCACCAACCAGCATTGGACCAGCGTGGTGGGATACGGTCCAAAAACCCCCGAATGGAGAAGGCGTGCACTAGAGGAGGCCTATGTTCAGCAGTGAAGTAACACAGGCCGATGTTGATAAAGTATCAATAAGTAAAACTTAAGATGCTGCATTACTATGAATTTGTTATATCTAGTCCGAGTCTAATTAGACTGCAGCAGTGGACTGACACAGGCTGATGATGTAATTGCGCCAGCGGGAACCCTGCAAGGTCAGACTCACCTTGAATATGGCGAGCTGAGTCTCGTACTCCTTGCGCAGGTCGTCGTTGATGGTTGTGCTGGTTTGCGCCCTCTGCAGCACCAGCGAGTAGCGCTCCTTCTCCGCTTTGAAGCGAGCCTCCATCGCTTGGAAGCGGTCCTACGAATTTACCGACAAACCTAAACAAGCCTTTCTTACATATTTACTCTATTAATAACGTTGAGGAGGGTTCTAGCAGAATCCACGATAATTGCATAATTGCTTGATGTATTTATTGAAAAAATTGTAGATTATATAATTAAAAAAAGTAATTATAAATGAATATATCAAACGCAAGACCGCAGAGTTTCTTGCCGGTAAATTCTCTTGAAAGTCTAAACTGAATAAGTAACTTTTGACTGATTTTGAACTTAGCAAAGTCAGTATTAAGATCGATACAAACATTGAACGAAGTATTGCCAAAAATGTTATTTTTGGCAATACTTCGTTATCCGTCACACGTCCAGCGCTCTTATTTATAATGTTGACTGAGATGTCGGATCATCTTACTTTTTAAGGAAATTGCGCGATTAGGTAAAAAACCTTTTTTTCTCTACATACATTTTTTGCCGACTTTCTATTAAATATTGACGACTCTCTAACAAGCCAACAATAAAAACGCTAGAAAAATTACGTCACTTTAATGGCATAGACTAATTTGTGCGCATTATTTTACTAAAAAGTCAACTAACTACTTGGAAATTGTTACACATATCCACTACAAATTTGGGGCCTATGCTTCTACGATTACTCAAAAGAAAATTGTTGAAAATAAATTGTACTTTCTTCTTTATTTTCATCAATAACTAACCAACTATTATATTACTGATCTATCTTATTTACTTGGATATAATTAGTACTTCACACCTGTACACACTTCAAACATACAACAACCGTTTTTTACGAACCTCCATCGCCTTAACCTCAGAGTTCCTGATCTGCAGCAAATCCTTAGTGATTACATTTATGTCCTTGAGCGACTGTACTTGTGAGGTCAATGCTTCGATCTGCAACTCCTGATTCTTCACCATCTTCGTTTTATCGAAGATCATGCCTTTGGCCTTGCTCAGAAGCTGAATTAAAATTGCAACGAACATTAGCCACTAAAACGTTGTTTTAAAATTAGAATGTCTAATAAAATCTCGATTTTTTTGGAAACATTTTTTTTATGAATTTAGACATTTAATTTACTTTATTTTTAAAAACTTTAATTAACTTAAGTATATCTTTTATGCGTTTGCATCATACCGTCACTACCATAAAATTAAACTTTTAATAATTAATAATTTTAACCAATAATTAAATATTAATAATTAAATATTAACAAATAATTATCAAATCGAACTTAAAAACTACCAAAGCAATAATTTTTACAATTTGCATCAAACATCTAAATTTAAACCAAAACATCCTAAAGAAATTGAAATCTATGGATGAATTACTGCACTATTATGAATTTCAAAGATGATGCTAATAATCGATCACGAACAATTTTATATTCCACTATTGTAGTAATCAATAGTTATCAACGTTTTCTATAAGAAGCTAAATTCAAATTCAAATTGAAATATCTTTATTCAATATAGAAGTGTAACACTCGCTTATTGATTGTCAAGGACGCTACCACCGGTTCGGGATAGGACGCCTCCGACCTGAGAAGAACCGGCGAAAGAAATTCAGCGGGCCTTTTTGTAATTTTTTACTATAATCAAATATAGATATAAATTCTTCGAGTGGGCGTCCTTGACAATCAATAAGCGAGTGTTATACTTCTATATTGAATGAAAATATTTTATTTGAATTTGAAGGACCTCCGATAGGTACGAAACTAGTCGGCATCAATACCGATTTCACGTAAGTTTAGCCGATCATAGAATATGTTATTAGCACAATTTCTCACAAAAGTTTTGATTGTTTAATTTTTTAGCCAATGGCTACTTGAATTCAATCAATTGCATAATAGGTAACATTGCCTTTACAAATAAGAAACAAACGCCTAATATTCACTTAAAATAATGTGGTTTAATTCCAAATAGTAACAACAATAGGTGTATTATAACTTTACCAGGGATTCTTGGTCTTTAGCACCGGGTTTTATGACTAGTTTTATTTAAAAAGAATTCGTAGCCACGATTTAACTTTCTCTATGTACTTACCTCTTCGTGTTGTTGTTTGATCTTGTCGATGAGCTCATGATTCTTCCCGCTTGGCTTCGAGAGCGCTGCTTGTAGCTCCGTCTCTAGATTCCTGACCCTCGCCTTCAGGAGATCTATTTCTTCTTCGCGCACCTATTAAAGGTATTCAAATATCATAATCATCATCATCATCAGCATGTGATAGTCCACTGCTGGACATACGCCTCCACTTATACACCCCTATCCATTAGGAGTTCTTTGGACCGTATCCCCACGCTGGTCCAATGTGGGTTGGCGGGTGGACCGACTTTTTACATGCCCATCCGACGCATGGATCATCTTATTTTTTCAGACACTGGGCGATCGGCCCAAACCAACTAGGAAACAACGATGAAAATATGTTGACTCCCGCGTATTGGAACCCACGACCTCCGGTTTCTAAGGCAGTTAACGAAATTTTATTATTAAAATATAAATATGGTAAAATCCGTCGAGAATCATATTCCTGAAAGAAATTATCTTAATTTTAGGAATATCACAGTAGGGTTTTTGATATTTAATGATGTGCTAATGTATGTGCAAAAAATAGAAATGATTTTCTTAGACATTGTGATGCACATAACATAAATACTAGAAACAAACATAATTTAATTCTTCCAGCAACTAGACTGGAAGAATAAGTAAATCTTTTATGGGACAATGTATACGCTTTACAAGAAAATCCATTAAACGTTCAGAATTTAACTGTTAATAAATTTAAAAAGTATAAAGGAACGTTTATGTGTTAAATGTTATTATAACATAAAAGAATTTATAAATGATAACACAGGCTGGTAATGGAATGCTCGCTCCAGGCTTTTTCAAGTGTAATATACGTATGATAGTACTGTATGTAGCTCATAAGAAAATTTATATGTATATATTTGATTATTTAAGATGACAATAGGCCCTGAGTTTCTTTGCCGGTTCTCTCAGGTCGGAGGTCTATTCCGAACCGGTGGAGGTCCTGACAATCAATAGCGGTGTTACATTTATATGAATAAAGATATTTGAATTTGAATTTGAATTTGATAAATTACAGAAGGAGTTATAGTCCGAACGATATTAAGATGGAATTGATCGTTGACTTAATCAATACTATACTGAATTGAAATATACATACTTGCCAACTCAATCGTCTCTGACTCTCACTTTGACCTTTTCAACTTTGAATAACTTCAAGCAGTCATGTTGCACTACCCTGAACAATATATGAAACTAATGTTTGACTTAAGATAACTAGTAACCGAATGACTATCATCGCGTTAAAGCTTTGTCCTAAAACTCACTGTTTTACTCTATTATATCGGACTTCTTTTAAATAGTCTTCAAAATGACAGCATTTCTTTAATGATAGTTAGACTCGTCTATGAACCAAATATTAGACTAATCTGCAGAACATCAATCATGTCTCTCAGCCTCGATAGTCCACGCTGACATAGCTTCCCTAAAACCTATCCATAGTTTTGAACGTATCCCTACCTGGTCCAATGCGGCTTGGTGACCGACTTTAATCATCCGACGCAGAATCATCTATTTTCAACAATAGTGATCGCAAATTGCTAACTAACTAGGAACAATAATGAAAATTTGTAGATCCTGTGATCGACCACGACTCGGATCCAAAGCACAGCCTTCCATAGGTCGAGGCATTCTTTATAAGCAGGACTTTATAGACCTGAAAATATCACCATTCTATTTATTATTTTTGGATACAGATTTGTTGAAACGCTCAGACGTAATTTATTTGGAGCATCTGACAAATAATATTTTTACCCAAATGCCGAAACTAGCAAATTTATACCTAGCTTCCAAGAAACAAGTATCGATTAATGCAAACGCTAGACAATCATGTTCTGAAGATTTGAGTTATCCAACAGATCAGAATACAAACGCGGTTGAGACTTTGATATATAAGTTACAGCGCCTTCTATACATATTATTCACAGGCAAATGAGGCATTCGGACTACTGATGAAGAGCACTGAAATCAGACCTGAAATATCATGGCATCATACAGCTTTTACCTACCGTAGCTGGGATGTTACCTGTTTGACCTTGATAGTCAGGCCCTTCGACGTGTCGTAAGTTTTTTCCTAGCTCTACGACAAATAGCAACGTGTGTTCCCAGATGCCCCATAAAGGACCTACAGGTCTAATTAGTTTAAGAAAACTGACTCCGGAAGAACAAATTGAACTATCGTAAAAAGTGACATTGGGCTATAATACTAGATATTTGACGATAGTTCTTGCAAACAGAGCAATAGCTAAAAGCGTGAACGATTGTTCCTCTAGTATGAGATTACCCTTTCATTCATATTTGTGACTTGACAGCAAATCAAGTATCGAACTATCTGATTTCGACATAGACACAAATATGCCATATATCAGTGGAGAACACATTTTACCTCAAAGACAAGAATTGATAGCTGTTTCGAATTACCATATTTGCGAAATGATTTAGCTACGTCGACCTTCGCCTCTTCTTGTGGTTGCGATGGAGTTTCTTGTGATGATTTTTTATCTGCAGACAACACTTGGTCGACCTGTTGTGGCTACTGACTTCCTGAGGACAAAACACAAGGGAACTTCATATCAATTCTTTATGCTTAAGCAAAACTCTTACCTTTATAGTAAAAAATAACTAATAGACATATAGTATAACAATTGTGTTACATTTCACCCAGTTGAGCTGAAGATTCAACAATATTTGACTAAGATACGTAACGTCCTAGTTCCATAAACCAATTATAACCTAAGCAAAATTTATGAATTTATGCACTTACCGTGATTCTGCTGAGGTGGATTTTCTTGACATCAAATAGGCGTGACCTACAGCCGGTTTCAGCTCTGGTTGAACTTCCGCCTGATAACTACAGACTAATTTATTTTATTTAACTAATATCGCTTTTCGCAAAACTAAGATATTGATAATCAGTCAATGCCTTCGTCCATCATTGCAGAAATGTGATTTGATATACATTTTCACTGCCTTTTTGAGTTGATGGAAAATAAATAGTTTTATTATTGATCGCAGAAACTGACAGACCAAAGACAAATAAGCTGATGGCTTATACTTCAAGGACAAAACTTAAACGAATTTTAATCAATTCTTTTCTGCTTCTAGTATCGTCTTACCTTTTATAAAATAGAATATGAGTACTAAGAATATATAGATACCAATTGACTAGTTACATTACACTCCAGTTGAAACTTTCGAAGATTCCAAGCAATATTTGCACTAAATATACGAAACGCTCCCTAGATTCCATAAACCAATATTAATAATCTAACGCCAAAAACGAACTGCAATTTATCTACTTACCGTAGACTCTGCTGGAGGTGGATTTTCTTGTGAAATCAAAGCAATAGGCGCCGGTGCCTCACCACCGCCGGTTTCAGGCGCTTGGGCTTGTTCCGCCTGAAAAGCCACTAGCTTTTAATTTTTTTTTTATTAATTATCCGGCTTTTTGAAAACATTGAATTTTGATAATTCAGTCAATGCCCGTGTCGTACATCAGAGCAATTGTATGGCTGATAATGACATGTTCCACGGAGCCTTTTTTGAAGTTATTATGAAAAATAAATAGGTTTTATTATATGAGTCGCTAGTAAAACCTAGACCAGACCAAAGACCAAAAAATAAGCGATGTACTTAACGTAAACAAAATCTTCAAGAGTCTTCAGTCAACTAATTTTCATTGTTGTTTCCTAGTTGGGTAGGGCAATTTGGGCCGATCACCCAATTACCTAAGAAGTTAGTTGATCCGTGCGTCGAATGGGCATGTAAAAAGCCGGTCCACCTACCAACCCGCATTGGACCAGCATGGTGGGATACGGTCTAAAACCCCTAATGGATAGTATTAAAGAAGGCCTATGTCCAGCAGTGGACTATCACAGGCTAATGATGTAAAGTAACTCATAGTAACGAAACGACGACACAGGATGTGGTCTTGCGTCTTGCGAAACCATATTTATACATTTGGCATAAAACGTAAAGAAATAACACGTGACACGTGCATACACAACAAAAGTTACAAACCAAAGATTTTTTAATGACACACTATTCGGCTATTGTATACCTTATGAAACTAGCATAGAATGGCGATATTAAATTATACAAAAAAGGTGCAACAGAACAGTATTCATCTTTTGTTACTAACACATGTTTTTAAAATCCGTTTATTTATCTTTTCTTCAAATAAGCTGTAATATGTTTACTTTACTACGAGTCGGAGGCAAAATAATAATATTAATGAATCAAAATGTATCAATCGACAACGACAATACAGTTTCAAGAAGCATTTCGTACATCCATTACTATATTGGACAAAGATATCCTTCAAAAGTCACAATTCTCCAATTTCTTGCTCTCACGTACCCTTCGGTTGGTCCAGCGATTTGTCCATAAAGACCGCATCTTAATAACGGTGTTAATTTTAAAAATCCCAACAATGTATTTATGGCAGGAATGTCTTTGCTTTGACGTAAATTTTGTTTTTTCTTCTTTAATAATTAGTTAATTGGCCAGTGTTAATATTTTTATGTGGTCGTTATATTACAGTTATTATAGACTTAGAATTTTCAATATTATAGACGAGATTTTAGTTTGATTTTTAAACTTACGATGAAGAAATGGGGTTCATTTAAACAACTGGTAAATGGTAACATTGTCTTCCATTAGTATTTATGCATCGTTAAAATTAAGTTTTTGCTTATTCACAAATGACTTGGCGTGTCGTTATTAACTTAGTTATTAAAGCAAATAACGCCATAGCCGGGAGGTATTTGCTTTAATATTTAAAAAAATGTCAGTAATTTACCGGCTTAACTTCTTGTGTATTTTCCGATGTCCCATTAGTTACGGTTGCGACTGGCTCCGGTTGGGGTTGAGGCTGTGCTGGGTCTGCCTACCAATTAAATAATATGTTCAAATAAATTATTATGCTTACTGTTTAGATTTTATTATAAAAAAAGTATAAAACATCTTCGCGTGAATTAAAAAATCAGTGGTAAAAGAGAAGAAAATATTAAGACATTCTGAAAGTATATATACCTATAGAGTTCGACAATTTACTCAATATAAGCATTACTGTTTCTTGTACAAACAATATTTATAGATGTAATAAGAAATGATTTTCCTTCAGGAAAACTCTGATCTTTATCGGAATACGATGTCACTCAAACTGTGAAATTAATGATCGTATTAAATTGTGGCATTTTCATATCCATTGATATGAAAAATTTATTGTTTCGTGTCAAAGTGAATAATGAAATTGTATCATATATAGATACTGAAGCTTGCGAGGGCACGTTAAATACGCACTTCTCCAAAAATTACGATGGTAAATCTTTTCTCACTTTATCTAAACGATAGTCGTGTGAAAAATACGGTTTTTATAAAAATAATTAAACAACTTTCTAAAAAAAACGTACTTTACTATCATTTAAATTAACTTCCCTTGCTTTCTTGAAAATTTTATAAATTAAAAAAAGAACTTTGTAGAAGCGACTCAATCTTAACAAAAACAAATAACTTCAACCGGAAAAATTATGAACAAATTCCCGGAAAGAAATAACGCCGCACATTTTCTCTTCTCTACGCGTTAAATATTTCGTGAAAAATAAACTTAGCGGCAAACACACGTGGCCATAAACAGCACGCAAAATGAGAATGACTTGACATAATAAAGTTCAGACCGCAAAGGAACTTCGACATGACAATAACTAATCATATTATAAAAAAATCACATGGGCACAGCTTACCATGGCTCCCTTGACACTGACAAATGCACAGTAAAAGAGAAACAAGCTTCACAAAATATAATCCGGCGCACAAAGCAATGCACGAAACACTCTTGAAACTTGTACAACATCTATTTCTGGAGTGTGGATGCGCGTGTAAAAATAGCAAAACTGTGAAGCGGCGTGGAAGTCCTAACTTTCCCGCCCAACTTCCTATATCTTTTTTTTAAGATTATTTTTTAATTTAGTTATAACTTAACTAACTATATTAGTTTGTGTTAATACACCATACTTGTAACTTTAACTTGACTGTTAGCACATTTTCATAACACGATATTGTTTTAATAATTTACGATTAAGTAATATCTTCCCGTATGACACATTCAAATATTTATTGAAAATGTGCCATTAATAATTGTTATGGATATATATTTAAATGTACAGAAATTTAGTTATTACAATTTAAGGATGAAAAAGCTCGAGTGTTTACTTATGTTTAAATCTAAGATTCAAGTTATTGTTTAAATTTACAGACTTATAATACGTTACGTGTATTATATTATCAATGTGTATTAGGGCATTGCACTAATACACATTGTACATAATATAAGCTGTGGTGAATTTTTAAACTTATTGAATAAAAATTTACGCGTTTGTATTGGTGGAATGCCTCCATATTCTTAACCCAAGAAATGCTTAACCAATAAAAAGCCGGATGTGTTGACGCCAATGCAGTTTGAATTTATGAAAACTCTTTGTTATTTGACCATTATTTATAATAGTTTATTGAACCTTCAGAAGTAAACAGAAACAGTTTTTTTTAAATAAATTTTGTACCCAATGATTAAATGAAATAATAGAACGAATTACATAGCTACTCTTTAGTTGTTTAAAGGCACTATAAAATTATGCATATTGTGTTATGACCAAGAGCCTTTGAGAAATATGTCTGATTCTCAAACTTTTCAGGCAAAGAAGAGCTTTGGCTTGACTTTTCGTATAATATATCTGGTTAGCTCTGATCTTCGTTCTCGTTGTAGCTAGGCAATATAACAGAACTGTTAAAATTCTCTATGACCTGTCATCATCGTCATCATCATAAGCCTGTGTTAGTCCACTGCTTGAAAAAGTCCTCCCCTAATGCACGCCTTCTCTATTAGGGGGTTTTTGGACCGTATCCAGTCCAGCCACAGTACGGTCTGCTTTTGAAAAAGTCATGTCCAGCAGTGGACTAACACATGCTCATGATGATAATATGATGGCGATAGAGGATTTTAACAGTTCTGTGACCCCGTAATCATCTTACTTTTCAGACAGTTGGGTGTTCGGCCCAAATTGTCCTAACCAGCCAGAAAACAACGATAACACATAGTTGTTTCCCTGCGGAATTCGAACACACAATCTCTAATTTATAAAGCAAAGACTAATACCGCTAAACCATGGAGGCAGCCTGTGAACCTGTACTTAAACCAAATACAAGGTAAAACTTACGTAAGAAAATTATTATGGTAAACACTAATAGACCGGAAGCGAACAAGTTCTTATTGATGGACAGCCGCCATATGTAATCCCAGTGCGATGATAAACCAAAGAGTGTTCGACCCTTTGGCGGCAATTGAGATTGACATAAGACGGCGTTAATGTAATTTGTTTCCCTAATTTGGCTTCAATATAGTTGGAATAACATTTATGTAGCATTCAAGTAATTATACACATTATACGGCAAATGAGGCAATTATTGTTTTGTATAATTTATAATAAAGTTAATATTGAACTATTTAACTTTTATAAATATGAAATGATTAGTGATAAAAAAATAAAACTAAATCTGTAAAATTAAATTATTACGATTTGATTTCGCATGAAGTAAATTTTGCTTTACCAAAATCACTCGATGTAGGACATACGAAGGGCTTTATCCGCATTATATGTTTTCTAACAAAACTTGCATGAGTTTAAATAATTATTACAATGTATTAGACTATTTTTTATGTCAGAAAACATAATAATTTTAAACTTAAGATGCCTAAAAGTTAGTAACGTCGTCTTCATTGGTTTTGTAAAATTAACATGATTATGCAACTGTCTAATTATTAATGTCAATCGTGTATATATTTGAATGGTGTATTAATTGATTTGCCTAAAGTAGCAAAAATCTTTTATGATTTTGATTTTTTTTTAATTTGTAATTTCAATATTTTGTATCTTTATATATTTATAGTCTGTAAAATGTAAGTCAAAGTGACAGTTGGAATTTATTGAATCGAATATTATTTCAAAGGCGGTGTTTTTGTTTTTATTATTTCAGCATACTTCAAAAGGAATTACGAGATATTGCATATATATCTGTCGTAAACAATGTGATTTATGCATTTCTAATTGTAATGTATATTTATTTCACATTTTTAAAAATTGAACAGTCCGAGATTTAGTAACTGATTATTTACTATTTATACTTAAACTTTTAACCATGACGTCAGAAAAAAATGCCCAGATTGGGCAAGCGCGGGAGGCGTTTCAGATGTTGAATCAAATATCGCAGCTTTTGAGCACGGGACTCGATCAAGAAACGCTTTCGATATGTATCAGATTGTGTGAACTAGGCGTCGATCCGGAAGTATTGGCTCATGTTATTAAGGAAATCAGAAAAATGGGGGATAATACGGCACAAAACAAACCCATTAACAACCATCCTAGCAGCACAGATGCAAGGATAAGTGAAAAATAATCTATGGTCATAATAAACACTTACAACTAAATCATTACTGTTGAATTTAATTGATGTATCAAAAATACAAATGTTTTAGATAGAATAAAAAACATACTTGCAAACCATTTTTTTATTTTCATTCAAATGTATTTCTATAATATACTGCCCGTAACTTGTACCGTAATAAAAAACAAAACCTAAACTTACAAAAGTTCAAGGAAGACAGGGAAAAATAATTCTTCACAATACTTAATGTAAACCTAGCTTCTGTAATTTAGTATAGTACATCATTCAACAATATGGGGAACAAATAATCATGTTGAATACAATAATTGCAAGTGCAATACATTATAGAGCTCAGAAAAATAACAATTCTAATGTTAACTGTACAGAACTTAAAAGATAATTTCTCTATTAACTATCCCGTCAAGTGAGATTATGAGCAATCAGCAAGAACTGAATAATATCACAGAAACAAATAATCCACTCAAATCTATACACATATTGTTTTAGTTTAATTCTGTGCATTAAAACAAAAAATTAATTTATTTTCTGAAATAGGTAGGATACAGATAGTTTATTAAAAACCAGTTTCCATTGAAACTTGGAGCTTAATCTCAATTGTTTATAACCCTGTTGTATTATTAGAACTGTGTGATGAGAAGTACCAATACCAATGAAAAATAAACATACATAAATCATTGTAAAACATGAATTTCCGTTAACTGCTGCCAAATTTACAAAAAATATATATAATAAAATGGTTACATATGAGCCACATTTTAAAATTTAAGGTGTTGTCCAAGTTTCAATGATACAAGACAAGTAACTATTGTAAGTCTGATTCTGGCCTTGGCTCTGCCCTAATATTGATGGGTCTTCAAAAATTGGCTGCTGAGGTTTGAACTGCTCCGCTGATAATCTTGTGAACATGATGCCGATTCCTTCAATCAGTGCCAGAAGAACACCACCAACTAACGCACTGCCTGCCATTGCGGATACACCTGTACAAAAATATATATATACAACAACTAGCTGTTGCCAGCAACTTCATCCTCATGAAACTAGTATATTTTTCTTTTCTAAAAGAGTAGTACTAAAAGTTACCCTAGTTATATTGGCTATCTTCTAGTAAAGTTTAGTCAAATCAGACCAGCTTTACCAGAGATTAGCCAGAACAAATAGAACAAACATATATATTAATTATATATCACTATGTTATCATATAACAATTGTTATTTTGATGGTACAAAAAGACACCCCGTTTTTATTTATTTATATAGATTACAGTTTTTCATCATGGTAGGATTGACCAATACTGATGACGGTCTTCAAGTTCAATCATACAATTTCCGGTCCTATAGAAATTGGATGATTTAATTAATTGGAAGCATCAGTTTAGTACCAGCTTATTTAAGTTTTAGTCTATCACCAATTTCACAGCTTTTTTATCAACATTTCTTGCTCTGCTCTTGCTATATCAATTTGATATTATTTAACAGAAAATTAATGATAAAACAATATACATATTGGCTAAAACTAGTTAAAAGGTTAGCATAGTTCAATTTAGTGAAAAAATTGTTGAGACATATCTATGACATTTCTACATGTTAGTCAGCTTGTGCATTTTCCGCTTCTCCATTAAAACATTTAAAAACTTGCTATCACATTAACTAACTTTTCTTTATAAGTACTCTTGTTTCCTTATTTGGCATTATTTGAGTTCAACATAAAAATTTATTAACATATTTAAAAGACCTATATGGTTATGTCAACTAATGGTTTATAAACTACTAGCAACCCCCCAACCCACCTTGTGGGTGGAATTTTGTAAAATCCATTCTTAACTGACCTCCACTCGGCAAAAGGAATATTCCTACCAAATTTCAAGTTGCTATGCCTTATGGTTCCAGAGACATAGTGATGAGTCAATATATAGGTGGGAATCTCTTATCTATATAGATAGTGCTGGTATATGAGAGTGAAAGTAAGTGGTGATTAATGTAATGCAATAATTGTCTATAAATTTATTTCAGCAATGTAATAAGCTAATGATCTTAATACATATAAACCTTAATTAAGGATTGACTACTAATAACCAAAACTTGTAATATAATATAATCATTATAATAGAGCCCGACCGAAACTGTTTTTCGGCCGAAACCGAAACCGAAAGTTCGGCTGGGCTTCAGTTTCGGCTGAAACCGAAACTCACGTGATCAAGTATAAAAATTCTTAAAATACTAATATATGGAGCTTTATGCCTATGATTCCTTAAAAAGGATTGCTCTTGGCAAAAAGCTCTTTTTCTGCTCTTGGCTCTTTGCAAAAGGCATTTACTTGTTATAAATAGTTTTAACACATGTTTCCTCTAAGTATTGTATCAATTTGGAGAGAAATGGAAAATAGCTAGGCGCCAGACCTGGTGAAGAGGGGATGCTCAACCAATTATAACGCTAATGCCAACCTATGTGCGAGTACGTTGTCAGAATGAAACAGCTCGCCCGTTCAAAGTTTGCCTCTTTTGTTTTATTGACGGCATTTCTCAACCTCGGTATTACAGCTGCATAATCTGTAATGTTGGTTCCATGCTCCAGGTAATCAAACAACAATATCACTTCTGAGTCCCAAATATTGAGGCCATACCCGCCAGGCTATATACTACGCACGGCATGAAGATCCCCGAGATAAACCCGTGTTTCGTCCACTGCCACAAAACTAGATTTAAAGTTTTAGAATCTTTTAAAACTTGTCCAATTATCTTCGAAGTCGATTTTGTTTCTGATTCTCGGCACCCATCTTGGGGAGACTTTTCTCATATTCAAAATTTGTGTCAATATGCGTTGAGTACCTCTATATGAAATGCTTGTTTCTTGGATTAGGTATCATATGGTAATTCTTTAATCGCTAAAACTGTTTTTCGAATATGGCAGCATATTCTTAATGTTTCTTGTTGATTACTGGCTTCGATGGACGTCTGCAACCATGTTCGTCTTCCGTGTACGTTCTCCTACTCGAAATTAAGAAGCCCACTTTGCGACAATTGATTATGACAAAGCAGTCTCTTCTCATGATGCCTTTGAGCCAGCAATAAATCTCTTTGCGTTGTTAACTTTTATAACAATGGTTTTTAATGACAAGGTCGCACTTGGTTTTCTCTTATTTCGAGAACATTTCCACACATAGCAAACAAATGACTATATTTAGAAAAAAGTAAAGAGACTAGAAGATTTTTTATTAACACAACAAATATCTGAGCTACACTTTCCAGTATTATTTGTTATTTATTTTTGTTACCAAGGAGTATATATTTTGTTCTCACTACTATTTGTTCCTCCTCAACTTGTCAAACTTGAAATGTTTGTCTGAACTAAAATCGACTGATCTGAGCTTGATTGTAGCAATGATACATTTAACTTTCGCTTCTATTTTGAAATTGGAAACACTTCTGAAACCAGTTTCGGTATCGGTAAAGTTTCGGCCATATTTGGCGAAACCGAAACTGCGGCCGAAATTTGATTTTGGCCGAAACTCTGCCGAAACCGAAACCGAAAGTTCGGTCGGACACTAATTATATTTTATTACCAGTATGTTATCTTATGGCTATAAGGTTTCCGTAATCATATTAATGAATTACATAGAAATCACTAAAAGGAACAGGATAATTAAGAGATTGCAATGGGCTTCTATTCTTTGATGAATAACTTTGTATCATCTACTTGGATTATCAAAGAATAAAGAACAAGCTGCACCAAAATAAATGATTTAAAATGTATAAATACCA
Source organism: Lamproptera curius (assembly GCA_029286875.1). Lineage (NCBI taxonomy): Eukaryota > Metazoa > Arthropoda > Insecta > Lepidoptera > Papilionidae > Lamproptera > Lamproptera curius. The sequence goes on from JAGSMT010000059.1 coordinate 2,018,314, forward strand.
TTTCTAGCAGCTAGAATGCCTCCGGTCAGTGCTCCACTCATAATTGAGTTCCAGGGGTCTTCCTTTTGTCGTAAGTACACTAGTGAGCAATCTATCGTTGAGAACATGCCACCCCATACCGCGAAATTACCTGCGACTATTGGTGAACGTTCTTTGATAGCGGCTAAGCTTCCAAGCTGTAAATATTACATTTAATTGTAATGTATTGAATAATATAAATTTAATAAGCAAGCAAATGGGAACCAATAAGTGTGATTATTTCACGCCTTGTCTCCGTAATTAGGAAAATATCGTATATTACATACCATTTTCCTATTGAATCCAATAGGCGCATTACGAAAACCTTTGATCGAGTGAAATATCCCACCACCGATAGCCCCCATTATGAATGCACCACCAGAATCATCAAGAATACGCCAAGGGCAAGGTTCTCTTGAATATTCATCCATGTTTCACAGGTGAGCGAGGTCTGTAAAGTATTAGATAAGACTATATAACCTCAAAAATCTATATCACTTATAGAACCTAAAATAAAAACTCACTATTTTATTAATCAATATTAATGTCACTATAATTTACTGAATCTACACTATTTTCCACAAAGGGAATGCAAATTATATATTTTTCAAAACCATCGCAACATCGTTTTCGTTGAAGCTTTTCACAGATAGAATGAAATGAAATCATGGAAAACGTAAAACCTTTTTAAAAAATCATAAGTACACTGTTGAGCATTATATGATGTATTGAGACGACAATACTTTATTTATTGTGTTTACGCCTGGAGTTGAAATAAACCAAAAATATGTTGTAATTAATATACAATAGGAAAGGTTTTGCGCAGCCTGTAAAAGAAATTGTTTAAATATATATAATATCCATAGAATTAAAACTACAAATCATTTTAATTTTAGTTAAATAAAATATTTAGTTATTTTCTATTATTTTTACCTATTAAATATTCTAATCATATCTTTAAGGAGAAAATCATAATTATTTTTTGGCAGAATGGATGCACCTATTGTTCGGTACATAATAACATCTACCTGTCACTATAAACTGTTAGTGACAATTGTCTTCATGTTTATATGTTTTTGTATTAAGGACCAAAAAATTACCATTGCATTCTTGATTTAATGAATTCTTTTTACACTGAAACTAAACATTAAATATAGACAATGACAATCCATAATTTGTATATTTTTGATCGGTATGGCACATTATTATATTATGGTGAATGGAACAGATCAAAACAATCTGGCATGTCTAGGGAGGAGGTGAGATATATCTATGTAACTTTATCTTCGAATATATTTTCATGAATTTCCCTGCAAATTCGCAATTCGCAGGAAATGCTGATACGATTAAGTATATCTATCATCATCATCATAATCAGCCCCAATCAGTCGACTGCTGGAAATAGGCCGTGTTTAATGAACGCCAAGACTGCCTATCTTCTGATACTCAATGCCAACGTGAACCTGCTACTGCACGAAGATCACCAACCCACCTGGGCTGGGGTCGACCAACACTCCATTTTCCTAAACGTGGCCTCCACTCTAGACCCTTTTAAGCCGTTGGCAATCCATTCTTCGGACCACGTGACCGGCCTATTGCCCCTTCACAAGCTAATCCTTTGCTCTATGTCAGTAACTTTCATTCTTTGCTGGATGAATTCATTGCAAATTTTATCCAACAAAGAGACTGAGCATATCACATTCCATAGTATGTCGAGTGTGTATGTATGCAAATTAAAATTGTCAGTCGATACTCAGGACTAAATATTTAAAAGTTCATAAAATATCTATATAAAATTCTTAAATAATCTCATTATTTTTTGCAGGAAGGTAAACTGATGTATGGAATGTTGTTCTCAATCAAATCATTTGTCAGTAAAATTTCACCACTAGATCCAAAAGAGGGGTTTCTATTTTACAAAACATCGAAGTACACAATACATTGCCTGGAAACACCGTCAGGATTAAAATTTGTCATGAACACAGATAACCAAGCGCAAGGTGTGAGGGACTTGTTGAAGAAGATCTATGCTGAAGTTTATGTAAAATACGCTGTCAGGAATCCATTGTGCGCTATCGGAGAGCCTATAACTAGTGAATTATTCAAAAACAAACTGGACTCATTTATTAAACAATCACCTATACACGCTGTTAGAGTGGCTTGATAAATATCTTTTTTGTACCAATTGTGGATTTAGATTGAATGTCAAATCAATACCTTCTGGTATTCAAAATTGAAATATTAGGAATAATGCATTGTAATATTATATTTTTATTTAAAAATGCAAATTAAAGAATTTATGTTGTGTCTTATTTGGATTATATCTTATATTTATGGCTCTAATGTTAAATGTTTAAACCTTCCAAATTGTAATGCTATTAAAACATATAAACAACAAATGTAGTGTTAATTTAGTTCAATAAATCTTACTAGCATAAGCATACTGCATCATATATTCCTTAAGTTATCAAATGGAGCCAAAAAAACAATTTAAAATGTTTCAGGTTCAGAATTAATGATTATGTTGTAAGTATATGTATGCTTGATCTTCTAAGAAATTAAAGAAAACCTTATTGTTTTGACTTTTTTTTTATTTTAAAGATAGCCTTAATCAATCCTTATAAAAATAATATGCACAGTAAAATCGTATTTCGATTTTTGTTGAGTTAAAAATTAAGAACTATAAATTTTAATAGTTACTGTATTTGATAATGATCTCGTGTTTTGGTCTAAATCTATTCATTCATTCATTCATTCATCATCAGCCTTTGATAATCCACTGCTGGACATAGGCCTACCCTAACACACCCCTATTTATTAGGGGGCTTTGGACCATACCCTACCACGCTGTTCCAATGCGGGTTGGTAGGTGGACCGTCTTTTTACATGCCCATCCGACGCATGGATCATCTTACTTTTCAGACAATTGGATGATCGGCCCAAATTGCCCTAACCAACTAGGAAACAACAATGAAAAATTGTTGTGTCCCCGCAGGATTCGAATCCACGACCTCCGGTTTCTGAAGCACACGCCTATACCACTAGGCTACGGAGGCAGTTAGTAGAGGACAGTACTAAATCTACTAGAACATAACAAATATGGGGGGGCCCGTTGCCACAGGCGCGTCTCTCCATCGAGTGAATAAACTACACCAAGGGCCCCCAGATGGGGAGCCTCGACATGGGCCGTCACTTTCTGGTTCCCAATAGCATGCTGAATCAAGGGCTGCCCAGGTGGGCCGACGCCTCAGCTCGATTTAGACGCTTTCTTAAAGATGATTTAATAGCTAGAAGAACTCTATCTAAACTTTACTACCACATCTCGTTGGCGCTGGGAGAAGTGACGCAAGAAACTCTAGTAACGCTTCTATCTAATTTGGTGTTAAGGTACAGTGTCATATAGCAAAGGGTGTGTAAGTTCAACTTCACCGGTGGGGCCGATGTCATGAATGTGTGTGTTTGTCCTACACTCTAAGTATAGGGTGTGTTTGACTACTGCTTTTTTTATGGCATACGCAGGCAGAAGAGCAGTCGGGCCACCTGATAGGAAGCGGTTGCCGACGCCGACGCGCCGTGATACATAGGATTTTAAGTCTCGTTTACCCAGTAATTAATTACGCTGGTTACGGTGCCGTTCAAACCGGAACACAGCAGTTTTTCACACTTCTGCTTCGCGGCAGAAATAGGCACTGCGGTGGTACCAAACCAGACGGTCTCCTAAAAGGGGACCTACTACCGGTGTACTTAGGTGTCGTAGCTCTATTATGCCTGTAAGGGCGTTAATTAAATTCTTACCTAGCCGCAGCGTCGCTGGCGGTGGCGGCAAAAGCATCTGCTGCTTAATTGAACTCGTCTAGATCAAAGCGATCTAGTGATTTTGAAAATTAGTTTCTATGGCTAGCATGCTGGCTATTTGAGGCGGCGGCAGGCTGCTGTGCGCTTGAAGTCCGCTACGGCGCTGGCTGTTGCCACGCGGGGCAGAATTATCAAGCGTTATAAGGACGAAGGCGGTGTCGGTGGATGGTTTTGGTGGTCACCTGGAAAAGACTCTTCTGAGGTTCGCAGGGACTCTGCGTTTTGGAGCCTTAGGTCAGCTGTGGTGGTAGACCGTGTGGCCGGGATTGCGGCAGATAATGCACGTATGTGGCTTGAAACTAACTAGGACTTCTTTGTCCTTGGGTCTGGGGAAAATGGTAGTGCCGTGATCCCCGAGGCATTTAACGCAACGGGTGCGAGTGAAACAATTCCCAGCAACACCCCTGGGAGTCTTTTGGAATGCGGCCTTAAAGATAATATTTAAACGACGAAAACCTTCAAATAGGAATTACAAATTATCTCAGTTTAGAACATATTTCTACTTTTCCTTCAATATTTACATTGTATTATATTCGCTATATACACGTTAAAAAAATAAGATCTCTGCAATTTTACAAGTAAGAACTCAATTCTTCTAATACAAGGTTACTTTCTCGAGTTCTTTGCTATTTACGTAATTTCAGCCTGATCTGCTAAAAAAGCTAAAGCCTACTACCAAAACTGTTTTACTTAATTAAGCATTGTCTCAAGCTTAAATACATTACCAATGTTAAGTCCTTATCACCCACCTCCGTGGTCTAGCGGTATTGGCCCTTGCTATATAATCCGGCGGTCATAGGTTCGAATCCCGCGGGAAAATAACTTTATGTTATCATACGTTTTCTGTGTGTTATGATCTAACATGTAGAGACCATTAGACAATAATTGTCTAAGAAAAATTATGATCATGTTGGATGGGTAATAAATGTTCTAAGATATAGCAAAACCGATGTAATTGTTAAAATAGCTTAATTCCTCTTCGAATTCTAAGTAGAGGACCAAAAACTACAAAATTTGTTAGTTAATAGTTTTCAAATTTTGTATATCTTACATGAATACAAAGATTTAAAACTGAGTTGAATTTGTCTTTTAAATTAAAATTAGACTTATATTTAAATGGTCTAAGAATATTAGATTTAAATTTAAACATCAAATGTTGTAGTATATTCAGATAAATCTAATTTATCTTTTGGTTAGTTATCATCAGATCTTTAAACCATATAATAAATGCTTGCAAAAGGAAAACCTCTGATAAAAAGGCGTTCTGGTTATTTATTTTCAGTTATTGGTCCCTGATTGCTTTGATTCAATGGGTTGCAGTGTGGCCAAAAACTATTAATTCAGCTTCAATTATAATTATCTACAATTTATACAAGTAAATGGAAAAAACAAAGTAGTCATTGTGAATGTAAAGGTTTGTTTGTAGTTTTGTATTCTAATAGTTATAAATTGTTTTGAATAAATTATCGCAATTGTTGCCGATAAAATGATAATGCATTGAATTGAACCTCTAAAGTTAGATTGTCTTTGTGATTATGAGAGCGATAGATGTTCTTTTGATACCGCCAAACTTCTTCCTCGTTTGCAGCTCAGAATCAGACGAGTCGTTGCTAGAAACCTCAAGAACAGTAGTGCACAAACCGGTTTCTTGTACAGCGCGAGTGTTAGGCAAATTGGTGGACCAAGTGCATTCATTAGAGTCTAGGTTAGACAGTATAGGAATTGACAAGCAGTTTTCATTGCCGGTTCAACAAGATTGCAAAGTTTGGGAATAACAATCACTTCCTGATCCGTAGGCATTAATCAAGCATTTGCACCAGACGACGTTCGAAGAACAGCCAAACTAAGGCAAGTTTAGACGATAATCCTCAGTAAGCTTATTTTCAAGTTAGATAATTATTTCACTCTTAAGTTATCGAATACGAAAAACATAGTGTCCCGAAACCGTATATGATTCACTAATAGTATGGACCGGGTACATTAAGGTCATAGTTTCAACCGCGTAAAAATAATGATAAGCTACATGCTTCTATAGATGAGACGATTGTTTAACCAAAGTTAGTGCTAACCATCCGAGAGCCCTGAAACCAGATGTAAGAATGAAGAAACATTTGCCAGAAAATATTATTCTAAAGTCGCTGGAATACATAAGCAGACACAATTTTGAAAATCAAAATAAGATTTGTTGGAACAAATCCAGTTACCTAGGCAAACGATGTATCTGTATGTTTAACAAATATATTTATCTAGTTAAAAATAAAGAAAAACCCACTGATAAATTTGCTATTATAAAGTACTGACAATATATAACTACATTTAGATACTTTATAAGACAAACAAAATAACTTTGTACAAAAGTCTTATCCAGTTATTTTAATGAAATTAAATTTCTTGAAAGTAAAATATACCAACCACTTTTTAACTCTAAAATGTCATCCTGAGAGCGTAAAAAGTGTCAGTAGAATTTAAGATTCTTCATTTCAAATCAAATTTAACACGTCGTCCAAAGTTTTAGAGCAATACAAAGCTCATAGTTACAGTAACAACACTCACAACTTCGTTTGTCGATAAAATGACATCGATTTCTGAGAGTGTGACTCAAATGCCATCAAATGTGGAGCTTCAGAACTTGAAAGATAAATCAGATGCAAATGAGTTCAATTGCAGTATCAGACCTTTTAAGTTTGACAATATCTTTGGGGTGAAAGTGGAGAATAACGGCGAAGGTTTCTTGAAAGTTTGAAACTGGAAGAGATGGAACTAAAGAGAGGTGATTCTAATATCTTTGAAACTTTTATTATAAAATCTTTGATAATTTGTATGTAAAAGATACTGCAAATTTTATTGTATAAACCTTATATTGGTGAAACATACCCAACCTTATGAGTTGGGTAAACACATGTAATTTTTTTTTATATTGTAATTGCAATAATGAAAAGAAACCGAAAAAGATGTATCATGATTCAATTAATTATCTACAGAAAACTTTACTCTGCCATATGTCTATGTATTCATGAGAATCTTGCAGTTGAAATCTTTAATGTCCTTCCAGGCACTTGGTCTACATAAGACACAGTAATGTTAAAAAGTTGAAACAATCATTACTAAAGCGAAAGTCTTTTAACAAACTATATTAATTTTATATAAAATAAAGAAAAACTTGTATTAAAATTCTATACTACAATGAAATTATATCTTAAAGAATATCTTTGATTAATCATTAGAGAAGAATTATGATTCCAGCAATGAATAGGAAGATTCATTGACAAAGAAAAGTTGGCAGAATTTAGCTATCAAAGGTGAACATTGAGGCAAGGATCAATTTGAAATCAACAAGCTAAGGAGGCACGGTTGAAACTGGCATCATACGTACTTGGAAGTGACTTGAATACAAAAGAGATAGAGCACTTTGAGAATAAGATGCGCCAAAGAGGTTGATAACTTAAACCTTAAGCTAAAATGCTCAGGAAGGGTATTAATGGTTTCTGATTTACTTTGAACTTGTAGGGAAGCGATCAAAAAGGTTATAACTTGGAGAGGTTCTAAATTTCGTGATGACATTTTCTAATATTTGTATAAACTTAATATTAAAAATTTAAAATGTTAAAACACATAGTCGTTTCTATTAATAGCGACCAGTGACAAAGAGAGGAGTAGTTTATGTCAATAATCCTAAGTAAATTTATAATCCACATATCAAACAAATCACTGTGTAATATTAGTTTGTATTACTGTTTGACATAAGTCTTTTTCGTTAGTTACGTCCAATTGTTTTTTTCTATTGCCTCTGGTGTAAATTTACATCTTTATCCTATGCCTTAAGGTGTCGCTATTGCAATGGTTTAATTTAATCTAAATATATTTGACATTAAACATTAGTTTACTTATTTTTTTCAACTTTATGAAAAAAATTGCAGGATTATTTACTTAATGACAACTAGAATCTTACCCATCTAACAATAGTATTTAAGCCAACTTGCGAACTCCTAGGATTGTCAGCGTTGAACACATACCTATAAATGTACATGGAAACTGAATCTTTAAATCTATCGCAATCTAGAACTGGTTATTTTGAGACAGAGATTAGAAAGAACTTTAATCAGGTGAGGAGTATGTTTTTAATTTCTAACATGTGAAAAAAGTTAAATATTTAAAATTAGAACTTACAAGGCTCTAGACTTAGCGCATGATTATCAAGAAAAGTGCAAACAACTAACCAATGAAAAGAAGGATCTCATAACCAGTACAGAGAAATCTATAGCAGATAAAGAGGAAATTATAAAATGCAAAGACAAAGAGAAAGAGATTGAAGTAAATAAAGACAACTATGAGACGTTAATGAGATTGAATAAGCAGTTCACAGATTGTAATGAGAAAATTTTAGAAATTTTTGAGAAGGTATAAATGATTTGTATTATTTGCTTAAATAATTTTATTTCTTTCCTTTAGTTTAACATTTCATGGGTGTCATTACACTACAATATGCATAAAATATATTTAAAACTTTTACTTTAAAATAAACTTAACATTCACGTTTCTATTTTGAAAATTACAATTAGTATTTAGCTAATTTCAATAGTCTTACTTAATATTAAAAAGTTTAAAAAACATTATGGAAAATCTACTTTTGAAGTTACAAGTCATGAAAAAGTATTTTGCCACTAATTTGAAAGAAGGATAGAAATAATTATCAAGTTTAAATAATAATATTTCCAGGAAAGGTCAGAGAGATTCTACAAACTTGAAAATGACTGAGATTGATTGCTTAAACTGAGTTCTTCAATGATGAGATGTCAAATAACTAAAAAAAAAAGGGACATTTTGAAGGACAAAGTCAATGAAGAAAGGTCGAGATTAATATCCTTTGAGAGACAGTGATTGATGCAAGTAATAGAATGAAACTACTTATAAAAATCTTAAGTGAACAATTGGACTACTTTAGATTCAAGATGGTAAAACATTCGAAATGTTGAAGGCAATTATTCATCTTTATGTTGCTTATGCAGTTATATTTCAAATTTACTGAACGAATGTTTCATCTTGATCATTTACATCGATTTCACATGTTCAGTCCACTTTGGAACTGTGGACCGCTAAACCGACTATGGTACCTCATCCAGGCCCACCAGGCCACTTTCGAATATCGTCACTCCATTATACGCATTGGGCGTCCCACATTAGTTTGCCGAGCCTCGTTGTGGACCGAACTTTCCAGCTCAGTTGTCACGTTCTGAAATCGGCCATATTGAAACCGTGAAAGCGAGCAGTTGAGCCACGCCAACTTGCCGTGTGGCCTACAAACTCAAAGGCTTTTTCAAGCTGATCGAGAAATTTTAATGCGACTTCAGAGATACCTGAGCATAGCCATCCAAAGTTCGCTGAGCGACTTTAAGAAATTGTCTGAGATCAATCGGAACGTTAATGTCCAAGTGGTATATCATCCGTCATTTGAAATCTGTAAGGACAAGTTTATGAAAACTTGCTCAGCCACGAATCCTTGGCCTCTTCCACAAAGGCTGCTTCCACTTGGTTCTAGCTTTCACCCAGGTAAAGTATTCCTCAACCACTTCGGCTTAGGTGCCACACGTGTAATCGGCCTGGTTACAATCGCTCCATCAAAGAAGTCGGTCATGATGAAGACTCAAGCAGACTTTGCACCATTTTCTGCAGTCTTTGCGGTCCAGCCACGATGACGATATGGTCTCTGAATCGGATGATCTCCACCGGCGTTTACAGTTATGCCGTGCCTGTCGGAGTCGGAGCTCTTGAACGTATATGCTATGGAGCCACGGATGACAACTCGAGACTGGCAGTCCCTTATCTGACTATCGGCGACCTGCTGGTCCGAGGCGTCGGCCACTTTGCCACGACAGACATGGGTGGCGTAATACGGACATCTGGCAGTCTGCGTAAGCCAAGTCAATTTGCACCGCGCTGGCTAAGACTGGTCGAAAGACCGGCGTCTTTAGAAGAAGAACAATCGATCGAACCCCTGCCCTGGCTTGCGCTGAGGAGATCTCCCGGAACGCCCGAACAGGTTCCTCGCTTTGTCGTGGCGGTGGGTAACAGTCCTGCGGCTTGGCAGCTCCGAGGAAGTAGAGGAAACAGGCCGGCCGAGGTGAGGCCGGCGTGATAGCTGGCCCAAGCGGACTGCGAAGCACACTTTGGATCGCCTTTGGGGTGCAGGACGCGGTTGCAGGAGGTGTGTCCGCCCTTCCTGTCCCCCTGCAACCAGGGTGGAATCGCGGGGAAGAGGTGTCGGATTCCGTAAGAGCGCCTTTCCCTATCCTCCTTCGACTGGGCTCACCGCTGATGCGGTATGGAGGGTCCGTGAGGAGGGACGGAGGAGACCGACGACAATTCGGCAGGGTTCGTTGGTCCTCCTCACTTCTGCTGGTCGAAATGGAGCTGGCGGAGTGTTACATCTGAGCCGCCGCTGGCTGGAGCTTGGGTCACCGCGACCGTCAGGGAACTCTCTGTCAGCTATGTCCTGAGTAAGCTCGGGGAGTCTGTTACCAAACACAGGGGCCGAGACGAAGAGCGCGCTATTTCGACGCCCAGGAGGAAGCCAGATTGGCTAGGGCCGAGAGTGGGGCTGCTTCGGGGCCAGCGCTGGTGGGGTTGCAGATGAGTGGAAGACGTTCCGGACCCCACCGAAAGACGTCAGGAAGGAACAACGTGGAGGCTTTAGTCGGTGCGAGGTCCGACTGAACCGTCTTTGCATCCGGCGAGTACGGGCATGCGTAGGCTTTTCCCACAAAAAAAAGGAGATCTACCGGAGAAGAGACAGTTAAATGAGGCGTCGAGTTGGTCATAGCAGGTTCGGCGGCCCCAGTAACTCCGTCCTCTCATTTTTATGTTCCTCAAGAGACTTCTCGATTTCTTCTTGGCTGATTTATGAAAGAAAATCTGACATGGCTTATCATCCGGCTCTAGTGGAGGGGGTCAACCGCCGAGAGAACCTCTGGACTCGAAGCGGCTTCTCCATTTTCTTTGATCAATATCTAACGAGATGGCTTCTTCCAAGCTGCTGTACAAAGACTTTAGACTCCCTATTTTGCTCAATAACTCTCCGAATAGAGACCGTATTGGATAGTGATGAAAAGGCACGTACCAGCTGGACGTTAGATCATTAACGTCAGCTTTCCATGAGACCTGTTGGCCAAATAGAATCTAGACTTAGTCGCGTCCGTTGTAAGTTGCGATTGTCGGTATGTCTTGGCGGCCTACACTCCTAGTGATTTTGACGAGCACCCGCCTGTAGTTACTCTGGCGCCGCCTAGCAAGAATACATGTGCTTGGGAACTGGGGGCTGGGTTTTCCTTCTCGTCATTAGGGTTTGGACCGTATTCACCCAGCTGGTCCAATGCCGAGTTTGTGGTTGGGTTCGTCACAGCTTGTGTTGTGTTCGCGCTATCGATGCACCACGTGTGGGCTTGAGTTGGCTGGGTGTCACGCGTGATTGTTTGGTGCCCATTGAACGCCTTAAAGCCAATGTTTATTGTTTAATAAGAAAGAGATATTTAGAGGTTGAAAAAATCGACATTTTTTTTTATTTACAAAAATCAATTTGCCACTGACACAATAGCTTGACTTTATTTAACTTATTTCGGCCTTTTGTTGGGAGAAAATTTATAAAAATTAATATTATAATAATTCTTCAAATCGTCATCATCATCATTCAAATAAAAAGTTTTGATGAATCTCCTATCTTAAACAAATTTTTATGTTCATTTACCAGGAAACCTTGGAAGGAAGATGTTAAAGCCTCGTAAAGCATTTGAGCTTCAGAAGAACAGTCTAAAGCCATTATCAGGCAAAGCTTGAAGACGCTGTGCTCTCAAAACTCAAAGAATTCCAAATACAGCTAGACCATGCGCAAAGTGAGATGGAAAATGAAAGGCAAGGTTAAAGAATCCAGTAAAATTGTCGATACATACAACAATCAAATTGCTAGGATTGAAGAGCAGTAAGTACCTTTGACTTGCAATCTAATATTTTCATCCCTTTGAAAGTTTTGTTAAACGAAAGAAAAATCTATAAATATTGTTTCTCAAAGGTCTGATCAATTTCATGCTTTCAATAGTTCTTGAGAACTAATCTTATAATTGTTGAGACTTGATATGATATTTGTTCATTGATTCTGTATTATTTCTTGTCTTGAAATTAGATGATCGATACGTCCGATGGGCATGTAAAAATCGGTCCTTGCACGATTCTTCTGTCGTTCGTTTATCCTCCATTTGAATTTGGATGTGATTGGCGTAGGAGCACTCGTGTCCGAGCATACATTTTTAGCACTTTAATAACTACAGCATAGTTAGCTGATCTCTAACATAGATTGGCCGCCGTAGCCGTAATCGGATAGGGATCACATAGTTGAATTTTAGAGGATAAAAGTTTTGTAGGATCTAGTTTCAAAGAATGCACTGAGGATCGTAGATTGTTTTGTTCATTTCTAAAGTCATAAAAATGACTTATAAAGTGAAAGTAGATTCCAATGATACAAATAATTAAAATATACTTTTAAATTTTTAACCTAGAGTGTCCCACAGTTGTGCGATCACATTTCAGCTTTTAATACAATAGTATATTTATTTCAGGCACAAGTTGGAAGTGAGCGTACTAGAAGAGAAACAGAGAGAGGAAATCAAACTTTATAGGCTACAGTTGCAGTGTAGTGAAAATATCTGGACCTGTTGGAGGTATTTTATAACTAGAAATTGAGGACATGAGCTTAAAAGAAACAATCTTTTACGTGCCCATCCGACGCATGGATCATCTTACTTTTCAGATAATTGCGTGATCGCCCTAAATTATACTAACCACCCGAAAACAACGATAGCATAAAATTGTTTCCTCGAGGGATTCGAACCCGCGACCTCCGGTTTATAAAGCTAGGGCCATACCGCATAGGTTATCTAAGTCGGAGCTTACACTTTATCTGTCGTCATAATTTAATCTAAAATCAGTTTAGGTCTTAAAATTAGCCATTTTATATACTTTAGTATTCTTGAGTACTCTTTGTGACTGATCCTATAGTTGGCTATAAAGTGAGAAAGAGTAGATGCTATGGTTGTCAGAACATCCTATATGTTGTGCAAATTTAATTAATATCGATTACAAACTGAGCCATGAATGATATTAACTTTGAAAACAATTGATATATACTCTCTTTCCAGAACAAAGTGGAGACGTACCGCCACAGGCGCGGGCAGATCGCCTCGCAGCTGCACAGCGTGATGGAGTGCCAGTGGCGGCAGGCGCTCCACATCCTCACCAACGGCCAGCCAGCGTCACAGCCGGCCAGCAGGCACCCACCGTTGGCCAGCCAGCCGCAGCCAGCAGCCAGCCGCCTAGCCTTGCTGCAGCCAGCCACCCAGCCCATCATGGGGTTCATTCCTCTCATCCTGGGCATCTGGCCGGCCTATAGTGGTATGTTGTGATTTAACGTGACATGATGACCCAGATGCATGTGGACCGATCACAGCTTCATGCATGTCACATGCATGAATAATATGATCCTTTTAATATGTTGACACATAATAAGTTGCAAGAAGTATGTTTTAAATTTATTTATATATTATTTTTTTTTTAATTCCAAGGGTTTTACTATGGAATCAATCATCTAATTCTTCAAAAACTGTATATACTTTAAGTAATCCTGTTAGAATGCTTCAATAAATAATTTTATATATCATCCATTTATTGTTAAAACATAAATTAAAACCCGCCTCTGTAGGCCTGTGAGAAAAGGGGTGGTGGAAAATCGGAGCTGCTGGGTCAATCCGAGAAACAACAAATTATCATTGTTGTTTGGTAATTGGTGATACAATTTTGGCAAAGTAAGATTGTCTGAAAAGTGGATGATCATAAATGATGTGCAGCAAAATCCTCCACCACCAATCGGCTGGGACCAACGTGTGGATTATGGTCAAAACCCCTGATAGAGAAGGCCCATGTCCAGTTACAGAGTGGCCGTGTCCAGCTGATGAGTCATTATTTTACTTTTCAAAATAATTGTTAACCATTTCAAGCAATGTCAGATATATGGGGGAAGCAAGAGGGCACAAGGATATCGGCCTTGGTATCATGGAGTGCACAATATGTCAAGTGGTAAAAGTTTGATACTGATGAACATAATTATTTTAAGAATTAAATATTTACAAGGACTGGTTTAGTTATGGAAGTTAAGAGGGCACAAGGCTATCCCCTTTGAGTGTAAACGCAATTCTTTCAGTTTGAAGGGCACTTTTGATCTTAATTACATTTAAATGAATAAATGTTTAATTTTGTGGAGACATTTATCATTAACAGTAATTTATGGACCACTTTATTACTTTGACAGCCCTGTGATATTTGCTTATGGTAACGGATTCCCAAATTAAGTTTTCGCTTAAATTTGGTTTTAGAATTAAATAAAATGTTGAATATTTAATTGTTACTTGATTACTAAATGGGAAAACCATCATGTATTTAAAACATTAAAATTTTCTACCGCGTGCTCACAAAGCATAGATTTGAACCTCGTACGGGTGGAGGACGTTCAAGTCACTGCATGGCCACTAGATAAGCGACATGATGTAGGATTAGTAGAAGTGCAAACTGAATCTCAACCGTTACAAACACATGCCAGCAACAGAAAGTTGAATTGTAAAATATAATAGCAAGAACAACTGAAAGAATATGACAAAACCTTATTATGTTCTTTTGTGAGTTAACTGTCCTTGAGACATGTAAATTCTTTTATTAACTATACAATCATTGATTGATTAAAGGCTATAATATTTAATCTAAGAAAGATTTTATGTCAGTCCCAATTTTATAATAATATTTAGATAATTTCCTGATTCTATTAGGACATAATATGGAAACTTGTGCTTTAAACTATGAAGTTATAAATAATAAAAATATTTTTTTTTAATTTGATAGTTGTTAGGACATTTGGGACCGAAGCCAATTGTTTGACAAGTAAGATGATCGCAGGTGGATGGGCTTAAGATCAGTTCACCACCACCAGCGTTGGACAGCAGAGAGAATTGTCCAAAACCCCTAATGAAGGACAGCCATGATAGAGGTTATGATGATGATTGTAAATTTGTTTGAACATGAACAACAATCTTGACCAAAATTTAATAATAGAATGGCAACTTTTTAAATTATTTTTTGAGTGATATTTAGTTTTTATACCCTAATACTAGACATGTGCTTAATGATTAATATTAGATAAATCGTTGAAAGCAAGTATCCCAATTTTATTAATAATTAATTATTAGGTATATCATTGTTCAAGTTTAAAATTTAATTAGAGTCAGGTATACATATATTCGGGTATGAAGTTTGAATTTTTACTTTAAATATTTGTCTGATTTGAGCTGGATTTAGCTTTGGAAATATTACTATTGTCCTGAATTTGTGATCTGAATTGATGTTTATTGTGATGATTTATGAAGATGAAGTCTTTTGGTTGGTATTGTTGAATATTCTCAACTAATCAAAAACAAGTCTCCTGTGCGTAACAAACAATATTTTAAGACTGGTACAGTAAATTTGATTAGTAAAGTAACCAATAATGTTTTACAATTTATCAAAATTTATCTAATAGAAGCACTTAAATAAAAAACAATTGGAATTTATGCTAAAAGTTAACAATATAGACTGAAACTAAATTTTGATTTTAAAATGTGCAATAGATTTGAATGCACGAAAACATATGAACGAATCTGCTTTCAAGGTTTCTCTGTCTCTTGAGAATTTAATTAGAGTCTGTATATTATATTATGTATGAAATTTAATTTTTACTTTAAAGTTATTATGATTTCGTGGTTTTTAAATGAATTTAGTCATTGGAAACATAGTACTTGCATGAATTGGGTTTATTGTGTGAATTATAAGATGAGTTAAATTTTGCTTTTGTTTTATTGAAATTTACCCTTTTTATATAAGTTAATTACAAAAAGTCGGTTAAAAAACACTAACATTTATAAGAATTTTGTAATTAGATATTTCGACATCTAGAAAACAATAATTTTGAAATTTTTTCAATTATCAAGTTTCTCTTTAGGGAAAAAGTAAAAAATGAAACATTGAATTTATTAAAAGTTATTAATTAAGACTGCTAAAGACTAAAACGTTGATTTTACATTTAAACTCGAGATAAGATTTCACACAACATGAACAAGGCGATTTGCATTGGTCTTGAAGATTTTATATGGGGACCTAATTACTAAGTGAGTAGTTAATGCGTAAGGCTTAATGAGAATTTCTTCTTAGTAATTAGATTTGTTTATATTTGTAAATAGTTGGAACACCACTGCAGTGTCGGACACACCCATAATTTATTGATTGTGGACAAAACATTTGTTATTAAGAGTTACCCTTAGTTTAGGTTCAACTTACAAATCTTTAAAAACCATAACATTTACAAATTTGAAATTAGATTAGAGGTTTGCTGGATTTTTGAACCAAGCAATAGTAAAATCGGCCGTGTGCTAGGCTCTTAATAATTAAATCATTAGGAAAGCGTTTAATCTGAGGCGAGCCAACGCGGAGTTCTAAAGGAAACCGATGAATAAAGCCCAGAACCAGGTCTCTGATGGCCCTTAGAAAGCATTTAGTCATCGGTGATCAACCCCACCAATGCCTACCCAGTAATCCATTGTAGGCTGTTCTAAATCTTGTTTTCAATAAAGAATTGAGATCACCAGCAAAAAAAGATTGGGTTTTGTTGACAAGAGGAAGATCAGGCTAATGGGGTTAAATTCAAAACCATCCAGGGTCGCAAGCCATCTCAGAAACTAAAACTCATATTTTGTTTGGTAGATGATAGTTTAACACAAATTATACATCTTGGAGTTTTGATAGTAAACTCATTTTCTAAGTTCCAAGCTTTAACATTGCCTAAGTAATCTACTAACAGTTGTTAATTCAACACAAACAAAATGTATAGACTAATTCTTCGAAATTTGCCCAGAAGAAGTCTTTATGAGTTTCGCTTTGGTCAACTAATCGTTAAGAAATTAAAAATTGTCAAGGAAATACAGTGTTAAAGATTTAATGTGTAAATGGTTTTAAAAACGAGAAAGCATTTTTGATAATCAATGAATGTGTATCATCAATATATTGAAATAAAGAATTTACATTAAGCAACATAAAAATAAAATTGCGATAGTTAACTCATTTACCAACATTTAACTGCCTTTGATTTTAGAGGCCTCCATTTAAGAATCATAACGCTAAAAAAGTACAAAAAGTTTTTACAATGAATTAGTTTTTAATTCAAGAAACCAGTTTTAATTAAATAAGAATATCGAATTTCTATTACATTTCTAGGTAAATAATAAATTAATAATAAGTTCAATTATAACAATTTTATTGGTGATAAATGCGATTTTAATAAAGAGAATACATTATTATTTGATAATACAATGGCATAAAATTCAATCAAATAAACTAAATAATTTACTTAACGAATTCTTTTTATTAACCATGATTTTATTAGGGAAAAATTATTACAAAACATTGATCGCACTGGAAATGTGATACAATAAAACTTAACAGTACAAAAAGTAACAAAAAGTTTTTTTTAAATGATAATCAAAACAGTATTTAATATATTAAAAACATTAAATATATTTATTATATTATAAAGGAAATTCAAATATTTCTAAATAAACAAACCTAATTGCATTTTAAGTTTAATAACAATATTCAAGAATTAATTACCTTTAATAATATTATAATCTTTACTATAAATACTGTCAGAAAATTAATACATAATGTGCAAACTAAATTACATTCAAACTCTGATAGCGTAAAGAATTTTATCTCGTATAGAAAAATAATAACAACAATTATTTCTTTTCGTTATCAACAACGAGTAAACTGTTGAATTAACTAAATTATGGTTTCTTTAAATATAATTCCAAATACAGTTATTACATTTAATATACAATGATTAGAAATTTAATAGTTTTGGTTAATTTGTATTTCAACCAACACAATTTAGTTTTAAAACTATTTATAAAGTAATTTTTATATTCATATTTACTTAATGTAAAATTTCTTATTGTTATTTCACACGTTTTCAGAAATTTAAAAAATCTAAGCCAATTAATAATTCAAACTTTTGATAATCTGTTAGTACTTTTAGTTTGACCATATTTTGTTATTTATAATAAAATTTTAATTAATTTTAAAAACGATCAATTGTTTGACAATTAACTAAATTGCAATTTAACTTATTAAATTTAAAATTTTACTGATTTCTTAGTTACAGTAATTTAACAGTTTTTAGTTTACAAGTTTTTATTTAACCAACATACAAATAAACTTATACAAATTTAGCTTTTGATAATTTTTAATTTAATAGATTTCTCACGAGACATTTCATATTGTCAAAAAATATTCTTCCGCCATTTTGACGCATTCTATTTTTTTTATTGTTCTTTTTAGCTCGAAGTATGACCATACATTTATGTGTCATTTTCATTGGTTAAATATAATAATCAAACTATAAAAAACAACATTTTTACACTAAATACAAAAAAAGTTATACCAATATGAACCGTTGGTGATTTTTTTAGAGTCCTTGTGTATTTTGTTGTTTACGATATTCAACGCTGATAAGACAACGTTTTCATATACGGGTTAAAAATATTATAGAAATAGTGACAAAACATTTTCCTTCGTAATTTTGCTTCAGTACCTATACATCTCTATATTATACAATAACATTTGTAATTTTGGCATTGACTGGATTAAACAAAAAGTTTCATTATGGATCAGAAAATGTCACTCTTAACCGACATTCATATGGAAGTTCATGTCCGATTCCATAATGATCCAGAGCAAAATCGAGGAAAATAATTTCTACTAATAGTAAACTAATGTATAGGCTTAAATGTTCAGAGATGAGGTGGATGTCAAGTATCAGACTCTAACAGTAGGTTCCAACTGAAAAAAATTTTTTAAATTTAAACATTATCATCATCTATAACTTAGTAGTCCACTGCTGGACATAGGCCTCCAATTAATTTCATCTTCCGACGCCGCTATTCCATCACAGCCCACCGGCCACTTTCGAATGTCCATCTTCCTAAGTGCAAAATGGGTGACAAATTAAACCTTAATAATGTCAAATTGAATTTTATATTTACTTTTTATATTGTTAAATGTGGCCAAGTTCAAACAAAGTCAAAGGATTTTAATGAAATTATTACATAAAACAAAAACACGCTATAAACATTAGTTATAATGCACTAGTTACATTGAATTTAAACTAGTAATGGGCCGCTATAAAGTTAACTGTTAACGAATATCATTGTGAAGCTATTTTAATCTCTACCCTCTATTTAAGTCCATAATTATTTTTCTATTATTATTTGTCTATGGACTTTCCAATATAGTTAAGATAGTTTCATTTATATTGATTAACTGCAAAATTGATTTATTCTAAACATTAACATCAGAATTTCAGTAACTAATTGAATTTATCTATTATCGAAGTCAATAATCAATAATTTAATCAATGTTCTAACAATTATTGGAATAATTCTTCTTATTCCATCTCTCTTCAGCTTATGTTAAAAGAATACTAGCTTCAAAGTCCTATTAGATTTCAGCCAATCATTTATAACATTTTGTTCAAACAAATACTTGCTTCGTGAATTTATTCAAAACAGAACTAAATAATGTCATGAAAATCACAAGCTACATTATTCAATTAACGTTTGACCTGCATAGCTCGTAGTTGTATTTTACATTTTCGGTCGATCAGCAACAAGTTTTCAACACATTGAACACCTTAAAATGTCGCCTGATTTGATCTGAAATCAATTGACGAGAAATGAACATAATGTCATATTCTTCAGATAATAATATTTAATATAAGACTTTAACAGTTTATCAGTTCTATTTCATTATTTCAATCTGGGCAATCAAACACTTTGGGGTTTAATGTGCACACTCGTTTTTAAACACTTCAACCTCATCCTATCTGTAGTTGTTTAATGTATTCGATTTATACACATGGGTCGTTATTCACCAATCCATTTAAACCCTCAATCTAGTTTCATGTATTCGTCAACAATTTTTGGGTTCAATAATGTCCTGGAATGCAGAGCTAATCAACTCTTTCTGTAAGACGTCATGGCTTGGACCGGTGATAAGCCGGACAGCGTTCTAAAGACACATTTATAAGTCGTCGAGTCAAATGGGCTAATTTAACGACCACGTGCGTATAGAACCAGCAAGCTTTGTCTTGGCATTCGTTTGTGGATATTAACATATGCACGTTGAAATCGGCTGTAGCCGTGGCCGGTCTGAGAAGACCATTACGCTTCCGCTCCTTTTAACCCTGACATGCGGTTAACTGTGTGTAAAAAGACTAACGATCTTTATCGGTTATTCTCGCTACAATTACTCTCTTGATTTCGAACATTCCAAAGTGTAAAAGTTTAAAATGGCTGGGAAATACGTTTATCATAAACTTAAATATCTTTGACGTCTCAGAGATGTATGGCCTAGAGATGGTTCAACCAATAGGGAGTCAATCGATCATACTGCAGAAAGTTGGGCTAACCGAACAATTTCTTCTGTCGGTTCTGATGGAGCAGTCCTAATCAACCATTTGTCCCTCAAAGATGACATGCGTCAGGATCTTCAAAAGTCTCACAACTAAAGTCAGGTTCTTACCAGCCATGCTTAATGTTGAAAGCTAAATTTAGGAGACCATTCATTATAGAATCACGACTTAGTATTAGGTACAATCAGTCGAGGAGTGATCGAATCTGCGTGTGCACTTGTCCGCCTGCAAACCATCGGATGTCGTCACCTGTCTTCCTCGTGGATTTTAGCCCGGCACGCGTAGCCACGTAACAACTGGGTTAACGAAGCGACGACTAGCGTATTCAGGCGACCGAAAAAATTCTCGTCGCGTTTAGTTTCGATCGAATATATTCGTACAAAGTCAAAGCTCGGAGAAAAGAGGATTCGTGAAAAAAAAATCGGAAAGCGTCACCTGCATCGTCCTCAACAGACCGGTTAGGTGGCTAATCCGCTTATATGTAAATCATTCTTGTTATAAAATGTGATGTTCAAGAAATAGGCAAGACTCCGAGTTACACTTTGCGACTGTGAGCTTTGATACCTCCAGAAGTACATTCCGCTGTCACCTCCTGACATCAGCTGAACTTGAAAATAGCTTACTTATCAGTGATATAGACTCACTGTTCTCGATCCGAGGTTTTGATTCCCCGCTGGGCCAAGGGCCTTATGGCTGGCGACTTCAGCCACCCTGATATTTGCATGACAAGTTCAGGGTCGCCAAAGTCGCCTAACGCGAAAACAACAATGTGTTGGGTACCAGGATTTTGTCGTACACGCTCGGTTTTCGAACACACGCCTATACTTCCTGCGGTGGAGTTCTTGCCCTGTCAGCGGACGTCGAATGCAGTCGGTTTCAGCTGGTCGGTGGTAGAGATGTTCTAGCGCCGTCGATAGGAGCACATTACGGCGAATGCGTTCTGACAGAAGTTCGCGGCGTGTTATCAAAATTTAGTCCTGCAACGTCACTCGTATCCAAACCGCCACTCGAGAACGGTTCTGAAAAATCGGTAATATTCTAATAATTAACCAGTAAATAGGTAAGCAAAACATTATCTGATTTCATTAGGCAGACCTTTACAGGACTCTGATAATATGGTTGATATAATCTACTTCGTAGAAAGTATGTACCAGTAATATAATAGTGCATGTTAGCGATTACCGACTTTAGACTATCACGAACTTGTCCGATCTTTGACCGAATGAGTAGCTTCTTATGTGACTACAGTTGACATAGTGCTTGTCCAAAAGTTCAAAAAAATACGCACCAAGACCCAATTGTTTATCGGTTCCAACGTTCAATCTACACTGTTCTCATCGAACTCTCTAACTCCCGGTAAAGACTATCTCCTAATGGTGACATTTCAACATGCTAGAACAAATTTTATTAAGAATTATAAGGTCGGCCATCGAAGGTCTGAGAGTGTCAACAAAGAAATAATTGGGACCAGAGTCAGTATAATGCATAATGATGTCGTAGTGACGTAAGTCCGAAATATTGTCATTTCAGTTTGTGGGTCGAAAGTCACCTTTAGGACACCCCTTGAGAAAGACTCATCGGGTGCTGTCGTACATGTCCACGAACTGTAATGTATTTTAATGTGAAGCAATGTGCCTTGCGAAGTATCTGAAGCGTTACCGAGGCCCAATTTATCACTGGAGGTACCATACACAGGTGAACCCTCCGGTCTGATCAGTATTTGCTTTGAAAAATATTGCACCTTAATCTTTACTGTCAAAATTATCAATACAGCAACGAAACCTTCTTATTGAAAAGTGACTGCGTCGAAGCTGGGACAAGTAGATCCGAATAAAATCTTATGCATCATTAGGGTGATAGAACGATCGCTTAATTGAAATCGTAGCATACCGAAACAATCACAAGCAATCATACCTGAATTAATTACTTAGTTTCCAGAACGGTCATATGTATCTATACTTAACAAGTTGAAGGAGTAACTGTTTATCCAGGGAGAGCTTGTTACGGTCGGATTGCCTGGAACATGATGCAACGTTCCTGGTGGAAGCAGCCCGGAGGGGTCGGCAGGACCCCACGGAACCCACCCTGATAGGACAAGCGCTCGAGTAGCGCGTGTAATCTCGATCTTCTCCGACTCGTTGATGCTTTCAAACATACGAACATACGTCATGGAAGAATATAAAATGGTGTGCAAAGTCAAACGATCATAAAATTAACAGGCCCAGTGGTCAGATTATGATTAAAATGCCAATAGAGTACGCCTAAACGTGGTCAAGGTGTTATGGCATTAGCTATTAAATTTCTAGATGTTCATGACGTTGAACATTATTGTTCATAATTTTATCTATTAGCTAATACAGGAAATATAAAATTGTAAAGAAAGGTGATCTGTCCGTCGATATGGCAGGAGATCTAACTTAAAGTTGCGTGCTTCGTAATTTAAAAAGAATTGACAAGATCATTTAGATCATTAATTAACTCTATAATTTTGACGATTCGTATAGCACACCGAACATTTCATACCATATAAAAATAATAATTAAGCTTACTTTGAATTTTTTATACTTAATTCATATATTCCAATTTATTCCATGCATAATATGTTCTTATGTCAATTATATATTGTTTGAAGAGGCTTATGACACTGTCATATATAGTTGTGGAGAGGCTTATGGTTATCGGATGGGATTCGAACCTGGAACATGTTGTGCGCGTCCCTGGTGACCCAGACCCTGAGCAGGCGGTCCTGCCCCGCCGTGGCCAGCAGCCTCCCGCACACGCTCATCTTGCAGCACCACACGGCGCCCGTGTGCCCCGAGCCCATCTCCTGATCGCCACGCGGCAAGTACGTTAGTGTACATTTCCAAAAAAACCATACAAACATACAGTGCTATAGGAATTATAAAAGCGATGTAAGTCAAAGTCAACCGACTCAAAGAAACTAACGATCAATGAGAGAGTGTAATGTATAAATATTTGACTTTGTCTTTTACAAATGCCAATCAGAGTTTGAGCGATAAAGCAAGTAAAAATGTATGATGGAGCCGTAAAGCAAGTAAAAATATTCCACGTTGAGCTTCCAAGAGCTTGGACATTGACTTTGTTCACCAAATTTCGAACCATATTAGACCCTTATACAGTCGATTGAATATTGAATATTTGAAAGAAAGAGAGCCTCTTGCCAGTTTTTCTCCAGACAGGTCTAACTTTTGAAACGGGTGCGCGTGCTTCGTAATGTTAAGTAGAGCCTAAACGAACAAATGACATTTTACTTTGAATCTAATTTGTTACTCGATAAGACACGATTACAGAATATTTGCACGTGTCTTACACATCCGTTGAAGTAGTACTTTGGGCGAAGAAGATCATAAAAATAAGACTTTGCCACTACACTTCGTTCACCAAATTTCAAATTCAATCTAGCAAAGCCGTCATTTTGGATTCTATGAGAGCATTTGAAATACTATAAGGCACAATTACAATGGCCATTGTGGGCTGGATGAGAATAGCCTAGTCGGAAGCGGTCGCGTGCATTGGGGGAGGCTTATACCCAGCGGTAGATTGACACCGACTGATGATGACGACGATTACAATACCTGAACGTGTCTCACACGTCCGTCGAAGTCGTACGATCTCCTTGCAGAGTAAAAATATCGAAAAAGACCTCGCTACTGTATTGCGCTTACCAAATTTCAAACCCTACCTAGCGTAGAAGACATTTCAGATTCTCTGAGATAATTTTAGATAGTACAAGGATAAATTAGACACATTAATTAGAATGAGATCATCAAAATTACGTGGACTGACACAGGCTGACGGTGATGATGACGATTACAATACCTGAACGTGTCTAACACATCCGTCGAAGTCGTAGGGTCCTTTGTGCGAGTTGGAAGCCTTCAGCTTGATGTTCTGCTCGCCCCTCACGTCGTCCGCGATATCGGCCACGTCCTCCTTGTGGCGGGCGTGCGACACCTCTTGGGCGAGGGACCGAGCCGCGTCCACGGTACGACGGACTGTGCTTCCGAAGAAACGCCTCAATCTGTGGTATCCGACAAGAATGGTCGGTTTCTTAGGTTATAACCAATTTAGATTTCAGGCGATTAGGCTTAGAGTTAAAGTCTTATATAAGTTAGGTCTCTATTTACTAATTACCGTCTGGTGTATTACCTCCGCGTTGCCTATACCTGCTTTAAATGAGTATTGTTAAAAATTACTTCCGGTTTGATGGTAACCGTTGCCTGCATATTTACTGGGTAAACGAGACGTTACATCTCATGTCTCAAAGCGGTGAACGGATTTGTCGCGTCTTACGCTGCTTTTCTCTTGGGCAGAGTGGGTACCACTCACCACCAGGTGAACGATCTACTCGTGTCATCGCTTTAACGTAGTAAAAAACGTGTAAACCGATGACAACACTTCTATACCATACGATACAATTTTAAAATCTATTCGGATTCTAAATTGGCCAGACTACCCTCGTATATACAGAACAATAGTTACAGAACAATTAAAGAACCCTTATCAATGACTTTTGTATTACTGCCATTTCACTTACTGCTACTCATTACATTCATAATAAACGAACCTTCTGTTCTTTCTTCCTTCGTTTTGATTTTATTTAACAACCTCGGGGTTTCATTTTGAACTATCGTAACAAAAAATTAGGTACAATATTTGTATACATAATATAATCACGAAGAGTTGAAATCAAACAAAAAGCAAAACTTGAAAACAACATACACAAGTTAGTTAAAAACCAAATCCACTCGTATGTTTAAAGAAAGTAACGAAATCGCAACGGACACAGAAATCACATCCGCAAAATAATCGAAGCCAGATTATTAAAATTGAATGTGAATTGGTAAAAACTTCGATTGAATATATTGTCTGAATGCAAACTACAAATTTAATTTTGTTTACGACGTATATATTAAACGATGAAAGCTTTCGTGAGACATTACACTAATAATGTCTTCTATAAACGTCTGAACTCACGTGAAATCGGTATCGGTGCCGACTAATTTCGGACATATCGGAAGTGATTCACCGATTTCACGTGAGTTAAGCCGTTTAAAGAATAAACTTTAGACCTATATATTTTCTAATTTAGACAAGTAGGCAACGAAATAACCGACTCAAAAATATTAATTTCAATGCACACGTATTAGAAATTTTGCATAAGTAATTACCAATCATTCATTTATATTTCAGAAAAATGTACAATACTTACCTTAAACTTTAGTATTATTTATATCAATATTTATGCTTGTATGACAGAGAATTTATAAACTTAAAGAAATATGCCTAGGCTTTAATTAAAAACAAAGCGAAGTTTTAAAATGTCATTGCAGCTTTAGAAAAGCTAGAATACAGTAGACTGCCTCCGTACCTAGTGGTAAGGGCGTGTGCTTTAGAAACAGTGGGTTCGAAACTTGCGGGGACTCAACAAATTTTCAATGTTGTTTCTAGCTGGTTAGGGCAATTTGGGCCGATTACCCAATTGTCTGTAAAGAAAGATGATCCATGCGTCGGATGGGCATGTAAAAATCAGTCCACCCACCAACCCCGTTGGACCCGCGTGGTGGATCGTCAAAGCCCCTAATGCAAAGGGGATTAGGGGCCTTCAGCATTAGGCTAACCGGGTAGTAATCCTTTCTGTATAGAAAATAACTCCACCTTATTTATTCAAAACGCAATATTTTATAAGCAGTAGCCATTAAAAATTCGCAACCTTATAATCAGGAAATTGTTTCAGTATAAAGTAACAACAGGCACAAATCCAGCGACGATTTTTTTTATTTCGTCTCACTTCGCGCGCAAAAATAACAACTGTTAGAATGGTATCCAAACGTAAGTGTCAATTGTCAAGGGTAAAGTGTCAAATGTCAAATAGTAAAAAAGGAATTGTCAGAGGAACCCTCAAACTCTTAGAGAAAAAGGTAAAACGTCAAAACGATCCTGTTAGTGGGCAAAGAAAGTTCCAGAACGAAAAAACAAGCGTCGGAAACCAAAACCACATACCTCAAACGTCATACGGGACATGTAAAAGTTTCGTCATCGGTTAAAAACAAAGGTTCACACACAAAACTTTGGCGTCCAAAACGAAAAGGCGGAGGTGTCAAACGTCTAGTGTCAAGTGTCATCTGTCAAAGGGAGCTGTCTAAAGCGGTTAGTGATGCGACCGTGCATCACCTCGAGTTCGGTGCAGCTGTCAGACGCCGGTTAATGCTGTCGTGCGAGTGGCACTTCACTAGATCGTTCATCAGCACGCTAAAGGAAGATTCACAACTTGATTGACTACGCGAAGGAAAACCGGTAAAAGTCAAAAAATTGCATAAAAATACCCTTGTCACTATTTGTTAGATAATAATATTTTTAATTAAACGATTTTAAACGACTTGACGATTAAGCATTGAGTAATGATGAACTGCCTCCGTAGCCTAGTGGTATGGGCATGCGCTTCAGAAACCGGAGGTCGTGGATTCGAATCATGCGGGGACTGAACAAATTTTCATTGTTGTTTCCTAGTTGGTTAGGGCAATTTGGGCCGATCACCCAACTGTCTGAAAAGTAAGATGATCCATGCGTCGGATGGGCATGTAAATATTCGGTCCACCTACCAACCCGCATTGGACCAGCGTGGTGGGATACGGTCCATAAACCCCCTAATGGATAGGAGTGTATTAGGGGAGGCCTATGTCCAGCAGTGGAATATCGCAGGCTGATGATGATGATGATGATGATGAAGAATGATAAACTCCCTTTTTTATCTAAATACAACCGAAAACAATTATATTGAGAATGAAATAGTGGCAAGATGCCTAAATATTGAAAATATATTTATAAATCAACAATAAATATTAAGAGATGCACAATATACAAGTCTAGTAATGCAGATCACAAGTTTAAAGTAGTTAAACAAAAAAATACGTTTTACTTACTAATTACGACATTTATGATATAACATTCTCTTTATAGTTATAAAATATATTGAAATTCGTAAAGACTACACGGAATATAATTACATATACATACTTTTCAGTTTTTCTCCTTATGGCAGTCGTCTGTCTGTCCGTCGACTCTCTCTTTATCTCTTTCGCGTCATCCTCTACTCCTCCAACGCACACGCTCTCGCTCTCTTCATCAGTTTCCCTGAAATAAATAATAAACTTTATACTGTATTAAATTTAAAAGACTCTAACATAACTTTACATATAGTAAGAGATTCGTGACAAGTTAACTTTAGGCCATTCTCGTCAAATATAGTACAAGAGTGTTCGTAAAAGAAAGATAATTGTAAAAATTATTTAATATTCAAACACTACATTAACACTGGCCTTTAAAGAACTTGTAAGCAGCCGAAAGCACTATTTATCAATTCAACTAAGCAAATTTACACAAAAGCTTGTTCAAGATCAGATATTTAGAAAAAAGAATGTAAATAACATATATTAAAATTAAAAAAACTTTCATAATCGGAGGATACTAACTAAAAAATCAAAATATACCCTATCGCTAAGAAAAGTGTTTCGCAACTAATTATGATTGCTAAACTTTGAGGTATTCATTCCAACTAAAGCCATCTACAAACGTCTTAGTACTACGAAAAGCGTTGTAAATAAGATACTTATAAAAGCAACATAATAAGAAAAATACAGTCATCTAAACACAACTTAAATAATATCTGGATTCTATGAAAATAATTTTTATAAGTCAAAGAAAAGATAGAACTGATTTAAACAACAATAAAGCAACGAAATGGTGTAGTAAATATAGCTTCGTAAGAAATCCTAAACTTAGGAAATCTATAGGAAAAACCTAAATTAGTGTAAAAAAAGCAAACGACATGCTTAGACAAACATTGTAATGAACGAAAAATAAAAGATGAAATAACTGGTGACGCCATTAACGATATGATAATGATCATCATCATTAAGTCTTATGTGGCCAAAACGTAGAGCGTTCTTAAAGATTGTCTAAGGCGACTAATAAGAACGCAATAAACTTTGGAACCACAAACTTTGTGATAAAATTAAGTAATATATTATTTCAAATACGCATAGTTTTTATTTATATACTTTAGCCAAAATAGACTTGAAATAGATGTTAAAACTATGGGTTACTTTTATAACTTATGAATTGCCATGGCAACGAAGCGTATGTTGTACCTTGGTTACGTCTATACCGAGTCTAGTTAAGCTAAACCATAAATAGATGCTTTTAACATGGAGAAGAAACCAATAGAATCCAATATTTAACATAAACGAGTTCTAGGCAACTAATTATACAACTAACAACAACGACATCTAGTAGCGAGAAAACACAATTGACATTAACGACATCTAGTGGAAAGAATATACAACTGACAATAACGACATCTAGTGGCAATAAAGAGTAACCTAGTGTCGATACTGAGCAGGGACGCGCTCTGTAGAGGCGCGGAGGGCGAGCGCCTCAACAGATGCGCGCTCTGAAGGCCTTTCGACAGCCCTATTCGCCAAATGCTCTTTGGCTTTATCTGTGGGCTGCAATGTGAATATTGTATACTTATTTCTTAATATTTTTCTTGTCTAATTTTTTAATTTCTGTTTTTATTTTTTCATTGATTAAAGCGAAAAGGCGTGTAATACGTCCACCCGATGGTTAGGTGTATCCTAAGAAACGCAGCGTAGAACGACAGAAATCCGTTCGCTGCCCGGAGGCATGATATGTTACGTCTCTTTACACAGTAATTTTGCTTGCTACGGTGTCCTTTAAACTGGAAGACAGCAATGTTTAAACATTACTGAATTTGACTATAAATGGGCACCGTGGTGGTATTTCCCTAGACTGTGCCTTGTAAGAAAGAGACATTTGAAAGTGTTTACTTGCCCTGGATGGTTGCCTATAAAATCGGTATACTGGCGAAAGATATACGTGATAACGTCTTTTAGTGGTAGAATGATTGTAGTGTGAATATTCCTTCGTATAGTAGGAAGAAGGATAAACCCTTCTCTCTCTCTCTTTCTCTCGATCTCATTCTCTTTCCCTCTGTCTCTCTTTCACTTAAGTAGGCCAACCTACGAGGTCGCAAGCAACGCACATAAGAGAGACGCGGCCTCCACTTTCTTTATGATTGTTATGGAGGGCGCGTGAGCCGCGCTGGACGTTTTCGAGAGTGCCTCCATCTTGAACCAATTTTTAAGACGTTGTCACATCAAAATAAAGTGGCGTAAGGTACTATACGGCTTGTAACCATCTTTTAAACCCTATGCAGTACAATTACTTAGCATTTAAATATCAAAATGCCTTCATGCTGTTATTAATTACGTTGCATCTCTATTATACATGCTATATTTATGTTAGAAATGGCATAGTTAGCGTGCATTGATCAAATCTACAATGAAAAATCTCAATCATTTTTAGCATTAAGTGTCAAAACGCAATACTGAGAAAAGTTTAGTTACGAGACAATCTTAAGAATAATCTGCTACTTTTGTCTAAAACGTCATTAAATCGCAGTATATACAGATATAAATAACTTTATAAATGTTTTCATAGCAATACTTAAATTATTGATAACAAAGAAAAATGTACTACAGTAATATGACGCCATTGCGTTTAGGACTCGTTTAATAGTGATGTTAATAATTAATATAACAATAGACTGGTAGTATTTTTATAGTTTTCATTAGAAATCATTATTAAGTCAAGAGTAAATGCAAGCTTTATATAAGACTTATGTTGTATTGTCAATTAAGACTGACAGCTGTCAATGAAAAATTAAATAAAATAAAAGAAATCATTGTGTGTAACAGATAGGCATTTTTATCATATACCAACATTAAATATGTAAGATAATTCTTAATTGAACCATTTTGACTTTTGAATTTTTATGACATGACCTGTCAGACTCACCATGACATTTAAAATCTTGACGTTTTGGTTACAAAGTATAATTAGTCGAAACAAGTGTCAGTTACGGAAGGTGAATAACCAAAACGATTAGTGCAAAAGTGACAAAGTATACATAACGTCATTGTGACCAATCACAAATGTCAAAAATTGAATCATATTGTCAATCGTTACCAAATTAAGACAGTTCAAACAATTCCAAATTTCAAATACTATAAAGATAAATTTGCCTCATATTGTAAGCTATTTGACGATGGTAAAGAGATAGTGGACGACGCCGAACTTTCAATCGTATTCTATTATCTTTCAATAAGATTTTTCACTCATAAAGTTGTGACATTAATCGCACAACTTTCACTGAAACATTGGTATTTTAATCTGTATCTGAAGTGGGGAAATGTCGGAATAGACGTAAACACAGTAACCCATAGCAACGAAATGACGTCACACACTTAGAGTTTTATTGATGAACTGTCACCGATATGTCAATCGCCGTGTGACAGTCGAATGACAACCAAAATAAAACAGACAGCACTTCATTGCTATGGGCTACTTCGCTCACGTTAACACCGACTTTTTCCCACCTCAGATGCAGATTAAAAAACCAATGTTTCAAGTGACAGTTGCCTAAAGTGATGTTCTGCATAAATATCGATAGAAAAAAAATCGAATATTTTTACCACAGATTAAATACGATTATATATAGATAAGCTAAAACTTGTCTGACCTGGCGTTCTCGTCGTCGGCCGCTCGTCCGATGTACTCGGACGTCAGACGCATTATGTGCAAGCTTAGAGGGTTGATGCACTGGGGCAGTTTGTGTTCGGCGACGCTCAACGGCACCCGCTCCCCTGCAGGCATACATCGCGCTGAATGTTCATTGTATCGTTAGAGTATTATAAACTTCTACAGCTTAACCGAATTAGATTTGAAATAGATGAAAATTTTAGTTTTTTATGCATCATCATCATCATCAGGCTTTGTTAGTCCACTGCTGGATATATATGCATAGGCCTTCCCTAATACACCCCTATCCATTAGGGGGTTCGGACCGTATCCCACCACGCTGGTCTAACGTGGGTTGGTGGGTGGACCGACTTTTTACATGCCCATTCGACGCATGGATAATCTTACTTTTCAGCACCTTACTTTTTATGCATACGAAGGCAGAAAGATGCAAGAGCAGGGCCACCGGCCACCGGCCGGGCCACCTGATGGGAAATGGTCTCCGACGCCCATAGACATTGGCTATACTGGTATCACCAACGCGCTGCCTACCGTGAGACATAAGATGTTAAGTCTGGTTTACCCAGTAATTACGCTCGTCTGCCTGCGTTTGCAAAAAAAAAACCGGAGGTGGTGGGCTCGAATTACTCCAAACTCAACAAATTTTCATTGTTGTTTCCTAGTTGGTTAGGGCAATTTGGGCCGATCACCCAATTGTCTAAAAAGTACGATGATCCGTGCGTCGGATGGCCATGTAAAACAGTTGGTCCACCAACCAAACCGCATTAGACCAACAATAGGGGTGCATTAGGAGAGGCCTATGTCCAGCAGTGCTACTGAAACGATTTTATAAATTCTTTCGCCATTGAAAAGCTATATCACAGCTGAGTAGGATGGTGATTTTAATACAAAAAAATATACATATATGTTTTAAATACCTACCGAAACAAACCCATGGTGGTAAAAGATAGTTTATGGGAAGACGCCCATAAACTATCTTTAATTGTATGCGCTACGGAACGTATAAGAAAAAAGAGACCATAATATTATACAATATATCAGTGTCACGACAAATCATCTAACATATTTTTTTTATTTTGAGCATTTGGCCGACTTAAATCATGATTTTAAAACAATATACTTGAAGTAACAATTTCATTGCAATCGTCCATAAAACATCTTTAAAGCGTTAGAAACGACGTGGTGGTTTAACCGGTGCGTGGTCTACATAACCCGACCTTACCACCACGAGGAAGGCATAGGCGCAAGATGGGTATTCGTAGAACTTCCCGATATAAAAACGAGGGTCGGAAGGTGTCCTCACCGGTGTCCAGGTTCAGGACGGTGACCTGCTCCAGGATCTCGATGTCCGTGAGCTGGTGGCCGGACGAGGAGCGGGTGCGGAGAGCGGGCGCCGCAGTTGGCGAGTCGCCGGCCGAACGACGACGTGCACGGGCCCCGGGAGTCTTCCTGATCGTGATATAATATACTCTGTTACTATATTACTGCCTCCGTAGCCTAGTGGTATGGGCGTGTGCTTTGGAAACCGAAGGTCGTGAAAATTTTCATTGTTGTTTCCTAGTTGGCTAGGGTAATTTAAAATAAAACTCTGAAAAGTAAAATGATCCATGCGTTGGATGGGCATGTAAAAAGTCGGTCCACCCACCAACCCGCATTGGAACAACGTGGTGGGAAACGGTCCCAAAATCCCTTAATGTTTAGGGGAGGCCTATGTCCAGCAGTGGACTACCAGGTTGGTTGGGACGATGTTCATCCGATTGCCTATATAGAGAGGTAGGTCCCCTTGTGACAGGGGACCGCCTAAGGTGTTAACACTAGATTTACCATAGCAGTCATTTTGACTGATTTTAGTAGGAAATTTACGTTGGAAAACAAAGCTGGTATATCTAGTGTTAATAAACCACCATATTCCGGTTTGAACAACACCGCAGCCAGCGTATGTACTTGGCAAACGAGACGTAACGGACGACCCTACGTCTCACGGCACCTCATTGGTAATGTATCATTGTGAAACTCAGCGGGACTTTTTTCCTTTTTTAATAAATTCTTTACAAAATATTCTGCACATTTCTGAGACTGGTCTAAAATAAAAAGTACCATATAGTTATAGGTCAATAATACCCTGTATAAAGAAACTTTGGAGGAATCTATTATAATTTCCAAGTCCTGTGAATCTAATACCGCATAACCTTCCAACGACTGTACCTGGCATGTCCCAGACTGGCGCTGTTCGGTTGCTGTGGGGTCTGAGCCGGCTGCTGTTGCTGCTGAGGGATTGCTCGGCCTTCGCTGTGGGTTCTGCCGCTGCTCCTAGAGCGTTCCTCGTCCATCGCTCTAACCATGCACTCACCTGCACAAGTCGATATAAAGGGGAAAATATTCGGTTTTGAACGGACATAAGAGGGCTTTGAAGATTCTTTTTGGAGGAGACAACAAGTGAGCAGTCGTAAATAGCTTTTTGGAGCTACTTTGCACAGGGGACAAGGCAGAAGTGACTATTGTGTTCCCGTTTGAAGTGCAATTCAAAAAATTCAATAATTCTTTACTTAATTGAAGCTCTGTCGAGATCGTATGAACGTCAATTTACCCCACCGATTCGGAAGTTTTCAAGTGTCTAGAGAAGAATCGGCAATAAATTCTTCGATCGTCATTTTTTTTTATAAATGTTAATTTATTGCATTACAATTATTGTGTCAAAGCGATGGACTTAACAGGCGCGTACCGCTTACTATACGAGTAACGTCCTTCTAATATTATTACATATATATAGTCTCATCACGATATCTCTGGAACCAAAGGCGTAGCGACTTGAAATTTGGTAGGAATATTCCTATAGCCGAGTAGAGGTCAGCCAAAAACAGATTTTACGAAATTCCACCCACAAGGGGGGTTGTTGTGGGGTTGCTAGTCATTAGTCAAACAGCAGTATTAATTAAAAACAAAATAATCTTTGTCTTCATTTTTTATTAGCTACGAAGACAGATCAGGCCACCTGATGGAAAGTGTTCGCCGACGCCCACGGACATCGGCAATATCATGGGTATTAACAACGCGCTGCTGCCTAGCGTAAGGAATATGTTGTACGTCTCGTTTACCCAGTAAATAAGATGGCTACGGTTATCGTCGAACCGGAACACGATAGGTTTTTACGTTCCTGCTTTACGGCAGAAATAGACACCGAGGTGGTACCGCCCCAGACGGTCCTCTATAAAAAGTTGAACTACCACGTATAAAAATCTTCACTTGTATCACATGAATGTCACAACCAAATATTGTCGACAATATCTATAACAACAGAAACCTTTGTAGCCAAAGCTTGTTCATCCATCCCTGCAAAACTAAATCACATTATAACAGTGGAATAATCGACCCTAGCTACAAGCAATCTTGCATATGTCATTATCATCAGCCCGTGTCAGTCCAATGCTGGACATAGGCCTCCCCTGATGCACGCCACCGCTTCCGATCTTCAGCTATCCTCATCCAGCTCACACCACCACTTTGCGAATGTCGTCATCCATCTTGCCGCATGTCGACTTCAGGAAGCCTACGTCTCCACTCTAGAACTTTCCGACTCCAGCGGTCGTCCGTTATACGGCTTATACGACCAGCCTACTGCACTTTTATTTCGCATATCTATTAAAATAAAAGAGCCGTGGAATAAACGTAAACACACCTCTGACCGCCTCCTTGATGTCTAGTGTGGAATGCATCGCAGGCGCCTTGTGTCTATGCGAGACATGACTCCCCAAGGAAGAGGTACTCGCACGTTCGCTGCAACGCGACGAACGTCTGTCCCGCTCGTTGGATAGATCGGGGGCTATTGAAAAACAAGAAATAAATAAAATAATTAACATTTTAACTTCCCCGACAACTTTGCACACAAATTTTCCCTTCTCTGCCACAAAATTTAAAAAGCTTGACTGTTATGTAAAAATGTCAAAGAACTGGTGGTGGGTCCCCTTTTTACAGGAGACCGTCTGGTGGATACTACCGGGTTGCCTATTTTCTGCCGGAATGGTGGGAAAACACTGCGTGTTCCGGTTGACGGGCACCGTAGCCAGCTATTTACTGGGTAAACGAGACTAACACCCTATGTCTCACGTAAGCAAAGGTTGGCGATGGCACTGGAATGTTCTATGGGCGTCGGTGCCTCCGTTAAGATGGTATAGACGTGGCTCAAAAACGGAGGTCTGGGTTCGAATCCTGCGGGGACTCAAACAAATTTTCATTGTTGTTTTAGTTGGTTAGGCAATTTGGGCCGATCACCCAATTGTCTGAAAATAAGATGATCCATGGTCGGATGGGCATGTAAAGTCGGTCCACCCACCAACCCCATTGGACCAGCGTGGTGGGATACGGTCCAAAACCCTAATGGATAGTGGGTTGTTGGGGAGGCCCTATGTCCAGCAGTGGACTATCAAGGCTTGATAATGATGATGATTGATGAGCGTCGGTGATCACTTCCCATCAGGTGGCCCGACTGCTCGTCTGCCTGCGCATGCCATAAAAAACTGCCGTATGTTAATCACCTTCAATACGATATCTAATATACATCGGCCGCCGTAGTCTATATTAATTTATAAAATTTCCTTTTGCGTATGGTTGCCTAACAGGAAGTTAAATTGACACAAGTTTATTCAATACACAAACACGTTGCTACGGATAGTGATTGGATCATCATCATTATCAGCCTGTGTTCCTACACAGCTGGATATAGGCCTCCCCTAATGCACGCCTTCTCCATTAGGGGATCTGTCTTTAGACCGTATCCCACCACGTTGGTTTAATGCGGGTTGGTGGATGGACCGACTATTTACATGCCCGTCCGACGCACGGATTATCTTACTTTTCAGACAATTGGATGATCGGCCCAAGTTGTCTTTACCAACCAGAAAACAACGAGAACACAGATTGTTCCCCCGCCGGATTCGAAACCACGACCAAAGTTTAAAAGCAGGGGCAAATACCGCTAGGCCACGGAGGCGGTTAGTGATTGGATAATCATATTAATAACGATCAGGCTAGGAAATAAACAAATCATCAACCATTTAAATTTCCAAAGTATTGATTTTGGAAAGAGTTTGGCCTTTGTGCTTTGAAACCGTGGGGTTTTAAATAAACGACAACTTTTAGCGCAAAGGAGGTTTGAATTGAACCAGCTGGACCCCCAAAGGCTCATGGCGAGGCGTTCTTAAAAATGGATCATAATTAAGTTCTTTTGGGATAACTTCAAATGCAACAATGAAAAGCGAATAATTTGTAAAGTTTTGGTTAAAATTGTTGAGAACATTAAACCCCTATGATAATCCGTTGGATGGATACCGAACGACGGAGAAAAGGAAAGAGATTTTCATTAGGACTTTTGATCGCTTTATTTAAAGAAAAAAGGATACCCCAAGCCCAAAACTAGGAAACAAAATCAAAATCCCGTGGATGGGAATGGCCTGGGCCAGGGTTTAAAGCTCAAACTGTTAAGTTGGATTAATTACCGTACCAGCAAATCTTGCCGCCTTCCCATTTCGACCGGTGGGGAAATGCGTTGTCCGTTTCGGCCTCAAATGGGAGTGTCTCCTTAGTTTGGCCCGTGGCTTTTTCACAAAAAATTAAACAAACGTTGGATGAAAACAGCCAAAGAAGTGGAAAATTTTACTTAAAAATAATATATTTAGGATTTTATGAGGTGGCCCTTTCACGGGGAGCGGGTTATAAACAAAAAAAAAATAAAACCATTTTAAATTAAAATAAAATTTTTTAAAGGGAAATCTGATCAAATCTTTGTTGTCGTACTTTGTTCGGGGCCTTCGTCCGATTTTGGGGGACTTTTAAAAAGTACAGAATTTCTAAGAACCTAGGGAGTTTTGTTATAAAAATTATGAATTTCGCAAAGTTACAAGTTTTTTAAAAATTTATTTTAAAACTAAAAGATAAAACCAAAAAATTATTAAATGGAACATCAATTTGAAAACTAAAATGGGAAAAATCGGTTTGCGGCATCGCAATTTTTTTAAATTCCACAAACAAAAGTTCGCTTTTGATTTTTTGGGATTTATAGATTTGGTTTTTCGGGGGGTTCCAAAAAGGGAAGAATAAACTAACGGTAAAAAATATGACATGAAATAATAATAACTAAACCTTTAAAATTTCAAAAGTCAAAAAAGCATATTTGATTTTTTTATTATTTAAATTATTGAACGTAACCTTTTTATAAATCCAAATTGGATTGATAAAACAGATAAACTTTAATGATGGTTTTTTTTCATTTACTCGACTCCTAAAGTTTTTTGAAAAGTAATTACTTAGAAACACAATCAGTCCATATTGCGTGAAATCGCCTTTTCTACCAAAACTAATCCAATCAAATATTTTGGGTTTTAAATGGGTTAAAAAAAAGGTCCTTTGGTCTGTAGGAATGGCTAGGAACCGTTTTCAAAGTCCACAGTTTAAATATATATTACACGGATGGTAAAATTCACAAAAAAAAAGATATTACCTGAAAAGAAAGCTTTTAAAAAATAAATAGATTTGAAAAAAAACCTTTTAATGGGAACTGAAAATAATCCTGTTCACCCGGTCTGCCTTGCCAAAATTTTAAAAACAATATTATTTAAATTATTCTTTGTAGCCAAAAATAATTGAAACACACGTTCTTTTTAAAATTTTAAATTTAAAACTATATATCCTTAAAACAAAATCAATTATACCCAGTAAAAAAAGAAAATAAAATTTTTGTTTTAGGAACGCTGGTGGGGCGGGATAAATCCACCCAGTAAATTTGCCCACTTTTCGCCTTTAACTTAAGGGGTCAAACCAGAGCATTTAGGTTTGTTATTTTAAAGTTTAAAAAACTCAACATTAGCTATTTATTTTTGAAAAAACAACCAAGCCATTTAATAAAAGGGTCAACCAGAAAAGGTTAAAACCCTACGAGGGTTGGATTCATCAACGTTTCACCCAAATGATTTGGGCAAGGTAGGTAAAATGAGAATAAATCAGTAAAAAAGGGCAAATGGGAAAGGAAAAAGGCAAATATCAAAACCAATAAACCAAATTTATGGTAGTCAGAATAAAATTTATAAATACCTAGCCCATAAAATTTTAGACTTGAATGGGAAAGCACGTTCAATTAATTTAATAGGGAAATTCCAAAAAAAATGATTTAAAAAGTTGAATTTGGGTTAAAACCCAACAAAATGTTTGAAAGAAAGTTTAAAGCGTAAAATAATCAAACAAGAACAAATAAGAATTTGATTAAAAAAAAAATTATAAAATGGCTATTTGAAATAATATTTGAAAGCAAGGGTAACATAACAATTTAAAATTTAAATTTTAAATTAATAAGAAAATAAACGGTTTGTTGGTGGGCTTTGGTGCAAAGATTGAACAATTTGTGTTTTAAAGATGCTTTAAATTTGGAATTAAAAACGACCATCAGTGTTTGGTAAAACTACTTAAACCCCAACCCAACGGAAAAATTACTTTGGTTAGATAAAAAAAAAACACCAGGGAAACGGGCCTATTGGAGAAATTTTACCAATCGGGACTTTGAGCGCAGGAAGGGCAAAAGGAAAAACAGGGAAAAAGGGACAAGGACCAGGGAAAGGGAAAAACCCCAAAAGGGCAAAGGCCAAGGGCAGGGCAAAAATTTTGGGGGACCCACCGCCCTTCCTGGGGACCGTGGCCCCGAAGCCACCAGGCCCCCCTTTTTTCGGTGTTGCCTTGTCTGCGACCGTCCCCAAGTCAGGTTGAACAAAACCCAACCCACGGACCGGGGTTAACTATAAATTTAAAAGGCAAACAAATATGTCAAACGAAGGCACATTATTTTTTTTTTTGAATATCAAGCGCCAATACCGGGTTTTAATTTTACGGTTTAAAATGGTTTTTGAGCCCGTGTCCCAAATAAAGTTTAAAGGATTTGTTTACAAATTCCAGTCCATTTGCGGTAAGGAACTTGACATGGAAATTAACAATGGAAGGCCCATTGGTATTTCGGCCTAGCGTTTCAAAGCTCAGCAAAGGAACGCAACGGCAAGAAGTTTGGAAAGGATTCAAGCAACCATCCAAAATTTTTTAGGTCGTTTTGATTAACCACAAAAGGGGTTTTTTTAAAAGGTTTCTTGGTTTAGGTACGTCCCGGAGAAACGCAAAAATTTAAAAAAACAAAGATGGCCTTTATAAAAAATTTTAAAACAAATTGAAACCTTTTTAAAAACGAAAAATTTTGAACAATTTAAATTTTTGTAAAGAACCCCAATATTGGGAAAAATTTTTTGAAATTATAACTAACAAATTTGTTATAAAGTAAAGATTATAAAATTCATGCCATTTAGTTGGTCCAAATCCATTATTGAAAAATTAGATCAAGCTATTTTATTAGTTATTTTTTCAAGACAAACCAATTTTCAAGAGAAAATCACATAAAAATAATTAACGGTTTTTATTGGGGTGCCGACCCAAAAAAATAAAGTATTTAAATTTTTAAAACCACACAG
This sequence comes from Lamproptera curius, assembly GCA_029286875.1. Taxonomy (NCBI): domain Eukaryota; kingdom Metazoa; phylum Arthropoda; class Insecta; order Lepidoptera; family Papilionidae; genus Lamproptera; species Lamproptera curius. Next base: position 2,057,911 of record JAGSMT010000059.1, read on the forward strand.
GTCATTGTTGTTTATTTTGAAAAACTTTTGTAAAATAGATTGGGAAACACAAAAATATTTTATTTACACTACTTTATGAACTAAATTTCTTTAATCATTTTTAGAAAAACGAACTTTTTAATAAATATAAAAATTAAACCCAAAAAAATTAATACCATTCGTTTCGTTACCACCAAGGGGTCGGAATAGTTGATCCCCACCTGGGCTGACGGTTGATGGATTTGTATTTTATGTTTGCCAAAAAAAAAAATTAAAAAATTCCAAGAATATTTTATAAAACCTTTCATCATGGTTAATATTTAAACAAGTTGGACCAAAACAATTTGAAAGAATTAGGAAAGTTAAACGGTGCAAATTAAATTTTAGTTGCTAAGGCTGGCACCCAATTATAAATTTTTAGCCAAGTCCAAATTTAGAGTGGCATCTAAAAAGGAAGAAAAAATGGCGAACCGGCTTCCTTCAATTCCGATCGGGATCTCGCGGGTTCTTGAAAAAGGCCTTTTCCAGCAGTGGACGATAGGCGATTTGGTTTTTAAATTTTGTTTTGTAAAACACTTTTTCACAAACAATTTAAATCCCCCCATTAAAATTTTCCAATACGAGTACTATGTCTAAGCTATTTGTTAATTTCGAAAAAAAGGTTTCATTGAAAATTTTAATATGATTTAATATAGATAAAGCTCTATGATAGTTTGAGGTGGTTTTAGCAAGAAAAAAAGATTGTGGGAAAACATTTTGTCCAAATGTTTCAAAATTTGAGCTTTTATTAACTCAGCCTGTGAAGTTATGTTTTGGACTTTCTAAAACCTTCCCCATTAGGATGTTTTGGGAACTTCCACCCCTCGCAGTGCAAGGGTTTGGTGGGTAAGACTTTTACAAAATGTCATTATTTTGGAAAATGATAAAGCCCCAACAACCTAGGGGAAACACAATAAAATTAGGAGTCCCGAGGTTTTTAAACCCAAGGCCGCAGTTTAAATTTAAACCCAGGCTTTTTATAGTTAATTGCATAAAAATTTAAAAACCCCAGAATTTTTTGAATCAAAAATTGCCTGACCTTTTAAAGATGAAAATGCTTTTCATTGGAGTATTGAATTTTTAAAAATTTTGTAAGAACAACATTTTAGCTGGAGTTTTAACAGTGATTTCCTTTCAAAAACAAACCCTTTTATATTTAAAAAGTTATTAAAAGAAAATTAAAGCCGAAAGGCAAGTAAAAATTGTGGTTAAAAGAAAAAGCAAATTTCGGGTTGAATGTTAGAATTTAAAGTAGCAAAAAGCTTTGCTGACATGTAGAGCACTTTAAAAAAGGGATTAGAAAGTTCCAAATTAAAAAAAAAACCCTTGAAAGGGTGCCCAGGCAAAAACGCCCGCTGGGTCCGGGTTGGGCACTTTTCTTTTTTTGGTTTATCGCGGTAAACCTTTGTCCTTGTCCCACCAGGAAACAATTTAAAAGTTAACTTAAAATTTCCATTTGCGGCAGAAATACTTTTAAGCAAATTAGTCAATGAGTTTTTTGTAATATTTGTTATGGAGTTTTAAATATTTTTTGTTGAAAAACAATTTTAAATTCACAAATACTTAAATTGAAATATTTAAGCCCCCTAATAGTATGATTTTGAAAAAACAAATGAATTTTTAAATATTTTTTGGTAATACTATTAAAATCACAATATTAATTTAAAAAAGTTTCTTTTTTTTTAAACAAATGGCAAAATTTATTGTTTACTTTAATCAGTTATGCAATATTTAACAGTTTTTATTTAATGTAAATGTGTACAAAATAGTTTTAAATTCAACTAAGTAAATTTATTTAACAGTCTTTTGATAATTGCAAATAAAAACTTTATTTGGCCAAAACCAATACAAAGTAGATTATTTGCAATCAATGAAGTAATGTTCCTTTGAAAAAGAATTTTACTTTATTTGACATGAAAATTGGGTTTTTATAGGATGATTTGAAACCCCTGGAATGGTGTCTGGGGAAAAGTGTTCATCATTCCTTTTATTTTTCTATCCCTCGATATATGTGCAACTATATTTAAAAACATTACTTATTCTGGTATAAACTTATTAAAAGTATTAAACTGGTTTGAGAAGAATGAAGAAAATTAACAAAAGTTCCACAGAATACAAAATCTGGCCATAAAAAAAACAAACAAATTAAATAAACCTTGGACCTTTCAAATTAAAAACAGAACTTAATCTGTTCAATCTTAAGAATACATATAAAATTGAATTTGGAAAGAAATATAAAACCTCTTATTTTAAATAAACTACATAGGTTTAACTAATTGTCACATAAAAGTTTATTACTATGAACTATCATATGGAAATATTCATTTTTAAACAGAAATAGATTAAATAATCTTAAACCAAATATTTTAAGTTGTCCGTCCTTCAATGGGGATCAAACTTGGTTTTAAAGACAAAATCCAGAAACAATGGTCTTCTATTCTGATTTAACTTTCCATAAGACTTTATCCTTTGACAAGAGTTTGCATCCAAAACATTGATATTTCTGCACAGTGATGATCTCCTGAAATATATACATATAAGATGGTTAAACAAATATTTTATACACAATTACTAAATTAAAAAAGTAACTGGTTTTTTTTATAGATAAAATATGTGTATCAGCGACAGATAATGGCATAAAAACCTCTATATCAATAACATTACATCATTATTTTAATTTTAAAAGATGAAGACAAAGTATCAATATAATAGGCACATTATTTCAAAAGAAATGCAAACAAGGTTAGTACTGGGGAATTTGGCCGTTATAACGACATTGAGAACTCACCTGAGTTAGTTCAAGACGGGGAGGCCAACGAAAATATGTTGGGATACTATTATTTATTTGAGGCAAAAAAAAAAGCCCGGGCCAAAGGACTTTTATGTATGGATTGTTGAGTAACCGAACTAGTACGACTTTTAAAATCTATCGCTAAATGAAAAATAAATGGACTTACTTTGAACCTTTAATAGGTGTAAATTCCTCAGCATCATAAAACTCCCTGAATGTATGTCGTCCAGTTTTACCAATGAGTCAAAATCAAGATCTGGTAACGACACTTTTTCACTCGTTTAATCATTAATTATTTACACAGAATGATGCATTGAGTCGTTCAACCATTTTAACAGTCTGACAGATACATCTGACGGCTGAGGTGAAGATTCAGCCGCAAAAAACCCAAATAAAAACAATTTAAAGAATCCATGAATTTTAAACGACAAAGTTTAAAAATGTCTATGACGAAACTTTTATATTTTTAGTGTTTTTTATTCGAACACATAAAACCCTAATGATTGAAAGAGGTTTGTTTTAAAAACCAAACAATAATGAAAAAATGTCATAGTATTATAGTTATTAAGTTTTTAATCTTGAAATTTTTTTAAAAAAATAAAAAAGGAAGAATTTATTCAAAAGAAAAGTTTCAACTTTCAAAGAGTGTTGGTGTTCAAAAAGGTTTTTAGGCTTAATAATAGCAAGTACGTGACTGTAATTTCCCAATGATGTAATAACTTACTTTATTAAATACCTAAGAACTGAAGTTTTATTATCGTCATGGTTTAATAATCTTTTCTATATATTCAAATTTTTATGTTCCATTTACAGAAGATAGGGAAGAATATGTTTAAAAACAAAAATTGAGGCACCCCATTGTAAACAATTTAGAAATCACCCTAACCACTTTAAATGGATGTCATAAACAAAACACGAAATTTCAAAAACGGAACAAGTTTTAATTGATTTCGTTTTAAAAATTAACTTAACAACTATTTTTTGATAATTCCCAAATACTTGGCGTATCAAAAAAAATTATTTAAAACGTTAGCTCAAAAAACTATTTGAAAAAAGTTGGTAGGTTTTACAATGAGGTTTAGGGGCCCACGACATGTTGCGAAGGAAATGATTTCGGTGATACTGGATAACCCGGTCGTTTTTAAATTACTTAAAATGTCCATCCTAGGAGACAAAATTGCATGTATATCGACGAACTTTATGTTCGCTCTGTCAATTATAACTTTGAAAATAAATAATATTTTACCGATTTAAGGAATATAAATATTTTTTTTTTAAGGATTGTTATAATATCTGTACTTTTAGGGATTCTTCGCGTTGATTATATATACTTATTCTTGCCGTATCGGGACTTTTCCGCATCCATGAGGATCATGGACGCCCGTGAGGCAAACCAAGATGAGGAGCTTATCCAATCGTTTAAAATAGGGTTATTAATAATCATTAAAAAAATAGATTTGACATGTAATTGCAATCACGGCAATGAAGTGGCACCAAAGAATGTCAAATGCAGGGCGCAACCAGATGGGTATTTATACGCCCGCCCATAAAACCCAGCGTAAGACGCCCAACGCCACCCCAACAAAAGACGGGATTAAAGTCTATGTTCTGGGGACAATGGTTTGAGATGATGAAAGACGCCAAAATATTGCCAACTGTTGTTTAGTCTCGTTTATCTAGTAATTACGCTGGAAACAGTGCCCTTCAAGCCGGTAGACAGTTGTGTATTACACCCTGTGGAATTGTGGCAGATACAGGCACCCCAGACGGAGTACAAAGCCTATTTTTAATTTATTACGTTTAGATCAATTACTAATTACGAATTATAATTAAATTTATAACTTTATATCGTTGCAAAATAATCTTAAGCTCACCCGCGTGGCTAAAAAAAAAATATTTATTCGATATTTTTCTATGAAAAAGTAGCCAAATTACCCAAGTATCAGATGTCTTCCGTAAAAGTCCCAAAGTTTGGGACTAGCTTCGGGCGAACCAAACAAAAAAAGACATCGATAGACAGCGTTTTAAAAATGTTTTAGATACCAACCGCCCGAGCCCAAGGAAAGGCGTGCTTAAAACCGGAGGTCGGGGTTCGAATCCTGGGGACCAACAAATTTTCATTGTTTTTTAGTTGGTTAGGGCAAGGGGGCTGACCCTTCAAAAATTAAGTGACCATGCGTCGGGGGTAACGTCGGTCCATCCACCCAACCCGCATTGGACCGCGGGGAAATCCAAAAACCCCTAATGGGATAGGGGTATTAGGGGAGGCCTGCCAGGTGGACATCAGAGGGTGAATGTTGATGACCGGTTTTTTTCACAATTTCTTTATTTAAAACGGTTATATCTATATTGCAAACACGCTCCTGAATTTAAACTTTTAAAAAAATAATATAAATTTATATGAAGTGAAAATTTTTAATAATTTTCATTATTATAACCAAATTATTTATAATAATCAATAAATGGGTGCATCACTCCTGTTTTTAATACAGATATTTGTATTACAAAATACTCGAAATCGTCTTAGATAAAAAATCACCTAGAAATATTTGTAATTTCCTTTTAGGTTTACGATATTGCGCAATCAGTTACTTATATTCTATTATTTAAGATTTTACATACTCCAAGCATAAATCTTTTTAGAAATTTGTATACTGCATATTATCAAAAACATCGAATTAATTATGACTCGGTAACAAAAAATGCAATGTAACTGATACAATATAAAATTTAGCGTTAAACATAACTTACCATACCTTAGCAAATTGAAAAAGATAACGATATAAGGAAATTCGTTATATGCCATCCTCTATTTATATATATGTGACCGTCTAGGGGGAGCGGTTTATTTCCTGCAAAGCGGTAGGAAAAAAAGTGTTCCGGTTTGAAGGGCACGAGCCAGCGTATTCACCAGGAACCATCCCCGTCTTACGGGGGCAGCCGTTGGGGGAAAATATTGCCAAGTCTTCCATCAGGCCGATCCTCGTTGCCTTTGTATGCAAACGAAAGGAAGGCCCACAAATACCCACTCAGCCGAGTCCACGGCATTCCCATCCATTAGGGTTTAACCGTATCCCAACGCTGGTCCAATGCACCAAAACCGATTGTGGACTGATTTTTACGCCCACCGACATGGATCACCTTTACAATTGGGGTCGCCCAAATTGCCAACAAAGGGAAAAAAAATGAAAAAATTTTTGCGGATTCGAACCCACCTTTTCGGACGCGTTTCTAAGAAAGCCCAACCACTAGGCACGGAGGAGTTTCAAAATTCCAGGTGAAAAGAAAGATGGAAAATTTTGCCCCGGAAAAAGATAGCCCGTTGTGACCGCCGGAATAGCGGTTGAATCACGTGCCTTATAATTTGGGGATTGATACATCCGTTTGGCATTTTGCCATCAAGGAAGGGCCCGGTTAAAATCAATTTGGTTTAAAAAGGGGGGGCAGATCCATGGTTTTTTTAGAAATTCGAAGTAGAATGTTATTGTTTTTATAATCCCAAAAAACACATTTTGGGATTTGAAAACGATATTATAAAAAAACAAAAATTTTAGTTAGTATTTTCGGAAAGAATCAGCACCATCTTTGGGACTGTTCACGCCATATATTTTAAAGTCCGACGCGAATGGCCAACGCCCGTTCTATTAGGGTTTTAAGTTTACCCAACCCCAGCATCAAGAAAGACGCCCAAGCCGCCCCCATCAGACGAGGTATTTATACTTTTTTACGATAATCCGGTTTAAACCAGTTTTGGGGGATTAGCAAGGTCCTTCGAGCGCATCCTGCCGGTCCTTTTAAAGGATTCACCAATCGCTGTCACGAGCAGTTGGTCCAGCAAATTTTGGGAGAATTGAGGGACTGTAAAAGTTCAAAATTTTAACAATTAAACGATCTTTTCAGGGTTTTTTAAGTTTTTTTTTAATAAGCTGGATAATTTTTTAAATTAATATATATATTAAATAATATAATAAAAATATATATATATATATATTTATATCTAGTTTTATCACACAGGAAACGATTTTAGAACTATATATCTTATGATTTTTTTTGAATTTGCAATTGAGTAACAGATTAAAAATTTTAAAAAAACAGGAAAAAATGGAAAACAACGAAACCCACTTTCGATCGAGTTTTCGTTATAGGAGTTTGAATAAATTTACTGTATAATTTTTTTAAGAAATGAAGAATTTTTTTTAATTTGATCATTGGTTTTTTACACTCACCCCCATGGAAAAGCGTGGGGGATAGGGTCCAAAACACCAGATGGAGAAGGGGATTAGGGAGGCCTGATGATTTGCAAAACGTAATGGAAAACGAAAAGTTGTTTTAAAAAAAAAAATAAAATCAAACGGATTCTAACCCAGTTCATGTGTTTAAAAAAGCCAACCAATATAATTAATGATTTAAAACACTTAAAAACTAAGAACGCTTGTCCATGAAAATATTAACCACACGCCGCCGTGAACCTTGGTTTACGCGTCCCCAACACGCCCTTTCCAAATGGGGTTTTAGTATCCCCAAATCACTCCTTGTTTATTCCAATTATCAAATTTGGGTGGAGAGTTTAACGAAATTCGGATGTAGTGGGACCAGATTGTCGGAAACTTCCGAAACGAATGCATTGGGGGGAAAAACGTCAATGATTCATTTAACAATGACGTGTGTTTGAGAGTTATTTTGGAGAAATTTTAAAATAACCTGTTCAAGTAGGACAAAATGTTACTTAACAGGGTTTTAATGGAAGCAATTAAAATTAAGGAGAAATGTGTTGCTATTGAACTTATATTCACAATTAGTAATTTAAATTTCTTATATTGAACTTAAAAGAAATAAAAATATTAGAACTGATTATTTTTATAAAAAAAATACCCCATTAGATAACAAGGGTAACGATTATCTGTTTGTTTAATTCTAAATTGTTTTTGTTTTTTTTTTTAAATTATTTGGACTTTTTAAAATTATAAAAAAGGGTCAAGAAAACAAACAATAGAATTAATAGAAAAGTTTGGGTTTAGTATTTTGTATTTCATCTAATGTAGAAAAAAGATTATAATATATTTTATGTTATATATATATTTTGACTTATATTTCAAATGTTCTTTACAATGGAAAGAACAATAAAACCCTGACCGGAGACTTTGTACACCCTAACCCGATAAAAAAAGATCTACACTTATGTATATTATTTATAATCACAAATTAAATATAAAAGATATTTATATGTTTTATTACCTTTTAAACCTTCCCTGGACTTACACAAATAATACAAGACCAAAATTAGCCAAATCGGTTAAGCCGTTCTCGAGTCTTAGCGATACTAACGAACAGCGATTGATTTTTATATATATAAATAGATAGATAGATATCAACGTATTTAATCAAATTTGAACAGGGGTTTAAAAAAACCTTATTTTTTTATATTTTATATATTTAGAAAAAATAATAATTTTAAAGGTTTAATGGTCCAAACATTGATAACAACATATTATCGTTCTGTTTCCTTAGCTCACTAAAGCAGGACAAAGAAAATCACTTTTGTATTTTCTAATACGTATTAAATTAACTCTTTTCTTACCCTAAAAATACGTGAACAAAAGTTGGGCAAGAAAAGCCAAAAATGTTCGTAATAGCCAAAGGTGAGGGCAAAATGATGTGTCCCGACTTAAAATGACTCGCACAAAGAGTTACCTGTTTAAAAGGGTTCCAGTCCCCAAAACTGGTTACTTTTGAGACTGCAAAGAAAATAAAAAAGTAAGTTTATTTTTTTTATTTCTAAAGGGCCAGCAACAAGAAAGAAAAATAAAAATTATAAAAAACAATTAAATCAGGATTTTTATTACTTTTTATTTAAAGAATTGTTTTTAATTTTTGGAATTGAAATTTTAAGAAAAACTTTACGATATTTTAGTTTTATTTTTGTCTTTGACGTTTAAAAAAAAAGTTTTTTAATTGAACTAACCGTGATGTTTGGTGCACGAGGGGCGAACAAAAAGAGGGGATTTTTTAGGTCAATAACTTTTAATTTTGATGCATTTATCATCTATCATTAGTTTATCAGATAAAATGTTGTATAATAATTGCAGATGAAGAATTGCATTAAATTTAAAGATTGGTTTTAACTATCATAAAACTTTTAGAAATAACTGTATCTAAATTAATTATGTTTTTTCTTATGTTTGCTACGAGTAAGAGAAAGCGTTTTCATTCAAAAATTGGAGCCTTTAAGTATGGTGGTATTAGACCCAAAAATGTTATATTTATTTAAGAGCCATATATAAACTTTTGTTAAAATATTCAATAATCCAATGATAAAATTTAATTTAAAATGTAAAATAAGTTTTTCTTTTTCCTTTATTTTTAACTAAAAGTATGAAGACTAAGAAATTATCTTTTATTTATGAATTTATATATTTTTTAAATACGCTTAGAATAATACTCTATTCTATTCATTATCGATACAGATAATAAAAAAGAACAGTTTTAATTTTGAAAATGATGAGGCAAATATGATTTATTTTAGTTAATAGTGTTATCCCATTTTATTCAAAGTATTTTTTTTTTTTTTTAAAAAATTTTGGGAAAAAAATAAAAACCCGCTGCCGGTCCGCATTTCAGAGATTAAAAACAAAAGGGGGGACAAAATAAAAAAGAAAGGTTACGTATCGTTGTATGCAATCAATAAGAAAACAATGAAGCCCCAATATTTCCCAAATAATAATTTGGGAGGTCTTACGAGGCGTTTACCACGCGACGCCTATTCGAGAGACGAGGGAAAACGCTAATGTGGTCCGGTTTGAAGGGCACCAGAGGTATTTACTTGGGTAATCGAGAAAATTGTGGTCGCCGGTCGGGATCCCCGGTACCGCTGAGGTCCAGGGTGTGGGGACCCTTTATATCAGGTGGCCCGACTGCTCGTCGCCTGCATAAATAAAACTTCCCCTACAAAATTTTAAAGCCCGCATGTTCGGAAATCATGGTTATCCAAACAAGTAAATTTTAAGGAAAGTTCAAAACCATGCCAACATTTTATAAAATTATTTTGCAATATCCGGGGTGTATTGAAAGAAATAATAAATTAAAATTTTTTAAAATATTTTGGTTTTGAACGCAGGAACTCCTTAAATAAGGAAAGAAACATAACGCTGGGAATGTATTGGCAGATTTTGTGGGGTTGAACAATTTAAGAAAAGTGATATTGAGCCGCCCGTTGGGGGAATTTTTTAATCAAAGATGAAAACCGAAAAACCCAGCCCAAAAGGACATTATAACAGGTACTGGATGAAGTTAGGTTAAAACTTATATTTTTTTTATATAGGTAAAGGACATCACCGTTTTATGAACACGTCGTTCTCATAGGTTCCGTATTTTATTTATCGGGAAGGTTCACTATTTTCACAATTTGCTGAAAAAAATATATCATTTACATAATAACCCCACGATTTAACATAACGTTAGAAAAGTGATAGCAGACTTTGCAGAAGAAGTTAATTTTTTATGAGACATTTTAAACGCTTTTCAACTAAATGTCATTATGCTGTAAAAGAATAATCAAATCAAAAACAGTTAAAGAACGTATATGAAAACATCTTTACAATAAACTGCTTTTTCAAGGTTCCTTTAAAAAGATGTTGTTATGTCATTTGTATACATTAATCGAAGTTACATTTAGTTTTATTAATTTAATCAACTACCAAAAGTCCCAAGTTTTAAGGATTTAAGAATTTAAATTATTTTTCAAACCACTCATAGATCCTAATACATATTCTATGGAAACCTACTATGTTGAATCAACAACAGAATGGCGCAAAACATAAAAAAAATATTAAAAAAAAACATTGATATGTGACCCACTTTTACCAAAGTGCCCTAACCCCCACAAAAATTAGTTACCCTAATGACACTATAAGTGATAAAAAATTTCAAAATTTTAAAGATTTACCAATCACAAAAAGTAATGAGATGTAAAACCCATCCCATTTCTAAAAGACACATCCAGATGTTTCATATTTTTTCACCTTTTAAACCATCCCTGGACCTCTACAAATATTTTAAGACCAAAATTAGCCTAATCGGTTCACTTTATGAGTTTTAGCAAACTAAAAAAATTTTAATATAATTATATATATATATATACATAAAAATATATATATATATATATATATATTAATTTAAGCGTCAAACGTTGTTTAAAGAAACTTATTTCATAAAAGAGTCGACTAAAATTTTCGTTACCTGTTATATTAAAATTCAGTATTTTTCAACAATTGAAAAAAAGAAATGAATTTGTTTTGAGTAAAGGAATGTGCAAAAAATGGCCCTTTAAACAGTAATTATCTCTTTATCCACAAAGAACAAAAATTTTTTCACGTTTATTTTTCTAAATAAAAAAAAGTGAATTAACAAAGAACATTATTCTCTTTTGGTAAAGTCAAACATATTAAAATACAAATTTAAAAACCAAAGGATATTACTGAAAACTGATATTTTACATTATTGTTTTAACCAAAAAGGTAAAAAAGTCTTTAAATAAGAATTGGTTTAAAGAAAGAGATAGTTTTCCCATAAAACCGGTTAAATGGTATTTATCCTTTATATTAACCAGATCCGCCCCGGCCCAACACGGTGAAACTGAATTAAAACAAAAATTTAAGATTTAAGAGTTTTTTAAATATTATGGAAATAATATAAACGTTTTTCAACCTGTATCTATTAAAAAAACATCAAACCGGGTGTTTTTAATATTTAGCAACATAGGAAAGGAAAGAAAAGGGAAATTAGATAATGTATGATATTTATTAGAACTTGAAGACTAGTGTCAGTTTTTGGATTCAAAACAAAATAAAAACAGATTATTTAATAAAATATGGTCTAAATTTTTATTGAAATAAACAAACTTTATTAAGACAAAATAGTTTAATTGGATTTCATTTTGGAATAATTACCAAGAGATTCAGATGTCAAACCTTGTGTCAGTTTTGAACCGAAATTTAATAAACGTTCCCACTGGTTTGAATATAAAAAGGCAAAAAAAAACACATGATACCCAAAAAGAAAAATGCAAAAGATTGTTCAGGTTACCAACACTTTGTAAGGGCAATGGTTTGGTTCCCCTTGTAATATTTCGAACGGACACTGTGTAGTCTTAAATTTTACTGGTTTATAATTGATAGTTTATTTTATAGTTATTTTATATATATTTGTTAAGGAAATTCTGTTATTACTTATAATTAAGACGAAATAGTTTTAGAAGGAAATATTTATTAAAATATTTTTGTATGAGTTTTTAAAATTATTTTAAGAACTTGTTTGTCCCAAGGAATGGGTTATTTTTGTTCAGTTTGACAACCTAAGTTTTTTTTTTAAAATGAAGGAAACCAGGATTTTAGTTGAAAACCCAGTGAGGAAGTCCTTATTTAGGGTTTGGATTATTCCTTTTATTATGAAATAATGTTTAAAGGTTTTTAAAAACCGTTCTGAACATGATGTTTTTCATCATCACCCTGGGAAGTCCACTTGGGCCGGCCTCCCAAGCACGTTTTTATTAGAGGGTTTTTGATCCCACCACGCTGGACCAATGGGTTAGTGGTGGAAAACTTTTTACGGGTGTCCCAAATTGTCCAAAAAATAAAAAAAGTGTTTTCCGCGGGGGAACCAACGGCCCCGGGAAAAGGGCCCGGGATACCAGAAACGGAGGTGGTTTGTATGTTTTTAAAATAATAAAAATCTTAAAAGCATTTTAGACTTGAAAGCCAAAACAAAAGGAAAAAATTTCAATTAAATTTTACTAATAAATTAGTTTTTGATGTTGATTGATCTTGTTCCTTTTAATTAAATTTAGCTTAATCACCCAAGATGAAAGATAAAACCAAAGAACGATAAGTTGTTTTAGGATTTTTTTTATAATAAAAAAATTTATTAACAAACTTGGATAAAAAATTACCGCCATTCGTTACTTTGATTATAAAGTTTTTAATTATTACATTTAACCGCATTATTGAATTTCCTTTACATCGTAAATAACAAAAACAACATCATCATCCTGCCATTATTATTTGACGGACATTTTGTTATTGCCTAATGACGAAGCGTCCATAATTACATGTTGATAAAGAGCAAGGACACATTATTGTGCATTATTTATGCCACTGAATAAATTATTTTTTTTAAAAAATATGACGTGTTATATTATTTTATCATATTTCAATGCATAATATGAAATCATTTAGAATTCAAAACTTTTGTTTGCTCATTTTAGAATGTTTATTTATATTTATATTATTTTTAAAACTTATTAATATTTAGACATAAACGTTTGAAATGTGAAATTTTAAAATAAAAGAAGATTTTTTTATTAGAATTAATCTTAATATTTGTATAATTATTTTAAAATATTACATTAATTTATTAAAATAAGTATAACATATGTATAAGTAAAAGAGCTAACTCATTAGCGTTTTAATATCTGATATGAATTCTAGATTTCGTAGATTATTTTTTAAAATATGAACGTACATATAACAATAGGTATAGACACAAACACACACACAAATATATACATATGTGTATATATATATATATATATATATATATATATATATATATATAAAATAATATATATATATATATATTCTACAAAAACATATATTTAAGAAAGGAAACCGTAAGGGAAAGTTTAATCAATTCATCAGCGTTTATAGAAACATCAAAGATCTAGGTATTCATACATCCGAACATATTCAAGAGGTCAGTCCCCAAACGTTCGTTTAATAATGAAAAGCTAGCGATTAGAGAACATTTAATCCCGTCTACTATTAAGGGAAAAAAAAATTATAAGAAAAGAGGATACGGTTATTAATTAATTAGTGAATTTTTAACTGAAATAGCGAAAAATTACCTTCACTAAAAAACGAAGGAATTATTTTGAAAAAATTAAACAATATTTTCAACAAAAAAACATAAAGGTTTTCAAGTTATTATTATAAAAATTTTTTAATTAATAAAACATTGTCTGTAAGGAGCCAAAAAGATGTATTGTTTTATTATTTAAAAAGTAACAATGTTTTTGTCTTTTGCAAAAATTTTAATTTATTTTCCATAAAGATATTCGTAACCTTTATTTATTGGGTAGTGTTTGTTTTTTGTTAAAACAAATTGCACAAGAGTCAGATAAAATAAAAGAATGTTTCCATTATAAAATTTTAATATTAATATTCTCATATAATAAAAATAAAAGAAATTTGTTCAAGATTAAAAAAAGCCTTACACCCAAAAAGGTTTTATTTTCCGCAACGACGAATTGGAGTCCAGTCAAATTAAACATGAACCCTTTAGAACAAACCCCAAACAGCCAAATATTTTCAATCTAATAGCTTTTCATAGAAACATTGGCAAAAGATTTTTTACCTTTTTAAACTGTTAAGTCAAAACTAGCAAAAGTTTCGCGCTTTATTGGATAATCGCTTGGAATGGGGGATGACCATTCGAAGCCCCTTTTGACGTTTATAATAAGATATGTTGAGTTTCAATTTTTAAATAACTATATAAATGGCAATAGATTTTTTAACTGTTTTTTGCACAAGTTATTATAAGCGGGTTTTTTAAAAAATTCAAAGAAAAATGTATAATTTATTTTGAGTTATTTTTAGGAAACCCGCCCCATTTTGGCGGTATTCTTTTTTTATAAACCGGGATCTTTGAATGTGGGAAAAAACTTTAGTTATTTTTTTTTAATCCCGGGAGCACCCAATTTTGGTAAGATCCCATGGGTCGGCAAGGTGGTTCACCCACCAACCCGCATTGGACAGGTGGTGGGATGGGCCCAAATAAGGAAAAGGGCCCCCCTAGCCCCAATGGGAGGCCTAGCCCAACAGTAACCAAATAAGGGGATGATGAAAGGAATTGAGAATGAAAAGGACACTTTTTAATATTTAGAATAAATCGGTAATTCACCCGACCGTAAGCCGCTACTATCTGATAAAATATAAAAAAAACTAACATGAGGTAAAAGGAAGGCAAAAAATTTTAACGCGTTCAGCAAAAAGAGAAAACGGAAAAATACGTTTTATATTCCATTTCGAAATCCTGTTATTAGAAAAATTCAGCCAAACGTAAAAGAATCGTGACTATGCGCCCTAATATTTATCAAAAAATATCAAATTCCTTCTAATGAGTAGCAGGCGGGGAGGCATGTCCCAGGGACAAACAGGCTGATATGTTCAAAAAAGTTAAAAGGCTTAAAAGAAAAATGGATAACCCATTTAAAGTGGGGAGTCCCTTAAGAAACAACCCTTTTTTAAATTCGTTCCCGGATCGTCCCTTTTAAAATTGTGAAAAAAAATTTTTTTAAGAATTGCGTTAGGCGTTTGGGTCGCTGCGAAATATATTGATTTTATTCTTTAAGTATTTTGGCCCCCAAACCAAAATTTAGACAAACACCATTTATGGGTTTTTGTTCGACCCCAAAAATGAACGAATTTTCCCATAAAACTTTCAACCCTATTTAACCCTTTAGGTTAATTTTGGGTCCATTACACCTAAAAAATTTTGAAATGGCAAAAATTGGGGGTTTTTTTTAAAGTATCTAACACCCAACCAGTTTCTAAGGTTTCAAAAACCCCCTGGGGGTTTCCAACCCATCATTTGCCAGGTTAATGATTTTAAAGCCCCATCCAACCTGGATTCTATTTAAAAGGGTATGCCCAATTTCAACAAAAAATTTGGGTTCATTTGGACAAAGTTTTTAAAAGATAATAAAATAGGAGTATTTTTATTTATAAACCCAAAAAACAACATCACCTGTGTTTTCCAAACTTTGGGGAAACAAATAAAAGGGTTTTTTTTCAACACAAAAATCCCCACCAAGGGTTTTGAAACAAACCCAAAATTAACCGCTGGTATTGTTTGAACTTTTTACTGCACCACACAGAATCAAACTTTAAAATTTTAAATCAAAATTTTAAGAAAATTAAAATATTTGTTCCCTTTTATTGAAAAACCCAAACGCCTCCGGGGAAAAAAGAAAATCAATAAAAAGGCACCAAGATTTTAAAATTTATTAACTCGCCCCAGTTAAAACCAAAAAGACTTTACTGTAGTTTTTATATAACTTTTTTGTTAATAAGGTAAAATTAAAAAATTTTAATTTTAAATAAAAAAACCAAAACGTTTAACTCCTGGCAGTTTGGGGATACTTTTAAAGGGGCCCCAAAATTTTTAAAATTAAATTTGGAAAAGGAAGGGATTTGATTTTTTTAAAAGGGTAATTTTCAGAACAATTGACAATGATTTAATTTTTTTTCCCTTTAAATTATTCGGGTTTTATTAAAAATTTTTATTTTAAAAATTACAAATTTGATTTAAAAATTAAAAATTTTTATAAAAAATCCCATGAAAATATCCCGGGTTGAGGGGTTTAATCAATGAATAAATTTATTTTTCTTAAATTTTCCCAATATTTAAGGTACAATAAAGCCCAACAAAAATTAATTCCCAAAAAAATGTCTTTTAAACTAAATAAAAATTTTTATATATCCCAAAAAAAAGGGTAACAAAATTAAAAATAAAAATATAAAATTTTTTAATAAACCCATAACCATCATTTTTATTTAACAAAATTTTCACCCTTATGGTTTTATATTTAAGAAAACTTTTAAAAAAGGAGGGGTTTTGGGGTTCATTTTTGGATTTGAAATCTTTTCTTTTTTAATTTATATTTTATGAAAAAATATTTGTTTAAATTACATTTATTTAATTAAATATTTTTAAATTGTTTAGTCCCATTTTAAATAAAACAAATTAAACCAAAAAAAGTTACCCCTGTTCTGGGAAATGGATTTTATTAAAATTTAATATTTTAAAAATAGTTAAAAACCTTCAATTTTGAAAACCTTAAAATTCCCAATTTTAATTGATTTTAAAAAAAGAATCCTTATTCGATTTTCAACCTATTTTGGTTACCCAAATTTTTTGAAGTGCTTTTGAACCCACCTTTAATTAAACTGGGGGAAATTGAGTAAATTTGTCTAAAAAGATCGGTTCTATATTAACAGACCAATGTTTTATTATTCGTAAAAAATCAAGTAACAAAGTTGGAAAACTGGTACTTATATATCATTAGTATTAGCAATGTATTATGAGTAAAGTTAAGTAAGTTTACAAAGCGGGTCATATTGTTGTTACCACAAGGCCTTGTTTGTTTTCGTGGGAAATTTTTCTATATAAAAATTAAGGGGATGTGATGTTATTATTCAAATTGTCACCTCGGAAGTCTGCCCTTGTTCCCAAGAACATTTTTATCAATGTAAAACGTCGGTGCTTTCAATAGGCAAATCTTTTTGAAGGTATAATGCCGGATGCTCTGAATAAAAATTGTATTCTGTCAAAAAAGATTAAGGTTCTATGTTACATAAATTATTAGTATTCAAAATTAAAAAGCAAATGAAAAACATATTGATTATTATTTTTATAAGCTATAATTATTATTAATAATATTATTATTTTAAATATTTTCTATCTAATATTAACGATTGATTAAATCTTTAAAATCATCAAGTCCATCATAAAGAATATCTATATTAGTATATTATATTATCATGGTAAATATTTATTTAAACACTTGTACAATATTTGTTTTGCATGTGCACGGCTCATTAAGTGAATTATAATGTGAAAATTAAAAATAGTAATATTTACCAAACAAGTATTTATATTCTTAAACTATAATTAAGTTTTATATTGTACTTTAATTACTTTCCATCCGAAGCTTTTAAATGATTATTTTTTTAACGGCTCAATTTATAACTAAGTGTATTATTATAAAACACACATCTTTTACATTTAGGTATACAAACTTAGATAATTAAATGAGACATTCTTGTATCTTTTTAATTCAAAGCAGTTACTCAGAAATAATTATTCCACATACAAGCGTTATTTCAAACATTTACCTCAAGAATAGGATCTGTATTTAAGCATTTGCGATTTTTAATGAATTCTGTGAATTACAGGTACACTATAGCTATAGATTTATTAATACGCTTTTAATATTGTTTCCAAAATTTAGAAAAAATAAATGTCCGATAAAAGTTTTAAATAATTATATATATAGTTATTTATATTTATATATATATCAATATATTAATGATTGAAAATGATATATATAAATGCATTTATTATACCATCATAAAATAAAATGTAATATAAATTTTAATTATATATATGTCATTATCATGTTGATAGTTCCACTCTGGACATATGCGTGCTAGTATGATCTACCTTCCATTAGGGGTTTGGACCATTGCCACACGATGGTCCAACAACGGTTGTGGGAGATTTAGTTTCGACAGTTGGGTATCGACCCAGATGCTACCAGACTAAAGCAACAACATGAAATTTGAGTCGCTAGGAGTTCAACTAGATCTCCATTCTAAAGCAACCATACCACTAGGCTGGAGGTATCATTAGACATAATATTACTATATATATAGTATATATATATATAATATAATATATATATATATATATATAAAACTAATAAAGTTTTGTAGGCATCTACGAGTTTTGTACATCATCTCTGATTGCTAAAGTCGACTTGTAATGAAGTACTTGCTAAAAATCTGTTCTCTTATTATATATATATATATATATATAATTATCATTGTTGTTATCTTGGTGACATACTTTTATAACATGACTCTTATGTTGAGAGCAACCCAATTGAAATAATTATACGCTCATTATAATTATCGGTGTTGCTGAGTTTTATCGAGTCGATCACTTTTGTTGATACTCATGATGATTAACTGCTTAGATATAGCAGTTAATTATAATTGTGGTAAAACGTGCGTCGGATGGGCATGTGAAAAGTCGTTCCACCCACCAACCCCGATTGGACCAGTGTAATGGGATGCGGTCCAAAAACCCCCTAATGAAGGAAGCGTGCGTTAGATGAAACCTATGTCCAGCATTGGACTAACAAAAGCTGATGATACAAACAGATGATAGGAAATAAATATCTTTTTTTGAACTCAACAAGAATAACTAATAGTAGTAGTACAAAGTGTAAAATCATTTATTATTGTTTAATTTTTTTTAATTATTTGACCAAGTCAAGAGTTACTAGATCTATCCCAATAGTTTCCACTCCCAATTACTGATTCCTTATTTCTTTCAGCGCAAAAGATGCGTTTACATAAAATGGCTTCTTTTACCTTTACAATTACGATGTTGACAATTAGAAGAGAAGAGAAAAGAATATTTTTTTTCTTTTTTCGAAGGCAGAAAAGTTATTTTTATGTCTTTTTCTTTTCTATAGAAAGAAACTAACAATCGTCTTCACGTTACAGCTGAACCCCCAACACACCGTGCCGACCCTGGTCGATGATGGCCTGGCCTTATGCGAGTCTCGGGCGATCATCGCCTACCTGGCCAACAAGTACGGGAGAGCCAGTGGACTGTACCCTGATGACCCTCGCGCCAGAGCCCTGGTCGACCAGCGTCTGTACTTCGACATTGGCACGCTGTACCAGCGCTTCGCCGACTACTTCGTGAGTATATCCATTAATCAAGCTTCTCTATCGATATTATATGCACTAAGTAGCTGATAGGAGTGTATAAGGGGAGGTTTATGTCCAGCAGTGGACTATCACAATGAATGAACGATATAGCTTATAAATAGGATTTGCGTTGTGTTAATTAATCATGAACCGCCTCTGCTTAGTGTCATTGGCTATTGCTTTTGTTTTTATTTCACGACGGCAGTAGTGGCTTTTATGTATCTAAATTTTATATTATATTTTCTCAAGCCTTTATTTGAGCGACGTATGACTTGTCTGTCTGTATGTTAGTATTTTGCAATACTTTATCTAGACTTTAGATATTGCTTATCTGCAGAGATAAGCTATTTGCGCTAACGATAAACATACTTCAGTACTCTCTCCTCTACAACTCTGTTGAATATTTCAACTATATTAAAGTGAAATCTTATTAACTTCTTATCAAAACTACTTTGCATCCATGCAGTGATGCTTGCCTAGAGGTCTAGTTGATCTAAGGGACTAACAATTTTTCATTGTTGTTACACTTAGTTATTAGCAGAGCAGGCTAATCCTGATTGTCCGTAGTAAGATGATCCATCGAATGGGATTAAAAGTTGGTTGCGCTATCTCTTTCCAGTCGTGTCGGTTATCCGTCCCATCGGGCTTAAAGAGTATAAAAGAATAGGGAGTGCACCTGTGTTTACGCGTACACTTGTGCACTATAATATCTCCTGCGCAATTTGCTTGATCTCTAATATAGATTGGCCGCCGTACTCGGAATCGACTACGATGACATTATGATATCTCTGAAATTAACAGCGTTCTTATTGATGGACTGCGGCCATGTTGAATCCCTGCGTGATTTTTGACCAATGACAGTGCCCGACTTATTAGTGCTAATTGAATTGATTTTGTTTACAAAAAGTTACGTGTCATAATTATCTGTGGTATTAGTTAAGTAAGTATTCGTTATACGAACATATTGATCTTGTCTCATGTCCTCTTGGCATGGGGCAACTTACTACAGTGGCAATAAGAGTATAAGCATCTATTTATTCAGTATTCGCGTACAAAAAAATTAC
Source organism: Lamproptera curius (assembly GCA_029286875.1). Taxonomy (NCBI): domain Eukaryota; kingdom Metazoa; phylum Arthropoda; class Insecta; order Lepidoptera; family Papilionidae; genus Lamproptera; species Lamproptera curius. Next base: position 2,078,340 of record JAGSMT010000059.1, read on the forward strand.
AATGGGGACCAAAGACCAAAGACTTTCTCTGCCAATCAACCATTGGATGGTGAAGGGAAGGTTGAGTAAGTGCTCTTATAAAATAAGAACAAAAGATTCGTATTCCAAAATTATCTTTTTCAACAGCAAATAAACGATCCCAAAACAATTGTTGAATCGTAACAGTAATCACAATATTTAATTTGTACTATTTAAGTGATTAAGCATTAAAATGTATAACAATACGAGGAATGGTGTTTTCCAAAATCCCAAAGCTTATCTGTACTCGTAATACGTACTAGTATCCCAATACTGCAAGATATTATAAAATAACCATTTGTTAGAAATTCAATACAGTTAAAACACAATTATAAAAAATACACCATTAAAAAATATCAACAAAGTTTACTGACAACTAATGCCTATTATAGAATAATGCTAAATTATAATTGAATAGTGCTAGGAGTCATAGAAATAGTCGAACTTATCATAACACAAGGCAATCGATCTAATACACACCTTGGAATTTATTGACTTTCATTTGACCTCCAGCCCTGCGTTGTCTGACAGCTCGTACTGTAGAAGGCTTTAAGCTTTATAGAAACATGGCTCTTGTCATTGTAATATTTTATCCGAGACATGGAGAGTTTCTTTTAATATCTGCGTAAGATAATACTTGTTTCTGTGAATATTTAAAGTTATATTAAGTGTGATAGCAATTAAGGAAAAAAACTTTATGGTGTTTTATCATATAATCAACTTTGATTTGTGAATATTAACACTTAAAAATGTACATTGGGATAGTAATGTTTTATTAAATAATAGGTCTAGTGTACGCCTTTAAATAATTTCTAATATTTAAATTAAAAATGACCATTAAGAAATTTTTAATCGATCATAGACTAGGCATTTAAATGAATTTTAATAATATTAAAATGTACATCGTGAAATGTATTGAGTATTGATCATGATCTAAACATGGCTTGGACCATTTTGACCATTTTGGTCATTTCGTGATTAAAATATCCTTTGAAGTCTAAGGAAAACAGCCAGTTTCTTTTTCCTATACAAACGTTTTCTAACTCGAATGTAGAGCCAATTTGAACTTTAAGCTATTTAATACAGTTCATATTTAATTTCAAGCAATTTGCCCCGACAAAATAATAGGCAGGAACAAAACACTGCCACATATTAAATAATTACACATATTAAATACAGTTATATAAATTGAACGAATTGACGAACAAATATAGCAAGCTGAAGTGGCAATGGGCACTGCCACTAGTTAACGATAATTATAAAGAAAGGTTTGATGCAGTCTACTAATAATGATGTGATCGACGACACCATCACAGATGGTATCACTGGAATTCAGGTCTATGCATAAGGATCATCTTACTTTGCGACTTAATGGGGATGGCCATTGTCAACATGGCAAGCAAGCGACACAAAATAGTCTGATATGATAAAACAGATCTGGAATTTTAAATTCACAATTCATTATCAATCGCAGCCTGATGGGTTTTACTTGATCATCCTCATTATCATCACTACACAACTAGGCCTCATATGACGCATGGATCATCTTACTTTTCAGACAATTGGGTGATCGGCCCAAATTGTCCTAAAACAACGACAACATAAAGTTGTTTCCCCGCGGGATTCAAACCCACCAACTCCGGTTTCTAAAGCAAAGTTCAATACCGCTAGGCCCTGGAGGCGGTTTACTTCTGATTGCAGAACCTTCGATTTATCGATTTCATCAACAACCTTAAACCATCATGTGCTAGACAATACAATTCCGCGTACACCATGAAAAGTAATTTATCACAATCAGTGTCAAGTTAAAAAATTTAACTATTCGGTCTCTTGAAATCTATTTAAACCGATATCTACGTCTACTTATGTTACTTGCTACCTGGAAGTAGATTCTTTGTAATAAGTAGCAAAAAGTTTCGAGTTTGCCATGGTCATAATAAACATATTTAAATTAAACCATGTGTTCCTAGTACCCACAAGTATTCGCTGGAGTGCCAGCTGACAAGGACAAGCGTGCCAAAGTGGAGGACGCCCTGATGATCCTGAATACCTTCCTTGAGGGCCAGAAGTACGCTGCCGGCCCTGGACTGACCATCGCTGACCTCAGCCTGATCGCCAGCGTCTCCAGCTTCGAGGCGTCTGACATCGATTTCAAGAAGTTCCCCAATGTTAAGAGGTAAGTCTCTGTTCAACGAAGTTCTCAATAAATAGGTTAATCTCACAAGGTGTAAAGCTGTATGGGTAAATAATGATTTATTTGTTTAAACACAGTTGCTTCATGCCTGCGTATAGAATTATTCAATTTTATAAGCATTTGGCGTAGGGATGTGATAACCCCACCGCCTACTTGACAGCAGATCTGCCTTGCAGTGTGACTAAGACAAATCAGCAGTACAAGTGCAATTAGTCAATGCCAATCGCACTCTCAGCGTCGCAAAAGACCACTCTTTATGATTTAACTGAGGCACAATAAAGATCAGCCGTCATTGGCGTTCATTTAACAAAGGCCTATCTAGCAGAGACTGCGTAAAACTGATTTATATTATTTCGAATGTATTGACTGATTGATAAATAAAATGACGACCGCAGAGTTTCATGACGGTTATTCTCCGGACAGGTTGAAAGCTTCCGAACCGGTGGTAGATTACCATTCGTAAGTGCTCGACTGGGCGTAAATTGATTGTAGAATATTTAAACTTGAATTATTCTTTCATTTAGATGGTATGAGACGAGTTATTGTAAGGCTATCCATCCACAGCTCAGATAACTGGTAGGGCTGGACGCTTCAAGGCCCTCGTTTCATGAACAACATAATGTTACAGAGAAACTGATGTTACAGAGGCAGTCGCTTATACATATTCTATATGTCTACTCAGATCCTGGAATCCAATTCATTCGCCGGACGGCATTATTATAAGACTTGTAAACTACGGCACAATAAATTAATTACGTTTCATTTGGTGTTTTATTTATTCGACAAATAGATGCATATGAATATGATTTTTCAATTTATTTCTTTATGTAATCATGAGTATTAATTTCGTTTGATCGTAGCACAACACATCATATACCCAATGAATTGGAAAATCGCATTGATTCAGAATCAGTTCTTTAATATTCGAACATGATGAGCTTTCTGTTGATATTTCGCTAAACGTCAAATTATAACCTTAGAATCACTGTCTCGATTCTGAAATAAATTTTAATTTCAAAATTTGAACATGATGTAGACAGCAGAGTAATTTTGAAAAATTGTCAATTGTTTCAAATATTTATCTATTAATAATTATGAATTAAGAAATGACAGATTTATTATATTTTAAGCGATCATTATCAAACTCAGACATGTAAATTATAGTATGTATAATTTAATATTTCATAAAGGAAATTTAAATAATCGATTACAGAACGACAACAAAGTCGATCTTTGAAATACTATAGCTTTGCAGTCACTTTTTATAATTATTTATTATTAATTAACATGTTATTTCATGTGAATAGGTTTCTCCAGTACCTTTTTTTCCATTTTTCTGATGCAGGCGCTTTTCAATTTTATCTATTGCTAACTTTCTGAAAGTTTACTGGTAGTGACTGGAATTAGTCCTCAATTTGTACTATTTGTGCATAAAGTTTTCACAAATAATTTACCCTATACTGATATCATTTTCGTCTTGCAACCTTTTACATTTCTTTTATGTAACTATGAAAAGTAATGTAAATTTACAGGTTGCACGCGTTAGCAAAATCAACCACATTCGAAAAAATCTTACTTCCTATTTTTTCGAATGTGAAAAAATCGGCAGTAAATATGTGAAAAAATTCAAAGAGTTCTTTGAAAAGAAATCGAAAAAATAAAATTACGTATTGCTCAACAGTTCGCATGTGATATTCGCATAAAAACTGTTAAAGTTAAATAAAACCTTTTAGAAATTTTATTACTCCCGTGTTTTTTTTAATAACATTTTACTATTTCATAACATTGAGAATGATAACAACGCTACAGCCCTCCAAGATACTTTTCACGAGGTTATACAGTTGTCCTAAAACTAAATGTTACAACGAAACGGGGTGGCAGAATTCATCGTAATCATCATGAGAAAAATCAGAAAAAATATTTATCTCATATATTAAAAATTATGGCCATTTAAAAAATCTGGAAAATTTGGTAAAACGAAAATCTGTTGTTAATTTTTGTTTATTTAAACTTTGGAACTGTAATCCTAAATAAAATATCTGAATGCCAGTCAAGTATATTGACACGATTGCCCCAAGTTACCTTGAATTAAGACTTATTTGTTAAACTATGTATTTAAACTTTGTCTACAAACCAACGGGCCCCCAAAATGAAATATTTAGAGTGCCTTGCCAAGTGCCATAAAAAGTTGGCGCATTTAATCAGGACTTTAAAGTGGTACGATACTTATTTGCTTCGTACTAAAAGTAACGATTAAGAAATAAAAACTTTACGCTACCCGATTTTTGCTAACCAATTTATATTCAGTTAAAGACTAGTTGTCAGGAATTTGCGAAAATCGTGTCCATACTAAGTATTATATATTATTAACGTTGTATTATAGACTTTGTATTTTTTCACTAAAACTATACTACCAAAGCTACTTGAGCCATATTTCATCTAACTGTTTCGAGCTCACAATAATAAATGGTAACCGAATGCTTCAAATATCGTGTCCCAAACTCAATATTTAAATTATATTATATCATTAATTTATTGTATTTTATGAAATTGACTAGTTTTGATTATTGCTTATATTCAAAACAGTGCATTTGACAGTAATTATTCTTTTTATTAGGTACCGAGTAAGAAATTATTAGAAAATTTCATCGTTATCTGGTCCCAAAAAAGAATTATTTCCTCACTTTTTAATACAACCTCGATTGTACTTTTAAATCGGATCGTAGGTTGCCGCGCTTATGAATTTTTTGCAGTTGGCAGCATTATCTATGAAGTCATACTATCATTGATACAAGGCGCTAAGAGATGTGTTGTTGTCAAATGGTTTTTAACTAATTATTCAAATATTACATTTTTATATCTCATTCCCTCACACCATCTGAATATAAGGTAATTATTTTATTTGTAATAATCATGATGATTTTTTACATGTTTTGAGAAGTAAAAATTTTGTCTTGAATCGGAATTTAATTTGAGGTTATGTTTGGCCAGTTTTAGTAGGTTATGTTTAAATTTATCATTTCCTTACTATCATTCCCTCACTATTCTATTAATAAGTGAATGAGAACTTATGAGGGAATAATAAAATCAAATGTAACCAACAAAATTTCGTCAAAAATATCCTCACATTGAATTTTTTGATTGATGATCTATTTGTTTCATTTGTAATGAATAATTCCGTTTCCAATATATTTTAATGTGATTTAATTTCACTTGAATCATCATTCCTCCATGATTAATTTTTTTCATCATCACTTTATTTTAATTTAAATCGAGAAAAGTTAGGGACCACATAGTCAGCTGGGATAAGTTACTTGTGTACTATAAATTAAATATATAAAATTGGCAATTATTGCAAATTATATTCTTATTATTATCCGAAGTCATTTTTCGCAAATTCCTGAGAACTAGTCTTAAATGTTTTTGATTCACACAAGTTCTTTATGTTGTAAGTTTTCAATTTTAATATAAAATGACGTTAGAAATTGATTCAGGTTATATTGGCATGATTGAGCAAGACACATAGTGTTCCCTAAAGTCAACAAATGTAACTTTTTAAAAGAATTTTTATTTTGCAAATGGCAATCAGTTGTCTTCTATACGTAGATGTAGGACAAATTTCAGGTCGAGTGGTCCAACGAAGGCAGCTACTCCACCTGTTAATGACATTCACGAGGGTATGTTCTTTGTCTTGAGGCGCTTTTGAGATTTGCGGCAAGAACATTCGGCTGACTTTTCAGCCGCTTCTCGTATTTCTCTATTGAACTTTCCACTGACTGTTTGACAGTAGACATATTCAGTTGGGGGTGATTTTTAGAGTTTGTAATAGATCTTAACATTGCATTCTGAAATCTTTGCAATATTGAGATGTTAAAGTTGCTTGCACTTCCCCAAAGCTCAATGCCACGAGTCCAGGTTGATTTCAATATTGACCTGTGTATCAGAGGCTGCTGTTTCGACCTAGCACCCAGTTGAGGTTCAGATAATTGACACTATTCTTGTGCGGCAACATTGAACTTTTAAGACATGCAGGAGGACAGTTTTCTTTTTCAAAGTTGACAGTGACCTGCACTGATTTAGTTGCGCTAGTTTTGATCCTCCACTTTTTAAGACACTTTGTTAGAGCGTCTAGGCCTTTCTGCAGCTGTTCTGAGGCTTTTTTTGGAAGCTTGTTACTTGCCATTATGGCTGTCATCTGCATATGTGGCAGCCATGACACCATGTACCTGCAGCTGGTCTTAGGTGCATATGGTGATCGAAATTGGACCCAGTACTAAACCTTGAGGCACACCAGCTCTTATATTGTAGAATATCGAGGTTGCTTCATATTCATTTACTTGAAAGATACTCTCTGTTAAATTAGATTTCAGCAAGTTGTAAAAGCCCTATTCACCGTTTTCACTTCATGCACTCACCCTCTTTTATACAGTCTGTCCTCTTATGGAATGCGTTAACTCTAGAAATCTAGACGGCGGAAAGGATTGTGTTCTAAAAGAGCGTTTGCTTATGAACTTATCTTAAATTTAAATATTTGGTCAGATTAAATACATCAAATGTCTACATATAAACATTTATATATGTTTTTATTTATATATATTTATTGTATTCGTAGTATTATTAAATATATTTGTGTATTGGTATATATCGCCGTGTGGTTGCGGCATAGAATTCAGCTTCCCCATTTCCTCCCGCGGGTGTTGTAATAGGTGACTTTGGCGGCCGACAGATGGCGGTAAAACCCTCTCTACCTTCAGATCCCAAAATGCCGAAGCCCTCAACGGACAGAAGCGTTCGAGGTGTAAAGGATCTGAAGGTACTGCGGTTGCCAACCCACATGCCAAGCGTGGCAACTATGGCAAAACCCCCTCATGAAGGATGACAATGTCGTGCGGCCCCCAGTCCCCGGCAGTCCCACTATTCCTGGCTACTGTAGCGGCCTTGGTAACGGTGGGGCAGGGGGTGCTAAGAATCCCCGGGTGGGATTCGGCTACCACCAACGACGACTGGACCTGGCAACTTTCAAGGCACGGATATTGAGGACCGACGAGAGGATGACGGAGCGGGAAGTGGTAAACAGCGTTGGAATATCATAGGATCATCTGAAGTCCAAAGATAGGGGGAGGACGCGATAATCCTGAATCCGAGCAACCTGTTTTGCCACCGGGAGGATGACAAACTAAAAGGATGACAACTATCCCAAGGAGATGTCAGATTTATCGTCCCAAGTCTCTCATAACAACATTATTAAAATCAAAAGTGTCGTCAAGGTTCGATACCTTATACTCAGAATATCCAAACAATATTCGTTGAAGGTCATAGAGGTATATGCACCGACATCGACACACTCCGATGAGGAGGTCGAGGAAATGTATAAGAATATTTCATGCGCCATACATTCCTCCAAAACTCAATATACGGTGTTGATGACTTTAATGCAAAACTAGGGAAAAGAAAAGACGATGAGCTGAGGTTGGCAATTTTGGAGTGAGGCAAAGGAACCCAAGGGGCAACAGCTGGCAGGACTATATAGATGAACTCCTTCTTCAAAAGCAGCCCCGCAGAAAGTGGACCTGGATAAGCCCCGATGGTTCCGTAAAAACGAGATTGACTTTATCATGACGACCAAACTCCAAATATTCAATGATGTCTCTGTGATTGCAAGGTTTAAAACCAGCAGCGATCACCGGCTGGTAAGGGCACAATCTTAACGCTATGCTGGAAAGATCTCGTCTGATAAAGTCCACGCTTCGTCCGTCTCGTGCCCATTTTCAATCTTCGTGGCTCTCAGCTCGAACTTAGCAATCGCTTCCAAACCCTAGACAAGTGCAACACTGTGGACGATATTAACACTGAGCTCGTGGAAACTGTTCATGGTGTGGGTTCTAGGTTTTATAAAACACACCGCAAAACTGAAACCCAAAAACTCTCCGATGCCACTCTTAACCTTCTGGATACAAGACGGAAGATGCGGCTACAGTCTTCTTCTGATAAGTCAGATTACAGGCAGCTTAATAGGCAGATCTCCAAATATATGCGGCGGGACTTGCGTAACTTTAATACATCTCGTATTAAAGAAGCAATAGAACGGAACCAAGGTTCTAAAGTCCTCGCCAGGGATCTGTCTATCGGGCAAAGTCAGTTGACTAAGTTGAAGACCGATAATGGGGCCGTCATCTCCAGTAGGCCGGAGGTTTTGAGTGAGATTGAGAAGTTCTATGGACAGTTGTACACATCGTCGTCGGAGCCGCTTACTGAAGCGAGTGACGACCGAAAGCAAAAGCTCTCCGGCACACTCAAAGATATCCCGGACGTCAGTCTGAGCGAGATACGAATGGCTCTCGACCAAGTTAAGAACGGCAAAGCGCCTGGTGAGGACGGAATTACAGCAGAGCTTTTGAAAGCGGGTGGAGAACCAGTACTTGTAGTCCTTCAGAGGCTCTTTAATTTCGTCCAACAGGCTGGTATTACGCCAGAAGAGGAACAGAAGCTTAGTGGTGCTGTTTTTCAAGAAGGCGATAAGAGCCTCTTGAAAACTATAGACGATTTCCATTCTGAGCCGCGTTAATGTTCTGTTCTCGAGAGTCATCTTGAATCGTTTCGCTTCCAGACTTCAGCCACCCGAACAAGCTGGATTCCGAAAAGGCTTTAGTACCATAGACCACATATTTACGCTGCGGCAGATTATACAGAAGACTGAGTAGTATAATTTGTCTTTATGCTTGGCGTTTGTGGACTATGAAATAGCCTTTGAATCTGTTGAAATTTGGACTGTGTTACATGCCCTTCAGTGTCCAAGTTGACAATCGGTATATCGAGGTGCTGAGGTGTTTGTACAGTAAAGCAACGATGTCCGTCCGACTACAATCCAGTAGTACGAAGCCTATCCAATTGCAGAATGGTGTAAGACAAGGTGATGTTATATCCCCGAAACTCTTTACCGTTGCATTGCATTCAAACTTTTGGATTGGAAAGGACGAGGTATAAACATCGATGGCAAGTGCATACCTAAGATTTGCCGATGACATAGTATAATAGCGGAGTCGCTGGAGGACTTCAACGCTATGCTCTGCTCAATGACCTCCACAGCGTTTCCCAACACGAGGGCCTTAGGATGAACATGGACAAGACGAAAGTCATGTCTAACGCTCATGTTATGCCTACACCGGTGATTGATGGGGGCGCTGTGCTCGAAGTTTTTGACCAATATATTTACCTCGGACAAGTGGTCCGGTAAGGTAAGTCCAACTTCGCAGCGCAGAGGTCAATCGACAAATCCAACTCGGATGGGCAGCTTTCGGGAAGCTTAGACGTATCCTCTTGTCCGATATCCCGCAATGTCTAAAAACTAAGGTCTTCAACCAGTGCGTGTTGCCAGTGATGATCTACAGCACTAAGACGTAGTCCTTTACTGCTGGCCATATGAGACAGCTCCAAGTCTCTCAGAGGGCTATGGAGCAGGTTATGCTCGGAATTTCTCTGCGTGATAGAGTGGATAATACAGACATCCCAGCAGAACGATGGTGACCGACATCGCTCGCAAAGTTAGCAAGGTCAAGTGGCAATGGGCCGGCCATTTAGCTCCTAAAGCCGATAACCGATGGGGAAAAAGGTTCTAAGGTGCAGTCGCAGTGCAATCGCAGTGTGGGACGACCCCCCACAAGATGGAGTGACGACCTGTGCAAGTGTGCGGGAAGCCGGTGGATGCAGGTGGCGCAGGATCATACTTTCGTATGATTGGTATATATTCAAATTAATTTTTCTGTTTGTAACTTACAAATATTTGCACCTCCCCACTTTTGGCGCTGCATCACCTCATGGTGACTGGCAGAAAATACCTTTGGCACTAATTCCGCCTATGTACACTTAGTGCTAAAAGTTTAAATAAATAAAAGCTGTGCGCCATACGTTGTTCTTATCTTACATAAAAGTCCCTCGTGCCAAACCCTGTCGAATGCTTGTTGGATATCTAAGAAAGCCGAAGGGCAGTAGTCTTTCTCTTCTAGAGACTATCTTATTTTGTCAACTACCCTGGGCACTTGTTCGATGGTAGAGTTATACTGCCTAAAGCCAAATTGGCGGTTCGGTATAGTACTGGTGTTCACTAATAAAGGCATAATTCGAAGTAAGGAAATAAATAAACATATTTAAAGTTTATTTAAGTTTTATTATAAAAAATACCGGTTCGTGCTTCTTAAATCAGTAAACTTATTAGTATGCAGTTTGTATGTGATTCAATATTTATTTATCCACGTGGGAATTATTTAAACTCAGCTACTTCATCATTGCCTTAACCACTTTTTTCAAAGCATTCAGTCCATCTTCATTGGCTTCTTGGTATCAGCCGCTGTAATTTTCACTGTCTCGTATCACCTTTAATTGAAATAGACGGTTTAATTTTAAAAAAATCTTAGTTTATGGATTAAATATGAAATAATATTATTTATATAAAATAATTATTTATTTTCTTTTTGAATCCCGTATGCTGGAGGAATTTTTTTGAGTCTAAGTAAATAAATAAGTAACTTCAATCGCTTATAATGGAAGAGTTAAAATACATTAGAAATATAGGAACTACCTATGGTATTGAAAAAGCAAAAAAATATTTTTATAACGAATTATTGACTGTAGCTACGATAGGATCAATTCTTTTACATAAGCAATTGAAAATTGTACTGTATTAATTAAAAAACATATGTGTAGTCTAATGCTTTACCTTTGAACATTGGGATACTTTTTGAAGTCGATGTCCATTACTTCGAATGTTGATACAGTAGCCACAAGGCTAAGGTCAGCAATAGTCAGTCTTGATCCAGCTACATATTCTTGACCCTCCAGGTACTTGTTCAGAGTCTTGAGGGCTTCTTATAGCTTTGCCAGTTTTCACTATCGGCCGGCGCCTTACGTATTACTTGTGGGTACTGATGAAAGTAATATCAATTAAAACTGGTAACAATCAAGGAGACATATCGCTTTAACAGCTCACAGTTTCTTACAACTATATAGTTTATTTTCTTTCTTAATTGGCCTTTAACTTTGTCTGTGGCAACATATAAAATTCATTTTGGAAGTGGTATTATTAAGTATAAAATTGTTACAAAATTATTAATGATATACTTAACGATTTGTTTTTAAACGGGCAACTAAATGTACCATATATTTAGTTTGCCTGTAAGGCCTATATTTCTTAAGAATATTAATGGTATACCATTTTAAATACCTAATTATGTTAGGCGGCAGTCACTCATCATCAGCCTTTGATAGTCCACTGCTGGACATAGGACAGACATCACAGGCATACACCTCTATGCATTAGGGTTTTTGGGCCTAATCCCACCACGGTGGTCCAATGCGGGTTGGTTGGTGGACCGACTTTATACATGCCCATCCGACGCATGGATCATCTTACTTTTCAGACAATTGGGTGATCAGGCCAAATTGCCCAAACCAACGAAAATTTTGAGACAGCGCAGGATTCGAACCACGACCTCCGGTTTCTAAGCACACGGCTATACCTAGTAAGTACTTATTACAGCGAGCAATTCTGTACTGAATGATTAGTCACTTACAAAGTATTCTGCAAAACGCGTGTATAGGGTGCCCATGTCAAAATAAAGTCGTTGGTCGACTACTGCACGTTCTCTTGCCGGTTCTTCTCTGGACGGGTCTGAGTTTGTGAACCGGTGGAAAATGGATAATTTTGACGTTCATAAGTGCTCAGTAGAGCCTAAATTGAATAAATGATTTTGACTTTAACTTTGACTTTGACTTAATGGCTGCCGGTCCTGAATGTAGCCCTGTGTATAGATTTAACTTAGTCTGAACTCATTTTTTGAGAAAACACTTGAATCGGAGATATTATTATTATATCAATTTCAAAAAACTTTCGTGATACATTGCATTGAAAATAATAGAATAAATATATAATAGATGGAAAGCAACCGCGAAATAATCCCACTCATCCTGATAGAGGACCTCCGATAGGTTCCAAACTAGTCAGGACTCACTCCGATTGTTTTAAGAAAACTCGCTCAACTTACTTTAAGAAACTCAGGTTTCCGATTTTCACCACTCATCACGTCAAGGAGTTTGAGGTTTAGGTCAAGGTTCAAAGCCCGTGCCGTGAGGAGCACTGCTCGACATGGAGCTAAACCCGGCTGGTAGTACAAATCGGTCGGCATGATGCTGCACAGACCACAGTTTTATAAAATTAAAGTGAAATATCTTTAGTCAATGTAGAACCATTCCACTATGTAAGTCTTTTCCGAACGAACTATCTAATAGTTTTTATCATATAGCAATAAAAACATCAATATGGGAAATCACAATCTGGTGCGATCAAATTGAAAACGATGACTCTTCAATGAGAAGACTAAATTTTTTTGTAAAATTATAAATCATGAAATAATGTACAAAAAATGATCCATTGATATGTTTTGACTAGATGTTTTTAAATCCTTGTTTGATGTAAATGTTATTAAAGAAAATTGTGATAACAAAATATTGCATTTTAAATTTAGGAAAAATCTCAGAGATTATAAAAGCCGGGATAGAAAACGAATGGGAGTACAAGAAGATCAAAATGGATAGCAAAAGTAATGATTGCTATTTACTTTAGAATTATTAACAGTTAGTATTATAGCATGTAATATGAACATAAGTATCACAATAATACTTATGGATTTAATTATGATTATCGATTGTTCGTATCATATAGTTCAATATACGACAAACAGACAAAGGTTTATAACACAGTTATAATTTAAAAATTATACATCTGTAAAAAAATTACGTGATAAATAATATATTTTTTACGGTTTTTATCGCGTTTAATTACTATACAATTATATAAAACTATACCCAAAAAAATTGTATTATTCACCATGTATAAATACGTAAGTAACGGAAAGAATTCTTACGTTTTTTTACGAATGGAGACTAAGGCAGACGGTGTGCGACTAACTCAAAACAGAATGATTATCAAACTTCAACATCTGCTTATATCTGTTATTGCTATCAGTGGACGATATCAATATATTTTCGCTAGTAATCACAATGATAGTTCATTCTGTATTGTTATACCAACTTTGTTTTTAACGCACACATTCAAGGGACTCCAATAAAGTTATCAAACCGCAACTGTAGACTGCGTAATCCATAGCAACGAAGTATTATCGTAAGTATGATGTTGTGATTAGACAATATTCTTAAGATGAGTAAGTGATTCCAAATTATTTTTCCTCTGGTTTTCGATACAGTGGGTATGTTTATATTGATAAATAATAACACCTGGAATTCGAAATTCATTGGCTCCTTCTTTACGAAACGAAGTGGTTTCAAATCTTACGAAAAACAACATAGGTTTGTGGTTGTTTTTAGTCGGTTATTGATTTGTTACTATAAGTATGTTTTAAGTAACGACTGTCTTAAAGGTAAATTTAAGTGACATTCGGACATTGTGCAAAAAGTTGGTTATGTTTATCGAAACTATCCTCAATGTTAACAACTTGTACGCCATCTATTTTAGCAGGTGAGGTTTAAGGGGGAAACCCCTTTAGAATTTTCAAAAAATTGATTTTTTTTTACATATTTCGAAAGTATGATACTCAAAGAATATACTGACCAGAGGAAAATCCGAAATAACGAATATTTTCGGAGTTATCGCGTATAGTGAAGAGCGAAGCGACAGCGTCCGGTCAGGTAGCGAGTCGGGCGCGCGGACCGTTAGAGGCGGCCGTCCACCAAGCAGAACTTCACATCATAATGCTCCCTTGTTTACCTTTTTTTTTGACCAAGCAGATGTTCCGAAACAATATAGATATATATGTATGTAGCGTGAAACGGTAGGTATACGGAACGAAAACAGATTCAGTTTCGTTCGAAATTTTGTCACGAACGGTTGTGTTTACGAAAATAAAATGCCAAACTATCGGAAAGGAACTCGAGGCGATATAGCTCGAAAATGTGCGAATAAAAAAAGATTTCAAGGGAATCAGTTTACTGATGCGAGCGGGGAGCATTTCGGGCCGAGTACGAGCGATGATATTAAACGATTTAAACGATTCTCTGTAATAACTGATAATTAGATGATACTCGTTGGATTATATATCTTGGCTCAAAATATGCATGTCATTGTTGTGTGCATAATGAAAGCATGATGCGATATAATATAAGATTGTCTTATCTAACATTGTAACTCCACGTGAATGGAAATTTCACAATATTCTGAGCATAAAATTAGGTTAAATTTAATAAAATATTACTGACTTACTAATACAGGGTGGCCCATAAGTCCTTTGATAGAAAAAAATTATTAAAATAAAACTAATTACATTATGAATTAAATTTTATTTACAAAAAGCTTAAAATACGGGGCAAAAAAGCTTAAAAACGGGACGGGAGGAACTTTTTAAAAAATAACATCTTCTAAATGTAATCCGTTGCGATCACGGCACTCTTGCAAACGACGTCGAAAATTGTCGATGACTGCGCGGACGTCACTGCTAAAATGCTTGTCATTTCTCTGCGGATGTTTTCTTTAGGGCCTCAATTGACGCGGTTTGTGTCATACTTTAGCCTTAAGGTAGCCCTACGAAAAAAATCCATCGAGGGTCAGATCTGGGCTATGTGGAGGCCAGAAATGTCCCTCTCTTAGAGATCACTTTGCCAGGAAAAAGTTGACGGATAACGGGCATAGCAGTGTTAGAGGTGTAGAAGTGGCCCCATCCTGATGAAACCACGTCCTGGCATTAAAGCCTGAAAAGTTTTGCAATCCTGGTATGAAAACTCTTCGATCATAGCCACATATCGCTCCGACGTGAAAGTAACTGCGCGCCTCTGCCATCCTCAAAGTAAGGCCCTAGGATACCATGGGCTGACATAGCGCCCAAACAGTCACTTTCAGACTATGTAAGGGCTTCTGATGCTTATGTTTTGGATTAATGGGGCTCCAATAGCGGCAATTTTGTTTACTAACATGCCCGTTAAGATGGAAATGAGCCTCGTCAGAGAACATTATGTTATTGAAGGAAGTAAACCGATTCAACATTTCATTCGCATAATTTTGTTTTTGTAAGGGTGCATATGTAAATCTTTCTTCAAAATCCGTTAACGATGTCCTGGTTACGTTTAATGCTCTAGCGCTTACGAGTTCACTGTACGGATTTTCGCGAATAGGATTGTGTCACTGTGTCTATGTTTTGTTCCGTACGTGACGTCCTTGGGCGACCCAACCGCAGTTTATCTAATGTCGAAGCCGAGTCTCCTCGAACCTAGCAACCCAGTTCTTAATCGTTTGAAGAGTTGGAGTGTCGTCAAAGTTGTGTAAACCTTTGTGTTCTCGAAATTTACGCCGCGCAACGGTTGCCGAATTGTCGTTTTATAAAACTCGCGCACACAAACGCACGGTCCGCTCCGGTAAAACGCTCCATCGACTAAATTTCCAGAAACCAAGTTATTCCCCGCTTCCCCTGCACCGCTCCGCGCCCTGTTCGTTTTATTCAAATTTTGACTTTTCAAAGGACTTAGGGCCACCCTGTACAATCCAGCTTAAAGCTGTTTAGTCAGAAACGTCCTTTCATATCTCATCACGTCTGCTTCTGGAACTTAAATTACTAAAAACTTCCAAGATATTGATTTTGATTGGCTGTACTTTTCATTTTTAGTGTAAAATGTAATATGATATTAATTAAATGAATAATGTTTAATATTGTTGCGCTTTCTTTAACTTCGTAAGCGGCTTATTACATTTTTGTGATTATCATAAAAAGTTAACAACGATGTTGATAATTAACATGGTACATTTGTCTTTATTTAAATGTAACATTCCAAATAAAAGTATATCAAGTTGTTAGGGGTCCGTTATTCACAATGGCCCCTAATTTCTGATATCTGCCGTATTATTATTCTCTGATATGTATTGATTTTTATTAATTCATTTGTTTATGTTATTACTATGATAAGTAAACCAAGTTGATACACAATTTAATGTTATCTTATAGTTATAATTAATAGTGAACAGTTTTACATTGTTCATATTATCTCTCGTTTTCGTGCACTTAGTGATACGGTTAAGTACCCTCTGGTATGTTCATATAATAAAGAGTTGGCTCATAAACATTATTATATCAGTCTTCGTTTATCTCTCGGACGAGTCATACCTTGGAAAGGTAATAACACAATTATTTATATTATTATCGTTTGTACATGTTCATTTTATCATTGCAAAAATTATAAAACTACGACATTGAAAGTTATAAGATTCTTCGTATGTTATTAAAATTTATTGCATATGTATTACATATTTTGTATGTATTTGATATAGATATAAAAAGAAGGTTAAACGAGAATTTTTCTAACATTTCAAGAGTCATAAATGTGTAACAAAACAACGATTCGTTATCGTAAAATATATATTATGTTTTCGTTTAAATAATCTTATCCAATTATTTGATTTCTTATTCGCAAAATAATACACAGTTCCTTTTCATTCTTGTGTGATAATAAAACCTGTTAATGTTACAATTTAGAGGTCAAATTCATTTTTAGTTACAAAAAATGTTTATATATCGTCATAACTGTCAGTAAATGCCAACAGACTTAATTTAAACTATAAACCTTTAATAAATCGTTAATATAATTTGTATATTATGTTAAGTACGTTGAAACATATTAATCGCATTTATTTCATTGGTCAGCATCGTAACATTTACGTTTTTTTTTTTAAATAAAACGTTTTAGCATATAGAAATAATCATACAAAAGTCTAATGACTATGTCTTTAATGTTTAGAAAAGATGTCGTTGGATTTCTACTATATGCCGGGCTCGCCGCCGTGCTCCCTCGTGTCTCTGGTCTTCGCAGCGGTGGGAATCGAATCCAAAGTCAAGGCCCACTGTGTGGACATGATGGCCAACGAGCACATGAAGCCGGAATACCTTAAAGTGAGTAACGGGGTAACGGGTTTGGTCTTGATTTTCTATCTTCTTACCTACGCAATAGAAAACAATATGTAAACGTAAATGACACCCTGTCAACTGACTCCCTTGTACAGATGGGTATTCTCAAGGATCAATTTTGGGACCTTTTCTGTTCCTGGTCTATATAAATGACTTGCCTATGGTAGTAGAGGCTGTCCGAGTTGTCATTTTGCAGATGACACTTCTCTCTGCTAAGGTAAAAGAAAACCATAACGTTGAGATAGCAATTAGGGCAATTGATATTGTGTCAAACTGGTTTCGCGTCCAATAACTTGGTACTAATAGCGAACAAACCAAATCTTACGTTTTACTCTTTGTAAGTTGCCAGATTTTCAAAATATTAAAATTGACAATGAGGTCATTCCTTACGAAAGCTCTACTACATTTCTTGGATGTTCTATTGATTCATATTGACAAAGGGGAGTACATATTGACATACTCTCTAAGAAACTAAGTACAACAATATTTGCCATACGCAAGATTAGGCAGCTGACTGACGAGGCAACTGCAAAACTAGTTTATTACGCGTACTTTCACAGCCTTATGTCCTATGGATTATTATTATGGGGATCTGCAGCCGGTTTGAACTAGACGTGGGTCGTTACAAAACTTTTAAGAAACGAAACGTAAACAGTTATGTGGACGGCGTCACTTGTTTTAAAACTAGTTATTTTTATAACTAGCTACTTTCATCCAGCTACTGTGCATACATAAGCTTCACAACTATACGGTTACATACGAAACGAAAATCACAGTATCGTGTATGATGCCCAATAGTTTAATCAATATATTTACTTTTCTGCATACTTTACTCCGGTTTACAATTTATATAAATTTACGGTTTATAAAACATTTTATTGATTGATTGGCGTTTACTACGAAACTATGATTTTAATTTGAAATGTTACTACTGGCGTACTTAAAATTAAATTTTATTGTTACAATGACGATGATTAATATTCACTGTTTATTTACACTTTTCTTGTGTTTACACTTTTGAACGATTTTATTATAACTGTCTTTCAATTTTATATACCTACACCGTTTAGCTACTTTGTTTGTTCGGCTATTTCAATAAAAAAAATTATTTTGTTTTAATTTACCTTTGATTTAAATAACTGCTGGTTTCCCGGAATCGCAAGACATTATTTGCCAACAGGGGTCACTCGAATGTGGTATCTATGTGTATTAGTCATACCGATGATAACTAATGCGTCACTCACAGCGAGTGACGTATTAAGTCGGCTTCCTTACTCGGCAGAGTCTCGATCTGCCATCTCTCGCTCGGCCCGTCGGTAGGCAAGATGCGAAAGAAATATAGCGCTTCACGCTCACTCAACTCACGAACAATGACGATGACGGGCGAGTTCGTCCGAATAAAGTGTTTACAAAAATAACTAGCTTTAATTTGACACGAAACGGTTATTTCGTTTCATATCGCGTAACAAGTTATTGTAACTGATGACGTGAAATAACGCTCACGCCTAGTTTGAACACAACATTTATACTACAAAAACAGGCTGTTAGGGCAATCTACAATCTGGGTTCACGGGAATCTTTACGTAATGTTTTTAATAAAACTGAAATTTTTACTACACCTCGCTATATATATTTAAAAAAATATTATGTACGCGCGTCAAAATATTCATATTTTGCTAAAAAGATAAAGAGGCCGCGCAGAGGTCGAATTGAGCCCCTAGAGCTACCCAGATTTAGACTGACCCGTACGAAAAATCTTTCATGTATAATAGTATAAGAATGTATAATAAATTAAATGCCTGCCATTCAGAGTGAATGATTCGATCTTTCATTAAGTTGTCAAAACAAAGGCTTATAGAAAAGCCTACTATTCGATTATAAATTATATTGAGGACCATATATGTGTGGAATAGTTTATATTCTGCACTTCAAATCCCCTGGTAACTAAAAAAATGTATTGGTCGAATTTTGTACATACTAATATTTTCAAAAAAGAGCAGAGTTTCTTGCCGGTACTTCTCTGACCGGTGGTAAATGGATAATTTTCGACGTTCATAAGTGCTCAGTAGAGCCTAAATTGAATAAATGATTTTAACTTTGACTTTGACTAACAGTGAAGCCTGATTACCAACAGCTTTAGTTTTTTTTTAACGGAGGGTTTGAAAGCAGTGAACAAACTGTCTGGATCTAACATTTCCCTATAGACGAGATTTAAAAAAGAATCCTGAAATTATACAAATGTTTAAAAAAAATGTGTGTGTGTACTAGCGTACACTCGTAAGAAGTAAAAATTCTTTATGACGTTATTTTTCAAAAAATAATTAACTATATGCAACTTTACAGAAATTGGTTAAATAAAGTGAAATTAGATAAAGTTTAATAAAAGACTTTTTAAGCGAAAACTCCATCAATTGTAGTGCCGGATCTCGTTGTCGACGTTTGAGGATTGTTTTTCATGGATAAATTCAGTTTATCTTTCAAAAATTCAATTAGTTTCAAAGATTTTTCTGATGCAAAATTGATATTAAAATCTCCACTTAATATCATCGGTATTTTATCATTATTGTTGCCGAGTAAAGAGGCACCGCCACTTGTGTATGATAACAATGAATGGTGAATAAAATCAATTATATCGTCCACCTTCTGATTAGGAGATATATATATATATATTGCAACAATCAAAATTTTTATCCCATTTACCATTGTGCATTGAGCCATACATAAATTACCAACTGCTAAAGTTAGTGACCCATTAAAGTCAGGAGAAAGAATAGAAAAATCTAAAAAAACGGGCCGCAAAATACATCTCTTAAATAAATACTCCGCTGGAGAAAGTATACTTTGAATCACGCGTGATAGGGATAAAAAAAGATTGCGTGTAACGGAAAAATGTGATACGTAACGAAAAAGTGTTACAATATTTTTTTTTTCAACCCCAATAAATAAGTTTCACTTCAAAAATATTTTTTTAAGTGTAATAACGATTAAGGAAAAAGGTAAAATCTTTCTTCCTTTCTTTTCTCAATGGAGTAGCGGTGACACTGGGAGCAAGTTACTAAAAGCGTAAACCGTTGATGGACTGGATTAAAGTTAAAAACAGTATGTATATATTATAGTCATTATTCTTGCTTATTTTTTTATGTAGTTGAATCCGCAACACACCACCCCGACGATCGTCGACGACGGCTTCGTCCTGTGGGAGAGTCGCACAATCGCCAAATACCTGGCCAGCAAATATGGCAGCAAACTGTACCCCCAGGACTTGAAGACCCGTGCGATGGTCGACCAAAGGATGGACTTCGACCTTGGAACTTTGTACTCCAGATTCGGTGACTACTATGTGAGTTATTGTCAACTAAAACATCGTATTGGATAAATTGCTCAAGCATTTTTGTCTATAGTAAATATTGTCAAAATCAATGAGTTTTTCTTCAAACCTTTAAACTCTGGTTGCAATGGTTGTTTAGATATATTAATGTTCTCTCGATACTAATCATGAACTTTAGATCATGGTTGGTAAAAGTAAACTTATTTAAAGTGTTAGGCTAAGAAAACAGGCACTTGTTCGTAGCAAAGCAGGAAAGAGGTATCATTCAATACATCTCTCAAAGGTTATATTTATATTTAGACATTTACTATGTATACAAAATGATTTTTCACAAAACTTTACACCTTTCATGAATAAGTTGATTAATACGCTTTAGTACGACGGAAAATTTTATGTTAAACTTAAATACATTGTTACAAGACCTTCTGACTAAAGGAGGCCTTAAAGTACCTACGTATTTCTGTTATTACAAAGACTAATACAAGGCTGCCACTCCAGAACTGGTTCCTCATTGTCTATCATTTCAACTTAGTTATTATCAAATACTGCGTCAACCCACTTAAACGATAACAATATAAGGAACTAAAAATATCAAATGATATCAAACTTCTGCCAGCAAAATGTTGTTGTAAGCGAACATAATATCATATAAGGTATTTAAAAAAAAATAATAAAATATAATGTTGATGGGAGCATGTTACGATCGAAAAAGTAAGATTTGATCAGTTTATAAGATAGTCGTTGAAAATATCATTGTCAAACGTATAGTCATAAAAGCATTTGTTACGCACAAGTACATTTTTACACTGTGGAAAATGATTTGACACTTTCAGTACAAGCCATTCTTCGGTGGTGCACCCGCCACGCGGAAATCCCTCGACAATTTCAAGGAAGCTCTCGGTTTTCTAAACCAGTTCCTTGAGGGTACCAAATATGCCGCAGGTTCCAATCTAACCCTGGCAGATTACAGCCTGGCTGTCACCATATCTATGATCGAGGCGGCGGACATCAGCATCGCAGATTATCCTAACATACTCAGGTTAATCCTTTAAACCTAATTCACTAAAGTAAAAATAAGAAAGTAGATTATAGAAAATAGGTCACAATCACCCATGCCCAGGGAAATCGGTATCTGACCTTTACATGGTGCATTCGATGATTAGACGTCTAAAAGTTTGAAGGCACTGACATTCTAAAAAGTGTCACAAAAATAGGCTGGACGATCGATTACAAGCCGATTTCACTCACTTGCGTTTGACATTTGCAATTCTTATGTCCTGACCGAAGGATACAAACCCACGACGGCAATAAGTATGAAATTAGATTATACTATTGAATTTCATCAAAAAAACAGGGAATGACTGTTTGTTGGAACAATTGCAGCCAGTGACAAATATTAAATTTGTAATAAATAGGAAGCCTTCTTATGTTTCAACAAATGTCCCTATAATCTTATGAGTTGTTTGTATTTTTACTATAAACATAACAAGAGTTGACCAGGACTCTACACACCTGGTGCTTATTAATGCTGAGTTATTTATATAATTTTCGGCTTAATAACACTCTCACCCTAGTTCTTCAACTATCTCAATCGATAAACTGTTTGACGTATATTTTATGATCAATCTATTTTAAAAGTCTAATTTTCGGCTTAAGATAAAACAGCAAAAAAGTTTTTCACGATATCTTCTTTGCAGATGGTACGCACTCGCTAAATCAACAATACCTAAATACGAGGAAATAAATGGAAAATATGTAAAGGAATTTAAAGAGTTCTTCGAAATGCTACAGAAGCAATAAATTTACAATTGGTTATGAGAGAGAAATAAATTGTTCATGTTGTTACTGAATAAAAAGATTGAGACAAATTTGATGTCCTTGTATTCATTATTATCCTAATTCTTGTTATTTTGACGACGTATATTTGGCTGGTACTAGTTACGTTTTATGTGGCAAATTTTCGGGATTTCGGGAAGTGTGGCGATAATTAAACGTAAAAGCCAAAAACAATATTAAATCAGAACAACCACCCAACCAAATTGCCATTAATATAATATATTTAGCTAAATGAAAATTATTGAAATGAATAATAGTTAAAAAACAAAAAAATACGCTTTTAAAGGAAATCGAACTAATAATACATTTTAAATAAAAATTGCCTAAGAAAAATTTATTTTATTGTAAAAAAAGCGTAAGGGTGCATGATATCAATAGTTAAAAATATTTTACGACCAAACATATAAGTAGAAGGGTTTTTTGATAATATCCTGAAAAGCAGCCCAGTAGGACTGTACAAGGGCTGTTTAATAAGACCTATTAAACAGAATTGGAAAATGTGTAATGTGTTTTTACGCTGTTTAAATATTATTCATCATAGTCTTCTTTAAGAGCAAAACATTTAAGGGGCTCTACGAATTTTTTTATCCCCTTCAAGAAGACTTGTAAATTAGCAGTTTACTTTTTTTTTTTTTTTTTTTTATCCTTGAGTTATGCTTCCAGACTCATGTCTTTAGTAAGCTTCATCTAACACAGAGTTCAGAAGCTCCCGTCCCCAGAACTAGGTGGCCCACATTTTTGCTAAAATGGAGGCCACACTACAGAAAGTACGTCAGTTAGGTGATTAGTTTATGTCTCCTAGGATCGTCGACGATCGGTTTACGGACCGGGACGCCGACGGTCTGGCGACTTGATTAATCGATTGCTGGGGGCGGTGAGAACCGCCCTGGAACGCGGGAGTATACGCGGTATGTGTGTGTCGCTGTGCTCGAGCGAGGCGACTACAGGTGAGTGTGTGCTATCCCTACTCGTGTGTGTGTAGGGTCTGATGTAGGGACCCCCGTTGGGTCCGGAGTCTCAGGCGACCCTTCCTTGTCCGGGTCGAGAAGAACGTTTCGTGGTCGACGCTTTTGGCTAGACGCGTTTGGATCGGCTGTATACGTTGCTGCTTTTACCAGCAGAGGTTGCTGTGGTTGACTACTTTATCTATGTGTTTGCGAGTTAACTTTTAAAAGTGCTCGCGGAGTGTCGGCAATTTGTTTGCAGTCGCTGTGTGAAGTCTACATTTCGTTGGTACCACTGCGCTCAGTGGCGCGGCGGATGAATTTATTTTGAACTACTTGTAGTTGATTTAGGAGTGTGGAGGATGCGTGAGCGAAAGTTTGGCATGCATAAGCCATGATTGGTCGTATGCATACCTTGTACAATAAAAGTTTATATTTTAGCGACATTTTACTGTTAGAATTCGTTAGGGTGATAGAGTCTGGTCGAAACGAACAAAGCCTTTCTCCTAACGTCCTTGAATATGACTTTTGAACGACATGTTGCAGTCGAAGGTCACGCCTAGGTATTTGGCCTTCCTTTCCCACGGGATCGGTTGGCCGTAAAGTTTTGGTGCCCTAGTGTTGGTGTCGCCAGCGCGTGGCCTTATCCGACGCCTGGGTTGAGGACCGGGGGTATCGTGTAATCACGACGTATCTAGACCGATGAAGTGTATTGCTCACTTTTATCGGGATCGACGTCGATTCTCCATTTACGAAACCATTCGCCTAAACGATTGATCGCGTTCTGGAGCTTTTATAGATATAGTTCGGTCTAAGCGACGAACAATGAGAGCGGTGTCATCGGCGAAAGGCCAGATTGACATCGTCGGGCTTTGGAATGTCGCTCGTGTAGCGCGAATAATAAAGGTGATAGGACCGATCCTGAGGGACGCCCGCTTGGAGACGGCTCGTGGACAGGGTGCCCTCGACTCGATATCGGAAGACGATTTGACGGTAGGCTTGGATGATGTGAACCAGCCTGTCCGGCACTTTGAGAATGTACAGCTTGTAAATCGCCGTTGTGCCAGACTTTGTCAAATGCCTTGCGACATCGAAGACGGCCCCTGTGATACGGGGTTTGGGTTGGTGAGGCCATTCAGAATGAATTCCGTCAGGCGATAAATTTGGTCGGGACACGAGTGTCGGACGAAAACCGAATTGCTCGTCTGGGATGAGGTTATTGGAGAAGGTGTGGTGTTTCAACCGGAAGAGTTAGTTCATTAAGCTTGCCCAAGCAATTGAGCAAGCTAATTGGACGATAACTCGTGGGTAGGTTAGAGGGTTTGTTCGGCTTGGAATACCGATGACGATGGCTTCTTTCCAGGCATCAGGAAAAGTACAAGTTGATAGTAAAATATTGAAAATGTTGACCAATCACACAGACAATAGGGCTGGCAATATTTTAGAGTTCTGATTGAGATACGGTCTGGGCCAGGTGCCGACCGGGTTTAAGACCCTTAATAATATCGCGAACTCCTCCGGGGTCACTGGCTTTAAATTATCGCCCTCTGGTGGTAGGCAGCCTAAGTTCGACTAGACGGTCCACCTCCGATAGGTGGGCCACGTCGGCGGTGTGCGAGATGGCGTACATTGCTCTTCTAGCGTATCGGCTAAGCATTCGGCCTTTTCGAAGTCATCGAAAGCTAACAAGCCCCAGTTGGCTTTGATAATGGCGGCATAGCGTCGCGGGATCCGACTTCACACGTCGAGCCAATTGCCAATAGGCGGTGTGCGATGGCTCTAAGTCTTCCGACAGACTTAACCACTATTGTTTGCGGTGTAGCAGTTTACGCCTACGATGTTCTTCTCGGTTATCATTTCTTAGTATCCCAAGTTTGTGCCATGAACAGAAACTAGTGTTTATTGTGGCGGCAGACTGCAATATCTGATAAAAAAGTTTCATAACGGCACTAATTCAATATTTTCCATGTTTTTAAGAAAATTTTGTATTGATTACAATTAAGCAATGTAAAAAGCAATTTCTTATTTTTATCTTAATCATTAGGACTATAAGAAAACTCTTTATATAACTTTAAACACGTTTTCACTATTAAATGTGCGAGATATAAAAGTGAACAGTCGACTTTGCCTTTACTCATCGCTTTCTAAAACTTAACAAAGTACACTTGCATAATAATAAACACGCTGTCATAGGAATTTCCTAAACAGTTTTCGTTTAGCTCTTGCCGTAGTGACACGTTATAAAGGTAACTTTATTCGTCTATTTTATAAAACTTTCACAATACTTCATATTATATAATTAAGCTTGTAACATAGATCTTTCTAAAGATTAAGGGAAAAGTTGGAAATATCTTTGAAAATGTCGTCAGTAGATTGATTATATTCTCATGAAATTAAACATACCTATTTAGATTTTATTATTGTATATGTATTTATAATAAAATTATAATGATTTTAAGACGTAGTTTAGTTTCGCGCAATTATTTCTCACCTTCGATATAATGCATTATAATTGTTACTTAATTAGCACTTTCAGTGTCCGATTTCCTGTACAAGCCATCTGTGCATACACTTCGTTATTGCATAGTTATTGTTATTTAACAGAATTTTCTACTAAAATCAAAATCAATTGAAATCAGAAAATTAAATAGTTTTCTGTCTATTTACTCTTTGTACAATAAATTTTGGTACAGTTATTTAAAATAAATCAAGAAAATTTATCTACCGAACCATACCATCTGATATTTTAACGGGTTATTAATAAAGCAATTTAAATTAATTGCCTATAAAACAGTTTAATTTTTTTTGTCAATTACACTTTTTTAATTGTAACTACACTAATAATACTGCAGTACTAGCAGTAAAGCTATAAAGGCTTTTCACGCAATTACCTAAAAAGTAATTTTATAGTTCCGGATTTGCAGGCACAATTAGGTCCTAATTCTATCAAGCTATTCTCTCTTCATTGGCAAAATCAGTGGCCAGTCGCTCTGCAAAAAAAAACTGTCAGTTAAAGTCACTTGAAACGGATTTATAGTGTTAATTTAAGTATTTATTTTTAATATTTCAGCATCAAAAAACTAAAGGCCAGTTGCAATTGTTTCACATTATTTTAAAGTAATTATTATTTACTTCCAGCCGGTTCCGTACCCTTGGTGACTTGGAAAAAGGCTTGCTAGAAAAAGAAGGTTCTGTCAGTCTTCCTTTTGGATTCAGAAAAGATGACACTGGATTTCTACTACATAGCTGGTTCGCCGCCATGCTGTCTCGTGTCGCTGGTGTTCGCCGAATTAGGAATCGAATCCAAAGTCAAGTCTCACGTTATGGACATGTTCGCTAATGAGCAATTGAAGCCGGAATACGTTAAGGTGATTTGTAATAATAATAATGCCCTCCTATTCGATACCGCGTAAGGCGGCCGATCAATAATTTATATTTTATAGAGTTCAAGTAAGTGTACGCGCAAACATTGGTGCGCTCCTATTCCTTCACCCTCATAGAACAAAAAAGCCCGATGTCAGGTGCGCGACACACTTTTTACATGCCCGTCCGACGCATGGATACTCTTACTTTACAGGCGATCGGGCGATCGGCCTGCATTGCCCTTACCAACTAGGAAACTATTTAGGAACGTAGTTGAGTTCCCGCAGGATTTTCAAAAGTGAAAACCCTTACTTATGGCCTGAGTTTCTGAACGTCGGTAAATTTTTAACGTTCATAAGTGCTTAAACACAGCCTAAATTTAATAAGATTTAAAAAAAAAATATTTGACTTTGACTTGTGCAAAAATTAAAAATGTCTTTCTAGCAAATAATTTGTGCATTAATGAAATAAAAAAGGACTACAGAAAGTTTCAATTATAAATAAACGACAATTCTTGGTTCTTTGTATCGCAGTTGAACCCGCAACACATCGTACCGACAATAATCGACGATGGATTTGTCTTATGGGAGAGTCGGGCTGTCGCCAAATATTTGCTTAGTAAATACGGCAGCAAGCTGTACCCTGAGGACTTAAAGACCCGTGCGATCGTGGACCAGAGGCTGGATTTTGATCTTGGTACTTTGTACACGAGGTTCGCAGAATATTATGTGAGTTGACATAACGCTCTAATGCTTCCAATTGTAATTTGTTTTGTATACAAAATAAAGGATTTTCTACTAGGCGCTTGCTTAACAATGCACATGTAGCTATTAATTTCGTACACTTCTTTTCCAGTTGCTCTATATAATGTTGTAACTACATTAGATTTTCTCTAAAATTTTCTAGATTTTATAGTTTACACTATATTTATACGCTAGATAAAATTTGTTTTTCATAATTGACCTAATTTCATACACCGTTAGCAATACCTAAAATCAGGATAATTTATTAATTATACTTAATGTGCATACAATAATAATGTTTTTTAAAATAAATTTCTCTCAGTACGAACCGTACTTCACCGGAGTCCCCGCCACCCAGAAAACAATCGATAGTTTCAAAGAAGCCCTAGGTTTCCTAAACACCTTCCTAAAGGACACCAAGTACGCTGCCGGTGAAGACCTGACTCTAGCAGACTACGCCCTAGCTGTGACAGTGTCGATCGTCCAGGCAGCTCACGTCCGCATTGAGGACTATCCGAACATCTTCAGGTAAAACTAAATAACTGACACAACCAGGTAGCTGATAAGCTGACGGCTTTATATTAAGCAATATAAGTTAGTACTGTCGGTATTCTCCATTTCTTTTAATATGATTAGTTCTAATTGGCCTGTGTATATTTTATGTCGAATCAGCGTTGTTTTCAATTTGTTAATAGTCTACTGAAGGTGCTGGCAAAATAACAGCGTTTATCAGCCAACGTGATGCTTAGTAAAAATTATTGATTTGAAATGTATCACCCTTTCATTATACAATTTTTTTATTTCTTTTGTGGTTGGGATTGACTTTGTCGTGATTTTTGATGCGTTTCTTTATATAGTATAACGATTTAATTAGATTATTGTTGTGGAAGGAAGTGACGGTGTGTATCAGCAAAGATCCTTCAAATTGTTATCATCTGATGGTGAAGATGCTGCTCATAATGGCGCAATCCCTAACTTACGCTGAAACTTTTACGTTTTGTGCACTAACGTCAATTTTAAGTGTGTTTTAAAATCCTCGCGGTTTTTTAAATACTCTTGGTGTCTAATAATAATGTCCACTTAGTCGATTCCGACTACGACGACCGATCTATATTAGAGATCAGACAACTTTGGGTTCAGAGATTAGACTACTACAACTTGAGATATAATAGTGCACTAGTGTGCACGCAAACAAAGGTAGACTCTCTCTTTCTTCACTCTCATATTATATCCGACATCTCGGATATCCAATATATCCGTAGACACGACCGGAGTGATTTTTTCGTTATTTTTTAATTCTTTAATATGTTTAAATTGTGCACACAGTGCTTTTGAAATAAGACGTCTGTCAATTTAAACGTTCTGTCGTGGACATATCCTTTATTTGATTGTTACGATTTTTACAAACATACATGCCGTGGGTGCCTTTATATATTTTTACAGTTTGCGCGTTTTACATTTTTAGTTTTACAAAACCTACGTTGAAATTTAGTTCAGTTCAGTTTATTTTTTATATATAAACATAATAATTTAGATATCTCTATTTTAGGAATCCGCTGAAAAATTGATTTAGTTTGTTAGATCTTATTGTAGCATACTGGTCACGTATGTTTAACATAGCTACATATTAAAATAGGTTAAGCTTTAAATCACACTGTTGTTGTGGTTCTGCAAGGTAATGATGAAAAATATTTAATTAATAGTTATATAAGTGTGTATGAACTGCCTCCGTAGCCTAGTGGTATAGGCGTGTGCCTAAGAAACTGGAGGTCGTGGGTTCAAATCCTGCGGGGACTCAAGAAATTTTCATTGCTATTTCCTAGTTGGTTAGGGCAATTTGGCCGATCACCCAGTTGTCTGAAAAGTAAGATGATCCATGCGTCGGATGGGCATGTAAAGTCGTCCACCCACCAACCCGCATTGGACCAGCGTGGTGGGATACGGTCGAAATCCTAATGGATGGAGGTGTATTAGGGGAGGCCTATGTCCAGCAGTGGACTATCACAAGGTGATGATAATATATAAGTGTGTATGTTATATATAGGCCTAAAATAATAGCTGTTTTGAAAATAGCGTGTACAGGCACGCCTTTTGATTGTTCCCAAAGCGGAATTTTGTTTAAAAGGGGTTTGGAAATAGCCTTAAAGGAACATTATTTATAAAGGAAGTAAACCGATTCAACATTTCATAGCATAATTTTGTCTTTGATACCGCATTTTTTAATTCTTGAACCAAGTGAATTTTGTAAGGGTGCATATGTAAATCTTTCTTCAAAATCCGTTATAACGATGTCCTGGATACATGTTAATGCTCTGGCGCGCTTGCAGAGTTGACTGTGTCAGATTTTCCGAATAGACTGTGCACTGTGTCTATGTTTTTGTTCCGTACGCTGACGTCCTTGGGCGACCCAACCGCGGTTTATCTAACGTCAAACCGAGCCTCCTCGAACTTAGCAACCCAGTTCTAATGTTTTGAAGAGTTGGAGTGTCGTGAAAGTTGTGTAAACCTTTGTGTTCTCGAAATTTACGCCGCGCAACGGTTTGCCGAATTGTCGTTTTATAAAACTCACGCACACAAAACGCACGGTCCGTCTCGTAAAACGCTCCATCGCGACTAAATTTCCAGAAACGGAAGATATCCCCCGCTTCGCGCTGCACGCTACGCGCCCTGTTGGTTTTATTCAAATTTTACCCTGTATTTATTGCCTCCGTAGCCTTTTTTTTTTACCGGGGAAATGCCTACGCCTCACCGTCCTCGCGGGGGAAAGACGGGTTATGTCGGACTCTGCACCGACTAAAACCACCACGTTGTTCCTTCCTGACGCCTTTAGGGTGGGGTCACAGGAACGTTTGCATCATCTGCAACCCCACCGGCGCTGGCCGCCGAAAGCAGCCCTGTCTCGCTAGGCCATCTGTCTCCCTCTGGGCGCGTCGAGCAACGCGCCCCTTCGTCTCGGCCCCTGTAACTACATACCTAACTAGGTAACAGACTCCCCGAGTCTGTTACTCAGGAGCCATGGAGCCAGGAGTTCCCCAACCACAGGGACGATACTCCAGCCCCCAGCGGCGGCCAGATGTTAAGCTCCGCCGCTAGCTCTTTTCGGCCGCAGAAGGAGGAGATCGACGACACCATGCCGGAATGTCCTTTCCTCCCACGGCCCTCCACACCGTGGGCCCCGCCGAGTCGCGGAGGATGGGAAAGCGGCCTACGGAAAACCGAAATTCCTCTTCCCCGACTCCACCTGGTTGCAAGGAGGACAGGAAGGCGGCACTCTACCTCCTGCAACCCGTCCCTCGCACCCTCTAGAAGGCTGATCCAAAGCGGGCTTGTTCAGCCCGCTTGGGCAGCCTCCTCCACGGCCGGCCTTACACCTCAGGCCGGCCAGGTTCCTTAGCTTCCCTGCGCTGACCCAAGCCACAGGTACTGAGCCCCACCGCTACGACAAAGCGAGAACCTGTTCGGGGGTGCCTCCGTAGCCTAGTGAAACTGGAGATCATGGGTTTGTTAGCGGAGTCAACAATTTTTCATTGTTGTTTCCTCGTTGGTTAGGGCGGTGCGGGCTGATCACCCGATTGTCTGTAAAGTAAGATGATTAATGCGTCAGATGGGCATGTAAAAAGTCGGTCCGGCGCCTGATCTCTCTCTCATCGTGTCGGTTATCCGTCCTATCAAACTTAGTAGTGAACGGAGTGAGCGCAGTAATGTTGGCGCGTACATTTGTGCACTATAACGTCTCCAGCGCAGTTCAAAGTGAAAGTCAAAGTCAAAATTATGTATTCAACTTAGGCTCTACTGAGCACTTATGAACGTCAAAAATTATCCATTTACCACCGGTTCACAAACTCAGACCCGTCAGAGAAGAACCGGCAAGAAACTCTGCGGCCTTTTTTAAATATTAATATTTACAAAATTTGACCAATACATTTTTTAAGTTACCAGAGGTTTGAAGCGCAGAATATAAACTATTTCCACACATCTTGGTCCTCAATATAATTTATTACAGAATAGTAGGCTTTTCTATAAGCGTTGTTTTGGAAGCTCAGAATCATTCAGTTGCGTTTGGCAGGCATTTAATTTATTATACATTCTTATACATGAAAGTTTTTTGGTTCGGGTCAGTCTAAATCTGGGTAGCTCTAGGGGCTCAATTCGACCCTGCGCGGCCTAATATCTTTTAGTAAACACATCAATATTTTGACGCGCGTACATAATATTTTTAAATATGTATAGCGAGGTAAAGTTAAAATTTCAGTTTATTAAAACATTACGTAAAGATTTCCGTGAACCAGATTGTAGATGCCCTAACAGCCTGTTTTGTAGCATAAATATTGTGTTCAAACCGGCTGCTGATCCCCACAATAATAAGCCATAGGGCATAAGGCTGTGAAAGTACGCGTATTAAACTAGTTTTGCAGTTGCCTCGTCAGTTAGCTGCCTGATCTTGCGTATGGCAAAGATTGCTGTACTTAGCTTCTTAGAGTTTGTGAATATGAGCTCCCACTGCATCCTGGAATCAATAGAAAATCCAAGAAATGTAGTAGAGCTTACGTGAGGAATGACTTCATCGTTAATTTTAGTATTTTGAAAATCCGGCACCTTACAAAGAGTAAAACGGAAGCATTTGGTATTGTTCGGGTTAAGTACTAAATTATTTGACGCAAAATAGTTTGACATAATATCAATTTCAATTAGTTAGCTAACCTATAATACAGATCGGCCGACGAAGTCAAGTGGTAGACAGATGAGCAATTTCTTTCATTTGCCTTGACTTTTAAGCTTGTCTTTTCGTAAAATAATTTAACAACTAATTGTTTCGCAGGTGGTACGCGCTTGCCAAATCCTCAATACCCAAATATGAAGAAATAAACGGAAATACGTTAAAGAGTTCGTGGAGGCCGTCGAAATATATGATAAGAAATTAAATAGTCACCAATAACAACTAACCCTTAAGTTCCAATAGTCGGACTTTATTTGTATCATTTAATAAAGCAATATGGTAATAATTGGTGTTTTCCTTTTTCTGGTCGCGAAAATTTAAAAGATCTTCCCATCATTATCATCATCAGCCTGTATCTACAGCTGGACAGAGACCTTCCCTAATGCACGCCTTCGCCATTAGTGGGTTTCTGGACCGTATCCCACGGGGTCTAATGTGGGTCGGTGGGTGGACCGACTTTTTAAATGCTCGTCCGACGCATGGATGATCTTACCTTCAGACAATTGGGTGATCAGCCCAAATTGTTCTAACCAACCATAAAACGACGATCTCCGACCTCCGGTTTATAAAGTAAGTCAATACCGCTAGAACACGAAAACGGAAAGAAATAACTACTAGATCACACAAGTATGGAACGTTTACAAATGAAATAGCGGTGTTTAGAATGCATTTTAAAACCAAAAAAAGATGTTAGGGAATTTAAAATTTTATTTTATATTTTTAATAACGAATAAAGTTACAATTCAGTTTTCGGCAGAATGCTCTTAGCCATGTTCCTGACCTGCTGAACGCCTTCCCCATTGGCTTCCTCGTAATTTGGCGCCGTTCGCTTCACCAATTCGAACCATCTAGAAAAATATAAAAGCAAAGCTAAAATTCAGGTAGGTAATAAAATAGCCGTTTCTACATGTAAAATTAGATAATAAAATTTTTCCAGAATATTTTGCTTCTGTCTGTTTGGTGTCGATAATATGGGACATGCGTTGAGAGGACATATTTTTTTATGGTCTACGCAGGCAGACGGGCAGACGGGCCACCTGATGGGAAGTGGTTAATACCCTGGCTACGGTGCCCTTCAAAACGGAACACAGTAGTGTTAGTACACACATCAAAAGTCAGTCCCGTGTACCAACTTAACCCTTAGCAGTCATTCATCAAAATCACTGCCTTCGAATTCATTGATAATAGACAACATTGAAAGTATGCTTATTGGGTTGTGGGGGACAGATTCCATAACCGTTACTCATCTAAATTCTTCATGTCTTATTGTATTTAAATCTTTTCTTCACGGGAATTGGAGACAATATCAATTAAAGAGAACTTTTAGCGGATTTTATCGCGTTAAATTTTAACGACGTTTCGAAAAGTGTCTAATAAATGTGGATATAATGATAACGTTAGAAAATGGGTACGAGGAAAAACCTTAATTCTATTTAATAAACCCACCTGACAATATTAGGGTATCCCTCTAAGCTGATGCCAGCCGCATCGATTGTGGATACTGTTGCCACTAGGCTCAGGTCCGCAAGGGTCAGTTGCGATCCTGCTGCGAACTCCTGGCCTTCGAGGAACGTCTCAAGAAGCCCAGGCCCTCGTTCAGCCTCTTCAGTAATGCCTCATCTGCTTTAGCGCCGGCGAAGATTTGCGGGTACTGGTGATAGTACATGATAAAGTGGATATTTATTTATTTGTAGAAAATGAAGAGCGGCCAACTAAAGCCGATATACTATAGTATATTAAGTATTGAAAATCTATTATTTGAACCTATTATTGATATTGTTAAATAACATTAAAGAAGGATATTTCTTTGAGACGCTTAAATGACAGATATATATACAGACACATAATTTTGTGATTAGTAGTTTATGAGATTAGTCCGCGCGAGCATATGTCTGTTTTAAAAAAAACCAACAAAAACCATTTGAATGTAAACATATATAATGTATCCTAATTTGCAAGTAAAGCACGAATAGGCAGTTAAAACGTTATTTTATAAACAAAATAAGCGAGCGGACAGCAACTGCATCAAATATATTTTTGTCTTAATGTGAAAGAGCTTGGTGCCCCCCCCAAACCCCCTAATGGATAGGGGTGTATTAGGGGAGGCCAATGTCCTGCAGTGGATTAACGCAGGCTGATGATGTGTGTGATGTGTTTGAAAGAGCTTAAAAAAACATTTTTATATGTAGCGCTTAAACATGTCGATTACAATTTGTTGACGCTAACTATTCACATCCCTTGAAATTACTTGAAAGACTAAGGTACCACTCACGAAGTACTGAGCGAATCTCGGATAAAGTGTGCCGATGTCATAGTCAAGTCTCTGGTCAACTAACGCCCTCAATTTCGGATCCTCCGGGTACAAGCTTTCGCCGCCATATTTGTTAGCCAGATAACGGCCAATCGCGCGCGACTCCCATAGTGCAAAACCGTCGTCTACAATCGTAGGGACAGTGTGTTGAGGGTTGAGCTAAAAATAATAATAACAATATAAAAAGGCTTTTATTAACAAAAATAATGTTCTCCAATATGTTAGAGATCAGTCAAATGTGAAGGAGATATAAAAGTGCACCAGTGTGGTCACTGGTAACACACATGCATCGATCCGTCCGATGGGACGTATAACCGACATGATCGGAGAAGGATACGGCGCAGTAATTTTTACGCATGGGTCGTCTAACTTTACAGACAATCGGATGATTGGCCCGCATTGCTCAAGCCAAGTTTTTTATTAACAACAAGCAATTGTCGCGTGGAAGTGTGAATATTTCTTTTTGCTTAAAAACGTCGTTGCCTATGTTGTCCAGTTACAACAGCTATTTTTCAATGAGTGACCCATCAAAGTCACGCCAGCCTTTTCAGAGATTAGCCAGATCAAACAAACGGACCGATATAATTTTTAAAAATGTATATTGTTTTATGTATCTGATATACATCACAATGTTATCATTTAATACCGTTTATATTAATTCATCTAGGTACTAGAATAGTCACAGTCGGCCCTGTGGTTGCTAAATAAGGTCTATGTCTATGTCACTGCATATATAATGTTACATTTGCTTTTAATATTTTGCTATGGTTACATAAGAATAATTAAGCTTTTTGATATGATCATTTAGAAGTCCTTGCCCTGATATTTAAAATGAAAAAAAAATATAAAAAATAAATTGGAAATATGGTAAGAAAAGTATTTTTAATAAAAGTATTTTCTATAAAGCGACATAACATTATATAATTAACCGTCTTTGTCATTGTTAAATTATTTCAAGATTTCAAGATAAAAATGCAAAGAACATCTGTATCTTGCAACAGATAAAATATTTTATTGGCCGTCTAAGAATATTTTTTAAATTTTAATATTATCCTCCAAATTACATAAATCATAAACATAAAGAAGCACAAAGGTTTTGTTTAAAAAAATTAAGTTAAACACCTTAAGATATTCTGGCCGCAACTGTTCCCCAGCTCTGAGGTCAACGGTGTTTAGGTTCAATGGAATATTGAGCGCAGCCGCCACTAAAAGTACAATCCGACAAGGTGCCGAACCCGGTGTGTAATATAGATCTATCGCCATTTTAATCTAAAAAACAATAAATACACAATATCACGAAAACAACTATAATTAACTTAAGTTTTAATATTTTAAAGAAAACATCAAACATGTTAGACGGTATAGCAGGCGGTTATTGATACATTTAATTGTGATAATTGCTTTATTGATTGTCATCGTGAAGTGAGAATCAGTGTGATAACAACTATAAATAATATATGAATATAGCAATCGAATGTAACACTAGCCAATTGTGATGAAAAACAATATCCCACAGACAGATGCCGGTTTAATTATTCAACTTTACTTTATAAAATGTACGTAGAATACGAAAAATAAAAATTAATCTAAAATTATTGTTATGAAATAACATTTTTATATTACGTATTTGTTAAGTTTTTTATAATACGATAATAGGACGATAAAATAACAATTATACTTACAAATTATAGCAAAAATACTCAAGTTGCTTCTCTACGCCCACCCAGCGTTCACTGACCTAATACTGACAATACCCGCCTGCAAAGCGCTTTCCTGTATCTGTATTCACACTGATAAAACTTGATAACCTTGGAAATTGTTGACAGTAATGGTTACAGCACGTATATGAGAAAAAAGTTGTATATTTTTTATAGATTATCTTCTATAATCTTCGTCAAATAACAGATGTTTTTGCATAAATAATTATATTTTTTTTTTCATCAGTACCGTAAACGCTTTATAATGAAACTTTATATTGCAATTACCTGTGTATAAATACATGCTCTAAGGCTACAAACTTTAGTTTATTCATTCAATGCATGTCTATTAACTTTGAGATTGTAGTTGTCAAATAAATTATGTTAATATTAAATGCTGTTAAGTTTTATCAATTACTAGCACTATCAATAAATAGAATATCTAGTTTTGCATAATATTTTTCAATCTACATAAAAATAATTCAATAGATAGTTAACTACTGTAGCAAATCTATCAAATGTGAAATTAAGTTTATTTTTTATGTGAAAAAAGATTATTATTATTATTCACTTAGAAAGATATATTTTTTTTACTTCGAGTATTTTTACATTTTTGACCTTTTAAACCTTCTCTGGACTTCAAGAAATAATTCAACACCAAAATTAAGTTAATCGGTTCAGCCGATCTCGATTTTTAGCAAGACTAACGAACAGCAATTAATTTTCATATTTATCTGGATTTGGTAGCCATAACGCAGATTCTTTGAGGCAATTCTACCACTTCTTTATTGGAAATGGGCCAGCAACAGAGCTCGTACAACCGGCCATCATCAGGGGCGAAAGATTCTCCAGGGCCGTCTCGTACTGGCCAACGCAGTGTGAGAAGGCCGCTATGAGATGGAGTGACGACCTTTGCAAATATGCAGGGTGTCAGTGTTCGCAGAGCTGTACCACTTGCGTCTCATGGGGTAGGCCAATGTACAACAGTGGACTTTGTTTGGCTAATAAGGGATGATCAATGACGTTACACCGTTGGAAGTTGCTAAGGATTAATGCCATCTATAACCACCAACATCGCTAGCGGACCATGCCTTAACTCATCATGTTACCTCTTCCCGCGTTTCGGTTCTCGTTTCGTCGTAGCATTGAGACTCACATCGCGACCCGTTCAGCCGCAGAAAAGCTTATAAGAATCTGGCAGAGGTGAAGGTTGCTCGGAAGCAATATCCAACATAGGCCGCCACTCAGGTCTGGGTGACTTGCTACTAATATCGAGATCCCCTAGCTCCATGGCCCCTGGATAACAGCTTCAGGGGAGTCTGCTGCGCCGCTGTGACGCCGAGACAAAGGACTTCATCAATAATACGATGCTTTGTCGCTATGGGCTACAATCCTTTGGTAAATTCCAGGACCAAATTAGCCCAAAATTAAGTTAATATACCTAAACTTATATGATAAACAACCATTACAGAGGCAAATAAAACCAGAGTAGATTTACATTATATTTTATTATCTTTGTCTTTAATAAAGTAATTACAGATAGGCACTAAAAAAATAACCATGCATATGAAGACCATAATACAATAACATATTTCTTAGATACAACGGGCACTGCCGCGGGGCGTCCTAGGCCTTAGTGCCTAATGCCTTTGAAAACAGCAACAACGCGCCCTTACACGCCATCTAGGTGAACTAAAAGGGGCGGCTAAAAAACGAGCGGTTAAAACCGCGCGGCCCAAACGCCCCGTGCGAAGCGCCCTTATTCCTCCGGTCGAAGCCGCAAGCGACGTCACTACGCCTCACAGATTATATACGCGTGCGAGAGCGGGAAACTGCGCAGCTGTCAGTGTTTCATTTCTCTTGGAGCGATACGATACGGAGCCTTTTAATTTACAAAAAAAACTTTAAATAACTGGCTTTTGTGTAACTATTGTTGTATGGCAGCCATTTATGAAAATAGAATATGTTTAAAATATGAAGAGAAGTTTTAATCGTCGTCATCATCATCAGCCTGTGTCAGCCTAATGAACGCTTTAACCATTAGGGGGATTTATGTTAGCATTACGCTAAAATAAACTTTGTTTCAACGTATATAACAATAAAAGCATTTTGAGAATATTCTAAAAAACATTGAATTACACATGACCTATAAGCCCTTATCGGTGAAGGTCCATCGAAATAACAATAAGCCATGATTTATCTCCAAGAATCAACGAAATATGGCTGCTATAAGTTACTTTAGCGATATATCTGCTTTCGTTACGGCTGTTTTAATAACGATTAATGTTGACTTATGAATCATTCTTGCAAATTTATTAACTAAAGTATTACTTATAAATAACTATATTCACCGTCCGTATCGCAAGAGAACGACACCTAGCCCCGCTCCAACAAACTAACTATATCCGTGGGCTGGAACAAAAACCCCGCCGCGTTCAAAAAAGGCACATAACCCGTAGTGGGGGGTGAAACAAACGATCCATTAAAAAAGCTATCCCTTAGTGTTCTACGAGCTATGTTATACAAAAAAAAACGAAGGAATCCGACCAATGGCAAAACGACGGTCCGTGTGCATATAACATATAACGACATATTTTTATTTATCTCCATATATATATATATATAATATTTATCAAAGCAACATTATTGCGTCCGTTTTCGTTGAGATCGACCGACCGCGGTGCGATCCGCAATCCATCTATAAGTGTTTCGTTAATTAGCTAAATAAATAAATACAATATCAATTATCTACTATACGAAACGGGAGCGAAAAAAATGAAACGGTAAAAATAAATCAACTCATTGGGTTGAACCAATTATGATACGGAAAAGTGTAAACAAAACATCAGTTACTAATGGCGACAGAAGGGAACGCGTTTTCATTGGTGGATCGCAGCCATGTTGAAACTTACGCTATGTTTGTCGCACCACCGTGTTCCGGCTTGAAGGGCAACGTGGCCAGCTTATTTACTAAGCAAACGAGACGGAACATTCCATGTCACACGGTAGGCAGCGTGTTGGTGATGCCGTAACCATTCTATCAGGTGACCCGACTGCTTGTACACCTTTGTATTTGATTTTATAACTATCAAGAACAGTTTGTAACTCTTAACCGAGTTTTTTTGACGCCAATCGATTATGAAACTACAACATGTTCACATAAATTCCATCTCGAAATGGGCTAAACCATAAACAATATATAAACGGGCAACCATTAACAGTAAACATTGTTTTTATCAACTCCTCCAGCTACAAGCGGCGAAATGGATGAACACTGTAGTATAGAGTCCAAACGGTCGTTCAATCAGCCTGTATATGCCTTCCCGTGCAACATTTGATTGTGTCCAATCGCTTCGTCGAATTACAATTATCATTATAGATTTTTTAACTTTATCCGTTTTTCCAACACTAAATATCAATAATTACACAAAGCTATCTACACGAGCCACTCTGTTGTTGATTCAATACGGTTATTGCCAATTTACAAGGACCATTAAAGTGTTATAAGCGACTTTACAAGTTTCGTGAGTCGTTTAGTATGAAAGTTAGTATATCTGATGGCGTTCATCAACTGGCAACTGCTGCTGTTAATAGACCACTGTCTGGGAATGATTCAATCTTGCGTTTAGTATGTCCTCTCGGTATCACTCTTCGGCTCCGATGTTCACTTGATATCTGTAATACAGATTGAAGATCACATGGTCAATAGGTTCCCACTCAAAACGTGGTTCTATCTGATGCCGCAGAATTCTATCCAAAAGGATCTCAATAGAATTAACTAGGTCTTAGGTAGGATAGGTCCTCAATTAACATGGGACCATCTGGGGCGGTACCAACGCAGCGCCTATTTCGGTCGCAAAGCAGTAATGTTAATACACTATTGTCTCTCAGTTTGGCACCGTTGCTAGAGTATTTACTGGGTAAACGAGACTTATTATCTCACGGTAGGCAGTACTAATAGTAACGCCAATGACTATGGGGCCGTCTGCCTGCGTAATTAATAGAACACACCTTGACAAACAAGCATCTAAAAATCGTTCCGTCTTGGAATCAGGACATGGATGACCTACCTCAAATAACTAGGAAATAGGCATAAAGATTCGCGTACAGCGTATATAGACAACACCGCCTCCGTAACCTAGTGCTATGGGCTTGTGCTTTAGAAAGCGAAGGTCGCGGGTTTGAATCCTGAGAACTCGACTGCAATACGCTCTAATCACACCAGAGCGGGAGTCAAGAGAGAGAGAGGAAGGAGCACCTCTACTGGCAGCACTGCTTGCGCACGGAGTCGGCGGCTGGCCGCACGTCGGCGGGCTCGGCGTCGGGCCGGATCACGTCGCCCTCGGGCGGCTCGCGCATCTGCTTCTGCGACACGATCCTGTAGATCTCTGAAACGACACGGGAACGATCGTTACGTTTTTAAATTAAACGACGGTTATT
Organism: Lamproptera curius; assembly: GCA_029286875.1. Lineage (NCBI taxonomy): Eukaryota > Metazoa > Arthropoda > Insecta > Lepidoptera > Papilionidae > Lamproptera > Lamproptera curius. Next base: position 2,118,885 of record JAGSMT010000059.1, read on the forward strand.
TGGCGAGTTTGTTACCAAGCTAACGTTCTAATACTCGAAATGCCACCGAATTAAATAGCTATCCTTTGGTTTTGAACGAATGGAGGTAAATAACATAATTCTTCATACTCTAACTTCTATATTCCATATAATGACTTTAAATTTCGAGTGGTACGTCTTCACAGGACACTACGGAACCTAATTCTGCCACGATAAATCTTACTTTTTTAATGAGAAAACGAAACTACGGTGTTTTTTATGGGCGAAAAGGAATCAACAGAAACGTGTACCGACCCGTCAATATGTTCTGGAATGCGGGCTCCACGTTGGTCGAGTCGAGGGCCGAGGTCTCGATGAAACTGAGACCGTTCCTCTCCGCGAACGCCTTCGCCTCCTCAGTGGGGATGGACCTGACGAATAAAACAATACATATTTAAAACATCTACTGCCTCCGTAGCCTAGTGGAATAGGCGTGTGCTTTAGAAACCGGAGGTCGTGGGTTCGAATCCTGCGGGGACGCAACAAATTTTCATTGTTGTTTCCTAGTTGGTTAGGGTAATTGGGCCGATCACCCATTTGTCTGAAAAGTAAGATGATCCATGCGTCGGATGGGGATGTATAAAGTCGGTCCACCCACCACCCGCATTGGACCAGCGTGGTGGATACCGTCCAAAATACCCCTAATGGATAGGGTGTATTAGGCCTATGTCCAGCAGTGGACTATCGAAGGCTGATGATGATGATTATGATGATAATTTAATAACTAAAACAATATTTTATACAACTTCAGTTAGTGATACTTTGCTATGCTCGATTGCCAACAGCTATATGTTTGTATCAATAAGAAGGCAGTTTCATACTTGTGGTTGTTTATTAATTGTTTTAACAATATTGTAAAAAATTATAAAACAAAAAAGTCCCGCTGAGTTTCTTTCGCGCGTTCTTCTCAGGTCCGTGGCGTCAATTTCCGAATCGATGCTAGCATTTTAAATTTTAACAATCAATAAGTAAGTGTAGCACTTCTTTATTGAATTAAGATATTTGAGTATGAAATTAATTTAAAGAGAGGTTTGAGGCTTTAAGTCTAAATATGCCGATGGTCTAATTTGATCCAGGCAATTTGTTAAGTCTGTTATATGTCAATAGGAGGTCTGTGCTCTTAAGGATATCACCATCTCTTCACTAACAAGAAGAACAGACAGTCTTTGTGAACAATCAATTGTGAACGTTTCATCATTCATCCACCTCATTTAGACCATTAAGCTCTGCCATGGGGTACGGTTCTCACCCGAGAGGCCTCAAATCGCTTCTATTTCCGACCACTACGCTCCAACACTCACCCGAGATGCCTCAAATCGCCTTCTATTTCCGACCACTACGCTTCAACACCCACCTGAGATGCCTCAAATCGCTCTCTGTTGACCGACCACTAGGCTCAACACTACTGGATGCCGTCACAATCTCTCGCAGCCACCGCTCAACGTTCTCTACACGAGTGCCTCAATCGCTCTGTGCCGACCAGCGCCCGGTAGTATGTTCTGTCGGACGTGGATCGCCCGAACGCTCCTGCACGGTCCCATCGAGCTTCGATCGTTTCGTCCACGACAAGTAGCTATATGTACACCAGTATAGTGTTACCGTCACTCCATCACCATAGTACCAAGTACGCCCTTATCGCATCTGGCGTTGACCGTGTCCCATACTCGAGCTTGACTCGTCTGCCGTCCACTAATAGTCAAAGGCTTGTTCATGTACAATATCAGGTTACACTGTTTCATCATCATCAGCATCCTAATCTAAGTCTTTATCGATTAGGATTTTATGTACTGTATGCCATTACTGTTACGTAAGTAAAAATAATTTTAATGAATACAGGCTTAGTTATAACGTCAAAAAACAGGTTGATTCGAAATTGACATGTTTACGAGACATATCGAATCTTAGAGTTTTGTCTATAAAAAGTCTAATTATAAATATCTTAAGTTAGTTAGACTGAAATGCATTTGAAACATCTATACAGTCCTCAAAGTATCGATATACACATATCTATTGCAATAATGCTCTAGAACACGTCAAGATAAAACGTATTCGAAATAAGTTCATGTTTCAATGATAAGAAGAACTTAGCTACTTTAAATATTTATGTGACTATTTAAACAAATGGTCATAATTATAGCTACTATTTTTATCCTAAAGTAGTTAAAGTCACTTGTCGACAAAGCAGTATCGAAACATCTATAACAGGTCCTCAATATATCGATATACACAATAATACGCTATTGCAATTAATTTAGCCTGAGAACATTGCGCAAGATAATGTCTGTTTCTTTTGTGCTCTTAATTAATCATGCGTTTCCAACGCATAAGAAATACTTTAGCCAGCCCTATAAAATAATTATAATGACAAAAATCGAATGGTTTGTATGCTCACAGGCACTATTTTTTGTTTGTTACACCAAAGAGACCAGTAGTTCACTTGTCGGTGAGCCCCCCACAAGCAAAGAAGAAAGTAAGACGCGAAATTCTGTTCACCGCTTTTGTTTGAGCGTTTATTTAGGATCTTACGGAAATTCACCTCCGATGTACAAACATATATTTTATAGACTAATCTATAAATAGTTCATAAAACTTCACTAAGGAAGCCAGACCATAAATCTGAAAAAAAGTGTAATATGAATATTAACAAGCTAGTCAAGTTCGATTTCGGTATTCCTTTAACGCGTTATCTGGAAGATTTTCAATGTTAATTTAAACAACGTCACTATTTATCAATTGTACCTTGTAATGATTGCGCAAGGTCTTATCAAAAGATAAAAATATAGGTAAGTTACCAAGCGACATCTGTGTGACGTACGATTTAAACAATGTTTGCATTGACATTGAATTTAAACAAAGTTGTGTGCTCGATATGCTACGACACAAATGTGAATAAATAATAAATATTTCGGGACAATAACGCAACACCATCATTATGTTCATCATAAACAGCGTTTGGTCCACTGCTGGACATACCATCTGGAGGAACGATTAATTCAAATTTAAACATTCTTTAATCAATTTAGGCCCTGTCGAGCTCTTATGAACGTTAATCTACCTCCGGTTCGCATGTTTTTATCTGTACGGGGTAGAACCGACAAGTCAATCTGTGGTCGTAAGTTTTTTATAAATAAATGCATACATCTTCATCATCATAAACAATCTTTATCTGTCCTCTGCTGGTCATAGGCCTGTTTTAATGAATGCCAAGACGGCCGATCGTGTTGCCGTTTATTAAAAAGAGTCAATTAAATCGATTAAAATGGATTTTAAACAGAGCGATCATGAGGACAAAACTCTTTATTCAATAATCTGTAAATAACTTTAAATATAGTATGAAGTGCAGAGTTTAAGTTGCTGATATATTACATCATATCATTACTTTGTTTTAACATCCATATTGTGATAAATGCGTTTCGTATTTTTTTTTATCGAGGTCACAGATGTATGTCGATCTATTGAAGCTATAAAATATACGTTTAAAGTACTATGTGAGAAATATTAAAGCGATCCAACTCGTTTGAATGCACTGACGAATTGAATTCGGTTTTGTATCAAACGTACTTTCACTTGGTAAAGAGTGTGCTTATTTTAAATTTAAATTACATGTTATCTATATATATAAAAGAGATACCCACCTATATATTGACTCATCACGATATCTCTGGAACCATAAGGCGTAGCGTTTTGAAATTTTGTAGGAATATTCCTTTCGCCGACTAGAGGTCAGCTAAGAACGGATTTTACGAAATTCCACCCACAAGAGGGTTTGGGGAGTCGCTAGTGTTACATAGAAGCATGTTTTCAAAAGAACCATTTTTTATAAAGAAAAGACGTATATCCTTAACATAAATATGCTTGTCACTTCTAAACATTGACAGATATTGGTCCTTTCTTTGCTAAGTTTTAGGTTTCCCGATGGGGATCAACTATGTTGTTGTTTTAGGTAAATAGGTGCCTAATAATCAATTGTCTTCCTTTTTTAACAAAGACGATCCATGTGTTGGACAAGTCGTTCCTTGCTATCAAGTCCATTTTCGTCAGACGTTGTAGGACGTTTAAATAAGCTGTCATTTAGTTTGTTTATTAAATGTATTTTTCCCGATAGTCTTCAGAAAACAGATGCCGATCGCTATGAGTGAAGAATGTTATTCAAGCAATACTAATTGGACTCCGAGGTGTAAGTCGTGATACCATGGCAAAAAGAATTAACTATAGACACAGCGGAATTATGAGACAATTAATCCGGTCAAGCATACACAAAAAGGCTAGCATAGAAGTCCATAACGTGACACGTGAAAAACATTAAAACACATAGCGTAGTAAACACTACTAAACTGCCTCCGTAGCCTAGTGGTATGGTATCGGAAGGGCATGCAAGAAGTTGGTCCACCCACCAACTCGCATTGGACCAGCGTCGTGGAATACGGTCCGAATCCCCCTAATGGATAGGGGTGTATTAGGGGAGGCCTGTGTCCAGTAGTGGACTATCACAAGCAGACGATGTGACGCGATGTGAGTAGGTGGTCACCTTCACAAAAAAATCCGTTGCATCTTCAAGACAACACCTTTAATAGTACTCTAAAAAAGCACCAGCAGCAAACCCGTTTATTTAAACAGAAAACAGATACTGTACCTTCCAAAAATTCCTAGCTCATACATTCCTCCTAGGCCACAGCTGAATAATCCATACCAATAACACAGACGTTTAGAAATTCAAATACTGTCCGGCCGTTCGGTATATAACAGTCGTTGGAGCGTGACATTACAAAGAGCCACACATACTATAGAAGTAAATACCGTTAGGGGTCAGACCGTCCGTTAGCGCTTCCTGGCTTTATAAATTGGGCGTGGGCAGCATCGGTGCGAATTCGGCAACGTTTGCCTAACACACATCCGACTCTAGTGCATAGAAATCTATTGAAAATAATTACTTGTATACTTTGGAGCTAAGGTCCGGTGCATGAAATGTAGACGCATGCAACATCTATTTCTAGTTAAGATGTCGCATACAAGATACTGAGGAACTAACGCATATAAAATTAATTGCACTTAAAATAATGACGTTTTTTCTGTAGTTTATAAGATTTTTTAATTTAATTTTTAAGTTCATTTAGTTTACAGTTAATTTAATAATACTAGGATATTTTTGAAAGTAATCATGACTCTTATTAGAAAGGTACCTATTGCACGTAAGTATGACTAGAACTGAATTGGAAAGTTTAATAAAAGTTATTAACAGTTTAATAAAAGTTAATGACTAAAGCTTCAACATAATGCTACAACAATTCTGAGTTCATATCGAAAACATTATATTAGAATGTACTTCACATGACCATTAAGATAGAATTTACTACTAAACAAAGCGTAATGTGCAACTCTATTGACGTGAAACGTATTGAACTTTGGTCGGTTTAAACGCCAACGCCTGAAGTCCAGCACCGCTTGATTATTGACCAATTTGAAGACAAATCGTATTAGCATCATCATCAGCCTGCGATAGTCCACAGCTGTACATGGGCCTCCCCTAATATACCCCTCCCCTTTAGGCGGTATTGGACCGTATCGGGTTGGTGGTGGACCATTTACATGACCATCAACATGGATCATCTTATTCAGACAATTGGGATGATCGATTCCTAACCAACTAGAACAACAATAAAATTTGATCCCAGCGATTCGAACCCACGACCTCCGGTTTCTAAATCATTCGCCCTTCCCTCTAGGCTACGGAGGCAGAATCGTTTTAGCGCTGGAATTTATATAAAATAGCGAGATATTAAACGTTGTTTACATAAATTCTTGATCACATATTGCTCTGGTATACTTTATGGGTTGAAAAATAAGTTTCGTACGAAAAAATATCGAAATTTGAAACTTCGATCATGGGTTTTCTAAACTTTATACGCGGCACGTTAAACGTCTACAACTTCACTAACATCAATTTTAACTTGCCTTGCCTGTTAAATCTGCACTGATATTATAAACAGTAAAGAATTGCTAGTTCGTTTGTCTCGTATAAGCTCCGTAACCAAAACAGATTTAAGACATTATTTCGCTATCACGACCTATATTATCCTACATTACGTAACAAAGGCTTTTATATACGACAAGAAAATAAATTTCAAAAGTCCAAAAACACCACAGACAGCAGTGAACAGATTGCTAGTAATTAAATATAACATTCAACAGGCAATTTTAATCAAAACAGGTTAACGGATGCAAGTCGTAAGCCTAGACATTACAGTGCCGTCTAGGCGACTAGATATTACGCAATCTAGCTAAAATGCTACTCGTAAAGCTTGTACTATGTATTCAGTGTTCGTAATGTTTCTATTACTGATGTTCGGAGTTTATGTGTGTAATAGAAAATAAATTACTCCCCTTTATGTTGTTTTAATTAGATATGTATAGTTATTTATTTCGTGTCCGAGTGTTTGTATCGATATAAAATGAATTTATCAATACAATTAAAATTAGTCTATTAATATATAAATTATCTTAGTTTCAATAATGCAAGCCTTGCTCAGTTTGGGACCGGATGATGTAGTTATTTGTTCGAAAATAATATTATGTAATAATTATGTATTAAAGTGATCATTATATGAGTAATTCACTGTTTTATCGTATAAGTAAATTGCTAAATAATGTAATAATTTTAAGTGATTTCTAGTGTTGTTTTAAAACATTTATCATCAAGAATAATTCATTTAATCTCTTGTAAGCTGTTACGGGAACAGGTGACGATCTTATTAATAATTAAACCACCATAAAATAAATTTAGCTTACTTTTATAAAAAATAGTACAGATTTTAACGGAGCTTTACAATTTATAACTTCAACAATGTATTATTAATGTTTGATATCAAGAGGTCAATGTAGCTTCTCTTTAATTCAACAATTAACGGTAATCTTTGTTTATTCAACAAGTCATTCATCTGTTTGTGGTACAAAGTATGCGACGCCGCATTCATTATACTCCCAGCTACAAACTGAGCGAGTGTAAGCTGTTTTGTATATAAAGAAACTATTTTGCTGGTGGTTGCATACAAATTCAAATATCTTTACCACTGCATAGTATGAAACAAAGTGGCTTTCTCCGCTATATTCCTATATATGCTTAAACCTTTCAAACTACGCAACGGATTTCGATGCGGTTTTTTTTAATAGATAGTGATTGTAGAGGAAAGTTTATATGTATAACACATGCTTAATATTGTAGGTATATTCTCTATCAACATAGCTCCCGTGCGAAGCTGGGGCGGGTCGCTAGTTCAATATTAAAGTGTAACACTCCCATATTGATCGTCAAGGACGCTACCACCGGTTCGGAATAGGATGCCTCCGACGTGAGAACCGGCGAAAGAAACTCCGCGGGCCTCTTTTCATCTTTATACATCCTTATATATCTTAAACTAGCATTGTCCGCGACTTTACCCGCGTGGTTACATGTAAAAAAAATCTGTTCTTTTCACCCCATTGTATCATCCATCTTAAGATAGATTGTCCTGTCAAAAACTGACCAGCTTATATATGCTATCGCGGACTTTTGAATCTAAAAAGAAGCTCACAGACGGCCTAATTTATATCCGACAGCTCTGATAAATATTGAAATACTCAAATTTACACAGAAACTATACAAATTTTATACCTAGACTTTCCGGAAGAATCGTTCTACCGTTAAGTTATTGTTATATATCCCAAAATTTGTTAAGTCCCCACAGGATTCGACCCAAGACCTCCGGTTTCTAAAGCACACACCCTTACCTCTAGGCTACGGAGGCAGCTAGGCAGGAGTTACTAAACACACTTGCCCTAATAATTTCAAAACCTTTCACGGGGTACATTCTGATAATTCAATATTCAAGTGAATAATATCTAAAGAAGAATGAATAAATAACAAGAATGTAATATAATATGTTTGAAGAAAAATCAACAAAAAATAAAAAATCATCAAATATAGATTTTGATGACATGCAAGTTAACTTTTAATCAAATATATATGCATGAAGAAAAACTACTCCTAATTCCCAGACCTAAGACCTAAGACCTAAGACTGGCCTCCAAGATGGCGTGGGTGTATAAGTAAACGTTAAACATATATACGAACGCCAGATTCGACTTGGATAGCGTCGTAAAACTACCAAAGAGAACGAGTTTACGATCATTTGCCCGATCGAAGGAAATTACGCTCGTAGTACCGACGAGTGTATTTCGGGAATACGGTGAATTAATCGATTTGTTCTAATAGTATATATAGTGTAATAATAGGTTTGGAATTGATCCAATTGGGAGAGAATTTTTAGTAGTCCAACACGTCTTGAAAATTTAAAAATGAATCACAAGAGGTATGATTTTAAGAATATGTAAGTCGTTAAATAAGTCAGGTACACGATATATTTAACGTTTATTTAGGGTTCAGAGGTAAATTAAATTATGACAAAACTCTCTGCAATTTAGGTTGCTTATCATCTCTTTAAAGAAAACAAAAACCTGATTTTTTTTTAAATGATTAATTTAAGTAGCTATTACAAGTTAGCGAATAGCATGAAATCGGCTGTCTTGGCGTCCATTAAGAAAGGCATACGAACAGCAGTGAAAGGATAAAGGCTAATTATGATGATGAACGTTAAACAGGTAATTTCTCGATGTATGCGATAGCATGTATAATAACGGGACGAACAGATATGATTATTCTGTCAAAAAACAACTAGTGCCTAGAATAGTTCAAGCAATATTTAAAGAATACATTATTAGCCAAAAGTAATTATTGTAAGGTACATAAATTGAAATCGGTAAGGCCAAACCGATATGGACGAATACTTATTTAGATCAAAGGAAATTTGATCCCCAACACATGAACGTACGTTCACACAACAGTGTATTTGATTACGGTTCTCAGACGGCAAGCACATTAACCGGGACATAAGTGAATCCACGACTAGTACATACACCCTTATACGAAGGCGTGTAGGTGAAGATTGTGGTTTATCATCCCGGTAACCTGGATAAGAAAGTATACGGGCAAGCCATCTAATTCATCCCCTACGAATGTTGATAACTGTTACAAATGGGGAATAAAAAAGACAGTCCTGCAAATAATCTACCTCAGCCTTGCCGAAGTTTAAAAGGGGATATAATCCCTGGAATTTAGCTGATATATGCGTGATTTGGGTGGTATAATGTTATTATTTAGTACAGTTAATAGCTAAAGTCTTTTGGCTAGAGGCACTGTTATAACTAAGTATTTTAAAGTAATATTTAAATTATGGTAAATTAAATCTATTAATTATAATATTTAGAGGTCAAAGCCATGACAACAATAAGTAAAAACGAATAGGGTATTTAACAGACAGGGAAATGGACAAATATAGCTTATGGTCGCCTAAGTGTGATGTAAAGCAGAAATTTATAATCACACGTGACGAAACATATCCTTTTCACCGAGAACGTCGAATATAAACATATTCGTACTTTAACTAACTGTTGCGCGCGACTTCGTCCGCATGGTAATAAAAAGTCTAAATAATTCTATAAGTTCTTTTTTGTAATTCTCTGTTACATCAGCTAATTTCCAGTGAAAGTCCCATCAAAATCGGACCAGCCATTCCAGACATTAGCCTGTTCTGGCTAATTAAAATAAAATTAACTTTTATTACATTTATGGGTGTCATACATATATCACAATGCAATCATTTAAATACGGTCATTTTGACATTACAAACGCACACTCCAATTTTATCTATTTTTCAATTGATAATCAAAGACTAAACATTTTTTTATCTACTATTTATTCTTCGATGGAATATTGATGGAGATTGTTTTAACAGTAAACATTTAATGTTCCAATGCCTTGCCTCCTCGTCGAGACCTTGTTCCAGTTTCAGAAACCTATTTGAGAAAACGAAACCTGGTAGGAAGCGTGAAAAGTATGTCGATCGAGCGCTATGGTGACCTGAATTATATTTTGGTATAGTTTATTTGGTTGCCAGGATTAGCTCGCTAAATTGGGAGTGGGGCCGGCCATGTAGTCAGAAGAACTGGTGGCTGATGGGCCATTAATGTTCTGGAGTGGAGGCCGCGTTTTGGTGGACGGAGTATTGGTCAATCTCCGACCAGGTGGGATGGCGATCTCCGTAGCCGGTTCAAGTTTGAGGCGAGTAGCAGGGAATTAGCTGTCTTTGCGCTCATTGAAAAAGGCCCATGTCCAGCAGTGGATTGTAAAGAGCTGATAATGGATCATAGTTTTTTAGACACGCAGGCAATTGGCATTTATGTAAGCATTAGATGGTTATGGACTAGATATATTCGTTTACTAAAGTAAGTTTATTAATTTTTTATTACAATGCTGCCAATTAATGAAACCACCAGTCTTTTTTGTAAATTATATCTTATCCAAGCCGCATTATATAAAACTTAATAGTCTGTCAAATCATTGCTAAAAATGTTTCAAAAATACTCCATGTAAACAAAATATCTCTAATGTTTTACACAAAATAGAATGGCTTCATAGAGCAGTCGAATAACTTCATCATGGTCAAACTTTGTTTAAAATGGTGTTTTGCTGTTTCGCAGCAATTAAATAAGCTCTTAACACAAAGAAAACTTCGCGAAAAACGTGTCGTCGCACACGTAATAAATTAATGTTTGATATATGAAGATGTTAAAAAAAGAGTTTTAATAAAACTCCGAAAACTTAATTATGTCATTATAAATTAAGTTTTTATCATATATAAATATTGAAATGTTGCAAAATTATAAATATTGATGCTAAAATACTCACAGCATAAGCTTTCTGTACATCCTCACGTTCGACAAAGACCGATTTACAAATACAAGAGCATGGTGTTTCATAAAATACCACCAAAAAGGTGAGACACGTACTCTCTTAGCATATCCCATAAAACCAACAACATTCAAAACACGTCGTACCGTGGCCTACGAAATTGCTTCGGTCGTAAAGTCCAACCTTACTAGCAAAAGGGGTGTTCTCTACACCACTATATGGAATTATTTTCAAGCCACCAAGATATTTATATAAATGCTAGTTGACACGGCAGACTTCATACTACCTTAATTGATAGATAAAAAATATATACATTTGTCAATCTACATATGAAAATGTAGTCAACAACTGTAGTAACTATACTGACTGTAGTTAGGTGAAGTTAAGTTTATTTTTCGCCGCTTAGAAACATATATGTAGTTAGAAAGATACAATTTATTTTGTTGAATTCCAACAATTTTTATATTTATTTACGTTTAATACCTTCCCTGGACTTCCACAAATAATTCAAGGCCAAAATTATCCAAATCGGTTCAGCCGTTCTTGACTTTTAGCGAGACTAACGAACCATTGATTTTATTTCATCAACATCATCATCAGGCTCTGATAGTCCACTGCTGGACATAGGTCTCCCCTAATACACACCTATCTATTAGGAAGTTTGCGTGCATGGGGCATGCGTAGGGGCATGCGTCGGATGGGCATGTAAAATGTAGGTCCACCCACCAACCCGCATTGGACCAGCGTGGTGGGATACGGTCCAAAACTCCCTAATGGATTTTATATATATATATGACATGACATTTTCTTATAGACCGAACAGATGTATAACAAATAAGAACGTGTTTGTTACTCGATGAAATCGACAGAAACTTATCTTGATATAACTATACGAAGCAAATTGATACAGGGACTAGAATTTAATGTCAATAAAAACTATGATTTATTGACTTTTGGCAGCGGAAGACAATCATGGTCTTTGAATGACCCCAGGTCATTACTATATCACTACTATATACCGCCATAACAGATGTATTACGTCTATGATATATTATATGGTGCAGTTTAAATTATTAAAATATAATACATTTATCAAGTTACTACGCAGAATAATAGAACAATATCAACGGTGAAGAATTATGCATGGACAATATAACACATCAACTAGAATATTACGCATACATTTTGAATTATACCAAGGAAATAAGAGATGTAAATGATATGAACGACGTAACCAATGGCAACGAGATGATGTTAACGTATAGGCGTTTCGATTAGATAATTACTAAAACGTCACAATTGTCCGATAATAATACATTTGATGTGACGCTCCGCGGAAAGATGGAGTGACGACACGCAGTGGTCGGAGTGGGCTGGATGAGAACAACCAAAGATCGGAAGCGGTGGCGTGCATTACCTGAGGCCTATGTCAGCGGACTGACACGGGCTGATGATGATACTAAATAAACATCATTGTCACACGTCCGGTTTACACTTTAAAAATTTTAACATTGGACTGCCGTTTTATTGTACTCCTCCAACAGTAAACCTAAGTTAGTTCAACGACATTATATATAACTATTTAATGGCACGTTTCAATTTCACAAATGACGGATCAAAGTTGTGCAACGCACGCAGCACTCGGCGCAAACAGAAAAATGCACTTAAACTTGTTCACAACTTCGCCCTATAAAGTTGCAGTGGTGCCTTTGAGTAAATTAAACGCATAAACCAAGTAAGAACTGGATTGATATCGGTGTATTTGTATTTTATACGCAAAAATACGAAAATGGTGCATTAGTAATGGCGTTTTATGTAGAAATCAGTGTAAATTTATGTTGACAAAGAAATAACTAAGATTATTGTTGATAAACTTAATAGCCGCCTGAACCATTATCTTAAAAGAAAAAAGTAAAGGTTTAAATTCAATTAAAAAGCATCAGTTATGTGTAAAGAATGTAATTATGTCTGAACCAAACAAGATGAGAAAATTAAATACGATGTCACACATGGCAACGCATGGGCGTCGTTTGTATGGCGTAGTCTCCTGTACTATTTTTAACTGTACTTTTAGCAGTTGTCCGACCTCATTACGTTGCTAAGGTGACGGTGCTGACGTCAATTCCATATACGTTTTGGATTCAGTATAATTAGTAACACTCGCGCGTTTCGCCTACAGAGAAGAATTCGGTGTTTGTTAAACAACAAGGATGCCTGTTCACACTCACAAACAATTCAACAGTGCGTTTATCATCTTACATCATCCATTAACGTACATATAAGCGAAAGGAAAACAGAGCTACATTAAAAGTAAATGACTAAACAATTACTAGCAACATAATTCATGATAATTTTAAACTTCTTCAGGTTATATAAATACTAGCAACCCCGCAACCCCTTGTGGGTGGAATTTCGTAAAATCCGTATCTTAGCTGACCTTTACTCGGCGAAAGTAATATTCCCACCGAATTACAAGTCGCTACACCTTATGGCTCCAGAGATATCGTGATGAGTCAATATATAGATGGGAATGCCTTATACATATAGATAAAAATAATGTACAATAAAACTTCATCTTTTGTGACCTCTTTCAACATATTTGTTAAGGAAGTAACAATGAAAGCAACCTCCCGTATTTTTTTGTCAGTCTATGAAGGATAAGCATTATATTCGTTAAATTAACGTTCAAAAGACTTGTTCCAATTGCTGCGGGAACGTTTAAGAGCACGTTTCCACAACAGAAAGGGGGATAGGTCAGTAAATATTATCATCACTCGTACAATACCCTGGAGATATGCCAAATATGTATGCTAGGGTGACCAGGAGATGCGGACATTGTGGGACAATATTCAAACTGGTAACAATTCATGAACTATATAAAAATTATATAGGGAACTAGCGACCCCCCAACCCCCCTTGTGGGTGGAATTTCGTAAAATCCGGAATATTCCTACCAAATTTCAAGTCGATAAGCCTTATGGTTGGAGAGATAACGTGATGAATCAGATACAGGTGGGAATCTCGTATATATATATATATTTATATATAAATAATGAGAACTATGTATAACTGACAGCGAACGACTTATGGTATCAGTTGCAAAAGTTGATCGACATTGTCATTAATGCAATTTCCCGTTGGTGGATCACAACTTAAAGAATCTTTTAATAAACGGTTAGGAACGAATATGTGTCTAAAGAAATACAAATATCATATTCTATTAGATTTTTTTGTGTTCTAATTTCATTCAGTATAAATTATTGCTTTTCGGACGCATATGTTTAAGATATTAGTAGGGTTGTAACAATGAAATCATACATTTTGAGATACCTCGCTCAAAATGTATTGAATACATATTTTTCATTGATTAAAGCGACGAGACGAGCACGACACGACGAGGTTTGCATAATGTACACATGGTAAATATAATTATTTTTGTCTATTTAAATATTCTAATCTGCATCAAATAATCAGCTGGTAATAGTCCACTGCTGGACATAGGCCTCCCCTAATACACCTATCCCTATCCATTATGGACCGCACGGGGTTATGGACCGTATCCCATCACGCTGATATAATGCGGGTTGGGGTGGGTGGACCTTACTTTTCAGACAATTGAGTGATCAGCCCCAAATTGCCTTATCTAGCTAGGAACCAACAATGAAAATTTGTTGAGTCAGTGCAGGAATCGAACCCACGAGCCCCGGTTTCTATAACAGACGCCCATACTACTATTCTATACCACTACGCTACGGAGGCTGATCTCCATGATGGTTGAAAATTCAACGGATCCAATAAGAAATCGACACTAATATTATAAATGCGATAGTAACTCTGTCTGTCCGTCTTTACTATCTAAACCATTGAACCGATTTCGATTAAATTTGGTACGTAAGGTTATTAATTATTGCGATAAAAGTGATCGAATGGGTTAAAATAGGGAATAAGAGTATTTAAAAATCGACTCTGCTGAACACATACCGAAAATATTTCGTCTCTAGATACTTGAAACGAGCCATAAGTGGTGTTTTTCTTGCAATTTTGTAGTTTCAAACTGCACGGAATGAACTAGGGGTAGAAAGAACTATACAGAGGCCACAGCGCCAAATACTCAATCGCTAAGATTTTTTTGAAGCGTACGTCCGTTACATTTCCGCGTTATTCGCGCATAAGTGGGAAAACGAAAATATTTTAATACCAAAAATGCACTTAATATAGAAAGGAACGATACCTAAAGCGGCTTAGTTAATTGTACGCATTAAATTAACCGTTAGGTAACATACCACCGCGGTGCCATTTCAGCCGCAAAGCACTAGTGTGAAAACACTACTGGGTGATCGAGAAGTACTTTCTTAGGCAGCGGAATTTAATAGAAGAGCATTTCGCTTACCATCAGGTAAACAATGAGCTCGTCTCGCCATTTTGGATTTTTTTTTTGTTTAAGACGACACACAGAGACGAGAGACACCTGGTGGTTAAATGACACCTTCCATTCTCGTAAGAAAAGCAGCGAAACCCTGCGACATGCGATATTGTGTCTCGTTATTACACAGGCAACGGTGCCCTTCGAACAACAGTTATTAAATCAATACTACAAATCCGGTTCACTGATTTAGCCTACTGATTTGGGGGTACAGTTCCGGAGTACTAATTTGGGGTTTCCACTCCAAATCAGTAGCGTGCCGCAGGCATCGCGGCGGTACAACCCTAGATGGTGCCTTGTAAAAATTACTCACCCCTACCGTCGTATTTATAAAACCAGATAGTGTTATGACACAACAATTTCACAGAACATTTCAACACAACACTCGTCCTACATGTCCCAGTTTGCAACGCAGAATAACGGTCACCCTAGTGGGCCGTGACCTGAGGACGACGACGTAGCCCGTCATGAAAATAACCGCTACGCGCAACTTTTTATCTAATTTGGCGAAATGTGTTGATTGCTCAAGAGTTAATTGCGTGGAAACATTGTACACTCAATGTAAATATTCTAGGTAACTTTTAAATATTCAAAAGTATACATAAAAGCATTTATTTAAGGTAAGCATAGCTACGATTTTAATACCAAAAAGGTCGCTATAAAATTATATGTTTATTTAATCTTTATTGATATAAGACCTAAAATATATTAAGGAAGTTTATTAAGGAATGAGGTAAATAATAATATATCCATTTATAGTAGCCTAAAATATGTGCCTCAACTCTAACATGACCTCTTTACATAATACTAAGTAATATGTTTATCCATTATTGTGCTTTTTTTAAGTTCAGCGTTTATTACATTGGACAAGTTATTTACCATGAGCTGACAAATCATTCTAAATACATTATGACTTTAAAGGTAACTTCCTTCGATCCAAACCTTAATTGCAAACACAATAGCAACTAGAAATGTTATCAAAAACTAATTTAACACTAAATGTGATGACTAAACATATCACTTTTAAGACATATTTTGTATCAAACTCTTAACAAGCATCGAAACATGAGCCATCAGATAGAATGTGAAATGATATTTATAAACTTTAAATAAATGGACCAATATTAATTAAAGAGACATTTGGCAGTACCTCAGCCTTGTATTTTCTTACAATAATGGCCAGAATTATAACTAAAACTTACAAATGTGGTCTTCATTATTAGCAAAAAATGTTGGCCACCTAAATTGTGGGAATGGGAGCTTCCCGCAAACTCTTTAGATGGAGCTTACCAAGGACAAGAGTATGGAAGCATAACATCAAAAAAAATCTCATAAAAATAAGTGAAATAAACAAAAAAATAACAAATAAAATCACCAAATACTGGTATTATGGGACACTGAAGTCATTAACAAAATATATTAATTCAAATATCTTTCATGATGTTTCCAAAACCAATAATAATTCTAAACTTGCCTATTTAAAATGTTTTTTATTCACTCAATATTTGGATTTAAATAAATCAAATTCATGGCATTTAAATATGTATAGTAACAGAGATCTATACTTAAATTGCACAATAAAATAATATTATAAGCAAATATGATTCAGAATGGATATCAATGATTAGATTAAATAACACTTTAAAAATCATTGCTTGCCATAAAGAAACTCATATCAGTTCCAATAAAGTTGATTAAGGTCAATTGATGTTTAATTTAAATAAGAATAGAAGGTACTGTATTCTTTTTTATGAATACTATAATATCAAAAGATTTGGTATTAAGAAATATACATAAAAAGTGCCAAATGTTTGCAAGATAATAAATAGACGTTATATTACTATGTGTAAACAATTGAACACCACATATTATTTTATACACATTAATATATCATTGACAAAAGTATATTAAAGGAAACATAAAAGTTATATGACTTTGTGCCTAAAGCCAAGGTGAATTAATTATATGCCACTACTTGTTTATAAACAAACAAGGAAATAGGTGTATTTCCTTTGTTTGGATGATAACAAAGCAAAGAGAAGTATGTAAAGTGCAATGAATACTTAAAGTAAAGCATGAGTTACAAGATGTGAACTTAAAAATAATTTACCTCTATACTCCTTGTCGCGAATTCCACACCTATTGTTGATTTTGACTCTAAATTGAACTCATTTCTAGTAAAACGTGAGAGGAGACTGCTTTTTCCCACCCCCGAGTCCCCTATAAGGACCACTGGAAGAAACAATGTTTACGTTCAATATTTATTGCTTAAAAAACGCTACCAGTATATTTAACATCGTGAAAGTTTCGCCCCCCAGTTACCATTGTGATTAGATCATATGAACAAGCGTAAAGATGACTCACGAACAAAAACCGACGAGAAATTAATCGATCATGACCATCAGCTGATACAACAAAGGAAGTTTTCCTTAATTTTGTTACGATATAAACACAAATCTGTATTAAATATCTTTTGAAAACTTAAAAATGGAAACTGTTTTCATACACATTAACAAAAAAATGTAATTTCTTTCTACGTCATTAAATGAAACAATAGATTTTTACATTCCTTATATCTCAGTTTGTTATTGACATGATGTACTATAGAATTAAAAGTTCAGTTTAACTAAACGGTAACAATTATAACTTACCTTTAAACAAATAATCGTATTCGTCCTCTCTTGTGCCCATTTTGATTATCTACTACTTCTTTCTACGTCAAAATCGGTCAACTAATAACGACGAGATATTTGTACAAACAAAAAATAACTGGACACTTTAATATCACAGGCTTACAAAACACTACACAGCTTTTTAAATATCACTTTTGTTAACGGATTTATTAAATATATACGGGTTAAATTAAATAAAATCTAAATTGTCACTGGGACAAAATGGCGGATTGTTTTACGCCCCTATCGGTGCGTTCGGAAACTTCACTCGCATACACTGTACTACAGATGATGTAAGCAAAAGTCAAAGTCCGGGTATACGTCAACTCATATCAAAAAGTAAAATAAAGTTTTAATTACGAAAAATTAATAATAAATTGTTAAAATATTTCTATAAAGGCTATTTATGCTTGTTATTGAAATCAAGTGTTTTTTTTAATTGTTTATGTAATTCAAAAAGTTAAATATTATGGTATTTTTTGACTGGTCAAAGATGACGTTATAGCGTTCTGAAATAACTTTTAGGAGCAAAAAAAAACAACAATCTAATGGAGATTACTATATTATTTATAAGATTTTTAATATATCACTACATCATAAACAGCAATAAAGACAACGCAATTACGCCGTTGCAGCTACTACTTCTTCATCGTCACTATCGTCTTGTACTTCTTTGGACAATTCACGTTCGACATGAACGAATGGATCGATTTTCAATTTTTCTGATGACGGTGGGCTGACTATAAGACATCTGAAAAAATATCTTACATTAATATTAATGCCTAAAAGTTATTTTATAAGATGTAAAATGTACATATCATAATAAACTGAACATAACTTTGTGTAAAGATAATTATTCTAATAAAATAAGGAAAACGCAATAAATTGTACAGTATATTACATTCTAAGCCAATAAAAACTATAGGACTATAGACATGCTATATTATGTTGTGAAGAGCTGAAGATTTGCTGCTTTTTCTAGGGAAATATTTTTGTACTAGGATAGAAATATAAACAATAATATGATGATTTTGGGTAGGTTCGTAGTACATTCCTTAGGAACCAAACATTTTGTCTTCAACAAAAGTGATAGGGAGAATTATTTTCTTCACACTCTTATGTTGTCAGAAAAAAAATCGTTATTTCAGAAAAGAGGTTGTATATACATATTTGGTACCGTATCATCGCAACTTTCATGCGTCGGAACGTTTCTCTCTCCGGTTGTGTCGGTTATCCGTCTTATCAGATTATGAGGTAAAGAAAGAGTAATGACACCTATATTTACGCATAACCTTGTACATTAAAATTTCCACTGCATAGATGGTCGATCTCTAATGTAGATCGGCCGCCGTAGGTTGTAATATTGCTCGCAGGACAATATTGTTATTACTAGAAGAAACAAATTAATTACTGCATACAAAAATACATCTCTCGCATGACTCACCTAGTAACAAATAAACCATCACGCTTGGGTCTTGCAGCTTGAACATCTTTTAACAAGGCATCAATGTTCTCCGCAACTTGTTTTGCATCCATATTTAACTGAAACAAACACGAAAAGAATATTACAGTGTTGATTTTTAATTATTCTTATAATGTTACAGATTGTATTTAAATATTATATGAAAGTATTGTATCATTTTAGTAAAAAAGTCTTTTATTTATTGATAAAAAATATTTCAAATTGTTAATAAACAAAAAAAGTATATTAACACTTCTGATTTAAAAAAAAAATGCCTTTGCTTGCAAAATATTATGTTCTAAAAGATTTCAAAACCTTTTGGTTTAGTATAAAGAATACCTATTTGTTTAAGAACATTTATTTACCCTTCCTACTGGAACCTCTACAGACCCAAAGTCTTCTTGCTGCGCATCCTTCACAACCTTGTACTGAATACCTGCAGAGAACTTCTTTACTAAGCTGCATATATCGGAGTCAATAGTACCGTTACGGACATTCGGGAACCTGCGCTTCATGAGACCCCGAATTGGTACCAATTCCGTCACCATATTCGGGTGTGCTATGACAAAATCATATTCTGGCAGTTTTATTTCACCGTCCTGGAAAAAATTTAATATTCAAGTTTAAATTTTTTTATTTTAATTAGGCTCCGACAAGCTCTTATTATCGTCAATCTATCAGTGGTGTTACTGTGACCTGTCCAGAGATGCTCTTAAATTGTCACACACATCATCAGCCTTTGTTAGTCCACTGCTGGACTTAGCTCTCCCTAATACACCCTATCCATTAGGGGTTTGGACCGTATCCCACCACGCTGGTCCAATGCGGGTTGGTGGGTGGACCGACTTTTACATGTCCATCGGACGCATGGATCATCTTACTTTTCAGACAATTGGTGATCGGCCCAAAGTTGCCCTAACCAACTAGGAAACAACAGTGAAAATTTGTTTATCCCCGCAGAGTTTGAACCCACGACCTCCGGTTTCTAAAGCTCACGCTCCTACCACTAGGCTACGGAGGCAGTTAACCTATTGTACATTATAACAGTGATACAAAAAAGATTTTTGTCGAATTAAAGTATCTGTATTTAACCTTTTATTTTTTGACCTTGACGTAAAGCTATTAGTGTGTTAACTTCTTGAAATTCGTCGGCTACGGATTGTCGACGTTCGGTACGGACCGAGTGAGAACTGCCTTATTCGCGGTGTGGTATGTACACGGTGTGTTTCTCGCTGTGCTACTAAGTGTGTGTGTGTTGACCTTTGAGTGTTAGTGAGGTAAAAGAGCGGGTCGTGTTTAGGCTACGGTTGTCCCCGGACGGCTACGGGCGATACGGCCAGGCGCTTGTTTGTGGCGCAAAGGCGGGAAGAAAGACCGGTCTTTGTTGTAGTGTAATTTCGTAGACCGTTCATAGGGCTTTTTCGCAATCCCTGTCATGCCATTGTTTCCTTCTTTTGAACAATTTGTACATGACGGAGGTTCGGGGTATTCATTTCGCGGGGGCACTCCGGTGCCGTGATCGCCCGTGCATTTGACGCATTTTAGGCGCGCGTAGCAATTGCGGGCAGTGTGCCCAAAATGTTGGCGATTGTGGCATTGGGCTAAGATTCTTTTTTTACGCGGGGTCTCTACCTGGATGCCTGAGAGTTAACATAACGTTATGTCTTATGTCGAAAATAGCCGTTCTATTGGGGTATAAGACGAGATCTACCATTACAAGACCGATTTCCTTTTTGACGCTCTATGCACGAATGTCGGCGCTTACCTCCTCAACATCGAGCTCTTTGGAGATTCCCTTCATAACGACAATAAGATGGCCCCCTTCCAGAAGAGCGTAGGCATGAAAAAGAAATTGCTTTCGCGTAGGAATAGCGTCTGCTTACGAAAATCGGGCGAATTCGCGACGTTGACTCGGATGCCTGAATTAATATTTTTAGAACGTGTTTATACGAATCGGTTGCGATCGATTAAGTTGGAGACGTGGCTCCATTAAGACTTATCGTGTATTACGATTGGCGGTGGGGCTTTGGCCTTGCATTCGGCCATGAAGATGTTTTAGGTTTTGGCTCGTTTGGTAGTGGGCTTTGCGGTTTCTTATTCTAAGACATGATTGCAATCAGCGCTACTAAAGCACTAACGTGTATAAGCGCTTTAGGAGCGCTAGGTGAGTACCTAGCTGCCGCCTGTTGCAGCAAGCACAAATATATTGACCGTCATAAAGCTACCACCGGTTCTAATAAGGACTCCTGTGTCCCGAGAAGAACCGGCGAAAGAAAATAAAAAGAACAGCAGGACCTTTTTTTGTCTTTACAATAAAAAAACAAGTACAAGCATAAAATTAACATCTTATTGCAAAAGCATTTTAAATCTACAAATAATTTGATGTCTGAATTTTTCAAACAATGGAGGGCCACTAGGCCATTTGTTACATTGTATACATATGTTAAGTTTAAATTTACTGTAAACACGGAGCTTTAGATTGGTATCAATGCACTATAACATCATTTTACATACATAACATAGAAAAATAAAAATTTCTGACCTGTATCTTCTTTACAATTTCGTTAGCCCCTACAGTAGTTGCACCTGCTTCTAAGGCTTGCTTGATCAGCTCCGGCCCTTTGCAAAATGCGAGAATTGATCTCTCCTCGTCCCGGGGAAAGATGTGTGGCAGTAAAGTCAGTCTGGTAAAGCTTTCCAAAAACGGTTCTGGAAAATATTTTATTGAAAAAAATATGTTCTAAAGCGCACTCTGCCAGGCCAGATTGACAAGTGAGTGGGGTCAATATTGTATATATTGTTTAGCCAAGAACATTGGGGATTATTATGGAGGAAATCAATTTGGAAAATTGTTTATACCTAAAAAACCAAGGCTTAAAAGGAATGGATATAACCATAGTGTTTGCCCATTACCGGTTTGGAGTTCACTAATATGCACCGTTTTGCCACGGGGAACAAGTCATGTAGGATCTGATATATTTTGGTCTTGGTCTTTACTATGTTGTTTAGCCATTCATCATTATTTTAAACAATTTCTATATTGCAACTGGTAAATTTTCCTTAGCCTATTCATTCTTTTCATATTACATTCATGACTTACAATATGTTCTTTTATGAAGTAAAAAACCAACAATAACTCTTTAAGCACTTCAAAATTTTTACAAAAAAACTGTATGCTTTTTTTAAAACTCATAAAAAACAAATTGCATAGAAAAAAAAATAACGGCTTGTAGATTTTGATCCAAGATGTCCATTTATTATTAACTAAAGGCATCACCTTTTTCACTCCCTGCATGTTCACCTCAACCCGGGCATAGATCAATGCATCAGGGACATTGTACATAGTCGGATGATGAGTCTCCTGATGAGCCTTGACTGCATCTTCTGCAGAGTACACAACCCAGCAGTAATAGCGCATCGGGTAAACATTGTCTTTGGACACCTGCTTGAAGGAATCATCTATATGTTTGTTGAGCACAACATTGGCAGCTCTAAAATGGTAAAAAGGTAAAGTTTATTTTTAATATTTTTACATAAAATATGTGATTATCACTCAATATCTTTCGAACTTAAATTAGCAGAGATGTTTAGGTATGACTAAAGATTTTTAGTAGTTGTACTTCAGACAATTAACTTATAATGTGTAAAATATTATTTGGTAACCAGGACTGGGCTGTCTTTTTCTGGATTTTCTTTTTATTGGAACCAAAGCTTTATATGTCAGAAAAAAGTAACTAACTTTTATAAGCAAGTAAACAGTATTGTAAATTGGGAACTCATTTATAGTTTAATCATACTTGTCTTTTTTCCTTTGGTTATGAGGAATAAATCCCACTTTGGTGACTTCAATCTTCACTTTTTTGGCACGAGCCTTTGCTCTTGTACCCTTTCGTGCAGCGTAAGATACGCACGAAGTATGAATTGATCTCTGAAAATGTAATAAAGTATACAAATAAGTATCTTGTTGTATTGTTTGAAACCGAAATTAACGATACGTATAACGCTTAAAACAGATACATTGAGTTCGTGTCTGTATGAATACATACTTATACTAACCAAGTTTGCTGTATTGGTTCCATAAAATGATAAATTGTTAAAGAGCGATCCTGAAAATATAAATAAAAATCAAAATATAATTGTTCGGGAACAGGCAAGCCATATCTGACATATTTAAATACATAAAGTAACCAACTTATTAAAGTCCCTGCCATTGCAATTATAATAAAATGTTCTCTTTGTCAATTTAATATTTTTCTATTTTGAAAAGACAACAATTTTATAGGTTATCTACCATCTATCGAAAACGACTTTTCTATAAAAGAATTTATACATACGTTTCAAACGTTCAGCCAAAATATTTGATAATGATAGTACAGTAAAATAATTTGTTTCTAAAAGTCAAAGTAAATAAATGAAATTCTCAATAGTAATTAGATATTTATCATATTCTAAGGCATTATAAAATGTTTGTCATTTAGTAACATTGAAATATTTTTTGTTGTATAATTCTTTAATAGATATCAAATGAATTGAGTTACAATTATTAAAGAAATTTAGAATTTGTTTCGAAAAGGAAATCATTAAAAATATATTACTACAATATTACGCGTCAAAGGAGCATTTTATTTTATTGTCTGTCTAATATGTCTTTGTCTATGTGACAATACATACAAAAACTTGAAAACAAACGTATAACCGTGAGTTCTAACATTATAGTTAATAGGATTTTTAAATATAGCCAAATGTCGTACTTAAAGTGTTGATAATTTTTCATCAAATCTGTAGCGTGTAAGTGAAAATGGAGAAAATCAATTGTCTTCTCTTAGCAATATCGCTTTGCGCTTTATTGTGGGGTGTGGCCGGCCAATACGAATGGCAGTTGAGAGATGCGTTCGACGAAATACGCGAAAAGATTGACAAAGTTACACCGGATAACTGCTACATCACCCATTTAGATGATCTCTACCTGCCAGAAAACTCCGTGTCCCACCATCCCGATGTCAAGGAGATAAATATCAACCCCGTTTTCCCTAATCGGACGGCTATGTTGCATTTACACAACATGGCTATGAACAGAGCTTTTTTCTGGAGTTACATATTACAATCGCGGTTCATACGACCCGCGATAAACGACACGTACGATCCTGGGATGATGTACTATTTTCTATCAGCGGTGGCAGACGTAGCAGCCAATCCGTACATAAACGCCAGTTCCATTTATTTCTCCCCGAATACCTCATACACTTCGTCTTACAGAGGCTTCTTTAACAAGACTCTACCGAGATTCGCGCCGAGAGCATACAGGGCTGACGATTTCAACGATCCCGTCCATCTACAGAAAATATCTACCTTGAATACATTCCATGTGCTAGATTTGGGTGCTTTCGACTCGGAAAGTTTGTCCAAAGATTACACTTCAGATTATTACAGGACCAATGAGTGGTATTTCAAGTGGCTACCCGACAAGGTGGACAAACGTCATGACACCAAAACAACTTATCAGGTTGAAATCAGATATTCGAATAACACTAATGAAACATTTACATTCCATGGACCGCCTGGAAATGATGAGGTAGGCTTAAAAGTATATATATTATAAGTATGGAAGTACCTATCATTAAAATAATGGAAAGGGAAATAGGAGAGTGCTTAATAAATAACTTTTATGACCACCATATATAGTATATAAAAAAATATATACTATATATGGTGGTCATAAAAGATGAAATAAATTGTAAAAGCAACTTTGGCATAGTACTACCGTAACAGACCTGTATTTATGGAATCAAATAATTTTGGAAGTACCTGTAATAGGTCTGAAATGTTTTTTTATTTTTTTTTTACTATTATGTAAAACTATCATTCACTACTCAGACTTTTATAGCGCTTTAGAACAATGGATCCGAAGGACAGCTTTATTCCTTTGAACCTGTGACCAACCCTCTAGAATTGAAGGTCACACATACAGATGGTACACATTTCAACGTCTGAGATATGATGAGAAATGTATTGTCCTCAATGATTAAAATTAAGACTGTAATTATTAAAAAAAAATGTCACGTTTGAGTCTGATATATGTAATATTACACAGTTCAGTTTCACTGCTATCATAACTTACATTGTCACTTAGTATTTGATAATTATTTTTTTAACTACTAGATAGTAATATAATACAATTGTAACTTCACAGATCCAAGGACCAGTTAATTGGACCCGCCCCTACTTTGATTGTGGACGATTAAACAAATGGCTCGTCGGTGCAGTCTCACCAGTAGCGGATATATACCCACGTCACACACAGTTCAGACATATCGAGTTCCCCACGTAAGTATATTTTCATAGAAAGAATATTTGACCGACTTTGCCCGAAGGAGGTACTGAACAAGGAGCGTGAATTTTTTTAATATGTTATTACGTTGCTCCGCTCTTAGGGCTCCGATGTTGTTCATTCTTTTTTTTAATTGATAATATGATGAATGATATAGATATTAGGTCCCTATTGGTCCCATTTTTTAAAGTAATGGATATTTAAAAAATAAAAAAATGACGGCACACAAAATCATATCACAACCTTGTGTGATTAAATTACAAACGCTGCCAAAATCGTAACAGATAGGCGTAAATAATGCCTTACATAATTTTACTACTTGAATTGGCCCACAAAAAAGTCTGGGATAGCAGATATCTAGGTTTTAAGAATAACGCGCTATTCGCAACTAATGTAAAAATTAAAAAAAAAAATTAAAACCTGCACATTCAAAGCTGATTTAGAATAATACATTTTAAGTTCAGATAAAAGTCATTGCATTCAAAAAATTCTTCATTCTACTTACATAAAACGTGTTTTAGACGACATTTTAATGAAATGAATACGTTAAAAGTTATCAGAGATTTAAAATGCGGTGGCTTAAAACGCGACGCAATTTCGTACGGAGAGCGTTACCTGCTTATATTCTAGAAGTCGGTTATGTTTATTTACTATCATTTCGAATCGGTTCATTGCTTTGGGAGTCTATTCGAAACGAACAAATTAACAAACTTTTCCTATTTATAACATTAGTAAAGATTTTACCAGTTAATATCATAAGAAGTGTATAAATATAAGGACAATATGTTATGGCACAATTATTACGGACTTGATCCAAACAAACGTGATTTTGCTGTAATTCTTTGAAATATTTGTGATTTCATCACAGGGACCGTAATCATTTTTATTAATATCATCATCACACACACACATCATCAGCCAGTTTATGCAAGATAGTAAGAACAAACATCATCAGCCTCTGATAGTCCACTGCTGGACATAGGCCTCCCTAATACACCCTATCCATTAGGGAGTTTGACCGTATCCCACCACGCTGGTCCAATGGGTTGGTGGGTGGACTGACTTTACATGCCCATCCGACGCATGGATCATCTCTTTCAGATAATTGGGTGATCGGCCCAAATTGCCTAACTAACTAGGAAACAACAATGAAAATTTTTGAGTCCCTGCAGGATTCGAACCCACGACCTCCAGTTTCTAAGGCACACGCCTATAGCACTAGGCTACGAGGCAGTTATTAAGGTTTATCAATATATTAGCATATTTTTAAACGGCATCAAACAGGTATACGGCAGCCGTCGTCATGGAGATGGACTTTGATCGGATAGACATAAACCAGTGCAATGTGAGCCTCGGCAACGACAGGCCGAATCGCTTCGCTGGGACGACGCGATGTAAACTTGAGACTACGGAGGTGATTATAATCTTTAATGAACAATAATCGTCTTCTCCCAATTAATTTTCCTAATTTCATCGGATCAGCCTCTAATGTACCTGGTAATAGCAATAAAAGTGTTCACCCAAAACGTATTCAATGAGGACAAACGTTTTTTTTTAAATTAATTATTGAATTTCAAAGCCACACACAACAGCCACTTACCCAGGAGATATTATTGTGCACAAGTGGACACGGATAACGGACACGACTAGAGGCGCAGGACCGACTTCTTACGTGCCCGTGGACGCATTGATCATCTTACTTTCAGGCAATCAGGTGATCAGTATTGCCAAAAATAAAAACAAATTTAAAAAACAGTTGAGTCATCTCAGGATTCGAACCCACGACCTCCGATTTGTAAAACACAAGCCCATACCACTAGGCTAAGGAAGCAGACCTTGCTATGCTAAATGCTTAAATTGTTATGTGATAAAATATATATGTCATTTGCTTTTGCCGTATTACATATGCAGAGATGTCTAATTTACCTTTGCCTTTTTCAGTGTGAACCATTGCACGGTTGGGGCTTCAGAAGGGGAGGCTATCAGTGTCGATGTAGACCTGGATATAGGCTCCCTAGTATTGTTCGGCGACCCTATCTCGGGGAGATAATCGAGAGGGCCACTTCGGATCAGTATTACAACAACTTTGACTGCAAGGAGATTGGGTGTAAGTATGAATTTATTTATTGGCATATTATTTGTTACAATTTAAGTGTAAAAAAATTATAAAAGTGCTTTTCGACTCGTACCAATATACGAAAAAGGGCATTTTAAACGTAATAAACGCAAAAGGTGTAGCGGGCTGGTTACTTCAAGTAGTTGCACACGCATATGCGTACATATATTTAGTTGCTATACATTCTCTTTGCTCTAGTGCTTTCTATTGCATACGTTAGGCAGACGAACACTCCGACCACCTGATGGAAAGTGGTCGCCGACGTCCTTAGACATTGGCAATACTGATATCAAAAATGCGCTGCCTACCGTGAGACATAAGATGTCAAGTCTCGTTTACCCAGAAAATACGCTGGTGCCCTTCAAATCGGAACACAGCAGTGTTTTCACACTACTGCTTGGCAGCAGAAATAGGCATCTTGGTGGTACCCACCCAGACGGTCCCCAGTAAAATGGGGACCTACCACCGGTACTTTGTTTACCTTTATTCCAAATCTCTAAATATTATTCTTTATCTTTGACTTCCTATAATTTTGAATAGATAAATGAGTATTTAACGGCGTGTATTTACTATCCGCGCCAGACGTAATATCCTATGTCTCACTTAGATACTCCTGGTATTGCGGATTTTCATGGGCGTCGGTGAACACTTTCCATCGGGTGTCCCGACTGCTCGTCTGCCTTTGACGGCTAAATAAAATATATACGACCTATTAATATTATGGTGACAGTAATCTGTCACCGAGTATTTGTCTCAATCATGTGTATTATAATAAAAAACATACATACATTCAATATAATGTGTAGAAATACGTATGAAGTGAATGCGAAAAAACATCTAAATGTGCCGTAGTTTAGCCAATAAAGATATTTTAATTTTTAATTAAAAAGTACCGAGCCCGAAAGGAACTCAACGAAACCGTTTCTTTTTGTCATCTCTTATAACCAAATTGATACAACAAACAAACGGATACAAGCATTCCATTACCGGAGTGTGTTATCATTTTAAAACACATTTACTTTGTCATATCGTTTAACACACAAATACTCATGGACTACTTTGTTCACTTCACTTAAATGTGAAGTTTTATTGGGATTCGTTGTAAAAGCAAATACGATTTAAAAGCGCTTTAAACATTCGCAGGGGTCCAGAAGCTGCCGGTCCGTTGGGACAAGGCGCACCCCTTCATCCGCGCGATCTACGCGGACCGGTACTACGAGTACTTGAACGCCAGCAGCGGGCCCTCGGCCCTTCACACGGAGAGGGTGAACGTCTTCGAAGTGCTGAACTTCATCAGGGGGGTGCAACCGCACAACTGCTCGCTGTGAGTGTAACTCGGTTAATGCTATCTTTTTATGATTGGGTGTAAGGGCGAGGAAGGAAATAGACTGGTGGAAGGTGACACGCCTTGCCTATAAGATTATAGATTTGCTTGACAGTGTGCTAAAATATACATGAACTGAATGTTGAATGGAATACTTTATAAAAAGACTAACAACCCCCCAACCCCTTGTGGGTGAAATTACGTAAAATACGTTCTTAGCTGACCTCTACTCGGCGTAAGGAATATTCCTACCAAATTTCAAGTCACTACGCCTTATGATTCCAGAGATATCGGCATGAGTCAATATATAGGTGGGAATCTCTTTTATATATATTGATAATGCCAATAAAGATATTTTCTATCTTAATTAAAAAATACCGAGCCTGGTTCTACCGAAAGGCTAATGAACTAAGAGCTCAGATATTCCAGTTCGAGGGTGCTAGGCTGAGAGGTGAAGTCTTCGAGATATAATTATAGTAACGAATTACTGCTCCGAATTGAGCTATTACCAACGGATTATTGTTCAGAACTGAGAGGGACGAAATAGATTGTGTGTCAGTACAATACTTGCCTATAAATTAGATTCACAGGTGCAAAACATGAACTGAATGTTGATATCTTATAAGGATACAACCCCTTCTGAGAATTCCGTAAACGTTTTGACCATCGCTTGGCGAATATTCCACAATTCAGTCACTCTTATGGTTCAGAGATCCAGAGTCCACATAGGTCGACTCTTATATATATAGCTAATAGATATTTCATCAATTAAAATCTGGAGTGGTTCAGAAGCAATGAACCTCGATATTCTTCGAAAATGGTTCTTGGAGAAAGAAGATGTAGCTTCTATATGTGTTAAGATAACTTTTGCTTTATTGTTCTCAGATACAATCCCACGGACCTATTCCTCAACGGTGACATTGCCTTCGGTGCCGAAGAGCAATTCGAGAACCAAGCGAAGATGGCAGTGCGACTGGCGAACTTTATCAGCGCTTTCTTGCAGGTAAATAGCTGCATCCAATCTTAATACTACCAAGCATACTTACGGACAAACAATGTGCCTTCTAATGTAATAATATTAGAGATCAGCTAACTGCGCAGGAGATATTTTAGTGCACAAATGTACGCTCAAACACAGGTGCACTCCCTCCCTCCCTCTTCCTTCACTCTCATAGTCCGATGGGACGGATAACCAACACGACCGGAGAAAGATCAGGCGCATGACCGACTCTTTAAACGCCCTTCCGATATATTGATTATCATACTTTACAGACAATCGGGTGATGAGCCACTTACCACTAGGCTATGGAGTAGGCTATGGAGTAGGCTACAATAATGTAGTTTCAAGATGCAGATTTAATTGTTTCTCATTTGAGGCAAGGCTTAATAAGAAATGTCATTGTTATTTAAACGTCATTAGTTGCGAAACAGGAAAAACTTACAGATTTACTGTTGCCAAACATCAATCGACTCGCAATTTTCCACTATTACTAAACTTTGTACATAAAGCCTTCTTACATCTTTGTTACCTTTTATACACAATTGGATTGTTCAAATTTATTAAACATTGTTTAAATGCAATATTCAGATTAGTTCTTTACTTGTTTTTTGTTTTTTTTTGTCTTATAATCAATTAAATTAATTCTGTATACTGTTGGGCATCATATTGGGATAATATGATGGTAAACAGTGTACAACCCGCATTGGATCAGCGTGGTGGGATACGGTCCAAGAACCCTCCTCATGGAGGAGGTGTGCAATACAGGACGTCTATGTCCAGCAGTGGACTAACACAGGCTGACGATGATTATGTATGTTGATCATCATATAAACTATTCTTTCACAGGTATCAGACCCGTATGAGGTGTTCAGTGGCACTCGGGTGGCTGACAAACCTCTCACCGAAGACCAGATGATTGGAGAAACTCTTGCTATCATACTCGGTGACTCCAAGATATGGTCTGCTGGTATGTACTAAATGTTTGCTACTGTTGTATATAAGCCTAGATAGCTTACTAACTGTCTATGGTGTTGTAAAATGCACAAGACATTAATATCCGAGGGATAATGTTCTAAGTTTATTTATTAATTCAAATATTTTTATCCAACATTGGAGCTGATATACTCACTTAATGATTGTCAATAATCTACCACCGGTTCAGAAAAGGACACCTCTGATCTGAGAACAATCGGTGAAAGTAACTCAGCGGAACTATTTCTTTTTGTCATCTTCTATAACAAAATTGATACAATAAACAAATAATCATTTTAAAACTCATTTACATTGTAATATCGTTTAACAAACATATGTTCAAGGAAAGTAGTCTTTTTAAATTTATTAACGCTTAAATTTGAACATTTTCGAATACGAAACGATATACATATTCATCGCAGTCTAGTTGCTGGAAGAATTAGTCTATGCTTGCTCCTAGTGTTTATATGATTTTTGATTTAATTCTAGGTACATACTGGGACCGAAACAAATTCACGAATCGCACATATTTTGCACCGTTCGCCTACAAGACTGAACTTAACACGAGAAAATACAAACTTGAAGATATGGCGAGGCTCAATAAGACCGGTAAGATGCATTGTTATTTAACAGGTGTCCCACTGTTAACGCCTCCGTATTGACCCTTGCTTTATAAACCGGAGCGCGTGGGTTCGAATGCCGCGATGATCCATGCCTCGGATGGGCATGTAAAAATCGGTGCACCCACCAACCCGCATTAGACCAGCATGGTGGGACAGTCCAAAGACCCACTAATGTAGGAGGCGTTTATTAAGGGTGGCTTATGCCCAGCAGTGGACTAACACAGGCTATATGATCATGATAAACAATACTAATCTTACATTTCACAGAGGACGTGTACACAAACAAGCAGTGGTTCCAATTCCTGAAGCAGCGTTGGTCCACTAACTTCGACGATCTGGAGCGCTTCTTCCTGAAGATGAAATTGAGAGACGATGAAATGGGCGAGCACTTGCGTCAATACGAGAAATATCCTACTTCTTACCGAGCGGCTAATATTAAACATGGACATTGGACCAGGCCTTATTATGACTGCGATGGACATCTGAAGCAATGGGTGGTTACGTACGCCTCACCTTTCTTCGGATGGGACAGCGTTAAGGAGAAATTGGAGTTTAAGTAAGTCCAACTTATTAACCTTTTTATTTCATGCCAGCTAAGAATATAAATCTATACTAAGAATATATATTCTGTGATCTTTAAAAAATAAGTAGCCAAATTTACTTTTTCCCAATGATAGCAGCTAACTTTTAGAGTAAGCCCCGTCAAAATCAGACTAGCTATTCCAGAGATTAACCAGGACAGTCCGACAGGCAGCCAAACATTAAAAAAAGTGGTTTTGTTATGTGTAATAATAATGTTCTCCAGTCGATTACGTTTACTGCGGCCGATCTATATTAGAGATCAGCCAACTACGCAGGATATATTAAAGTGCATAAGTGTCCGCGCAAACGCAGGTGCACTCCGTTGCTTTTGCACTCTCAAAGCCCCATGGGACGGATAACCAACACACCCGGAGAGAGACAAGGAGAGGGGTGACTTTTTACATGCTCATCAGACGCATGGATCATCTTAATATTCAGATTGGCCCAATTCAAAAATTCTTTTGTAGTCCGTTTAAACTGGCAACGAGTAGCATGGGATCGGCCGTTTTTGCGTCCATTGAAAAAGGCCTATGTCCAGTAGTGGACGGATAAACGTACAACACCGATTCGTTGCATTGGCTTATTTTGTTTCCGCGTCTAATTGGGCCCAAATATGTATGCATTGTAAAGTCATTTAAACTTTTGTGCTTTAACACGATTTGATTTGTTTCAGGGGCGTAGTGGCTGTCACAATGTCTCTAATGTCCTTGGATTTAAATCAATGTCCTGATAAATACTATGTGCCTAATGCCTTCAAGGGAACTGATAAATGCGACAGGAGCTCATCATATGTGAGTAATATTTGACATTTTTACCTTACGTGACAAATTTCTATATTAATGGATATGAAATAACATTCATTGACAGTTCAGGTGTCATTTATTAATTTAAACTTCATGCTCATAAATGGTACAAAGGCGGACTTAATGCCGTAGGCATTTTCTACCAGCCAACCTTAAGGAGGTGTAAGAGATAGAAGTTGGGAAGTGCACAGACAAGCAATTGAGAAAGTATAGTAGAAAACAAAATAAGCCTTTAATTACACTACAATAACATACATATATACAAAAAAAATAGCTATACATTAAATATTGATATTACTGATGAGTACATATTTTCATTCATATTGTCAGTGTATCATGTATGTATTGTCATTGCATTATGCAAAAAATCCGAGTTTGTCCGAATGGAAATAATTTCTTCCTACATACATATACATCAATACATTTTGATAATTTCCACAGTGCGTGCCGATCCAGGGTCGCGGCTTCGAAGCCGGGGGTTACAAGTGCGAGTGCCTCCAAGGCTATGAATATCCATTCGAAGATCTAACAACTTATTATGACGGACAGATAGTAGAAGCGGAGTTCCAGAATATAATGGCAGATAAGGAGACTCGTATGACATGTTTAAATGCAGACTCGCTGGTGCGTCAGCCATACAAAGCAGTTTTACTGTACTACTGGCTATAATCTTCATCGTTTTCAAGCTGAGGTAATTGAAATTGAAACAATAATGGGATATATAATGATTTCTGGTTTTGAATTAAGATACATTTTCATAAAAGACAATGTTTGGCTTAACATATCTTTTATTTGTACCAATATGATTAGAATCCGAGTAAGAAATGTTATATAAAATATAAATTAAAAGACAATTATTAAGCTAAACTTTTTTTATACATTACTATTATTTTTTTTATTTGTTTGATATCAATAATTTCACGCTTAACTTCTGTAAAATATATGTTGATAATTATTTTGGTTAGATTATAATATTTTATATTTTTCAACACAATATTTTTATTATTTTATATTCATATTAAAAACATCTCATAGATTAATGTAAAAAATCATAGTAATACTTCTGAAAACATGTTTGAACATTTTTATGGATAAAGTTCTAATGAGTTTGATAGAATTTTGACATAAAATAATTATTTAAAAGGAGTGTCCAACCTTAATAAGAATCTCGTACAAAATCTCAATATGTTTGTAATAAAGCATTCCATACTTTTACATTATTTTTTATTGTAAAGTTTTATACAAAGACTAAAAATTTAGAATAGGCATATTACGTGTAAGAAAGAAATGGTAAAATAAGACATAGGTTACTTGCAATAGAAAATTTAGAAAGTAAATGGTTCAGTGAATATTTAAAATATACAGTAATAAATAAAATTATTAATTTGGGTTAAAATATACTTGGGTATCAAATTATATACAGATAACAATTCCTCTTATCATCTTTTCAAATTACTTTAAGATTTGATTTTAATTTTATTTGCTGTTACAAAATTATTATTTTCCAAAATGAACAACAATTTTATTGTTAATCAATTTAAGGGCCACATAAATATTATTAAATAAAATGACTTTACGGATTTTATCGCGTTAATTTTATTTTTTTTAAATTCCCGACGTTTCGAACACTTTACCAGCAGCCGTGGTCACGGGGTAGACTGAGAACTACGATAAAATCCGTAAAGTCATTTTATTTAATAATGTATAATATTCGCGTAAACAATAGAAATAGCCACATAAATATTTATTACTTATAACTTTTGTTGCATTTAACTTCTGTTCCTTTACTATTCTTTACTCAATAGTACTATATGATATGCTCTATGCATTTTACTTTTTGATAAATATTAATACAAAGCAGGCCTTTGCATGATTTTCTGATATATCATCATACATCGTCATCAGCCTGTGTCACTCCACTGCCGGATATAGGGCTACCCCAATGCATGCCCTCTCTAATTTGGGGTTTTTTGACCGTATCCCATATTCTGGTATATAGAAGATTAAAAAAGGGGATAATTTGGTTTTTGTTAATGTTATGTAAAAGCAGCTTTTTGTATTGCAATATTTTTATATGACATTTTATTTTCTATACAGTATTTTGCATTTTTTAAGTAATTTACATATCAATGTATAACAGAATAAATTGTAAGACCTCATGCAATAATGTTATTTAAGCGATTCTAGATATAGTATATAAAACTGTGTCAAAAGATATTACTTTTATGTGTTGTCCTTATTTTGTTTTCTGCATGCAGTAAGTGATTTGTTTAAAAATATGTATATCTGAAATTAAAAGGTGTTTAGTAAATTTGTATTTAATGATTTGGTATAGAAATTATCAATCAAATTTATTTCCAGAATGTATATTAATAGTTAAGTTTATAATTTTTTTTGTGACTTATCTTACTTAAGACTTATTGTATACCGTCCAATTTTAGTGCCTTTTATATTTTGTGTAAAAATATATGATTAAAGTTTTACTTTCTTTTTCTGCGTATTTATTATGTTCCTTGATTATTGAATATTTCCTCTGAACTGAAATCAAAGTATAGAATGAAATAAAAATGTCACTTCTCCATATGCATAACAGATTATTATCACAAAAAATCATTCTACATCGGATTTTACATACATAATATTCGTTTTATAATGGTATTAGAAGAAATAATACAAGGATGGTAAGACGTACGCATAGTTTTGAATTAGGGTTGTTCGAATGTACAAGAGTGCTCCTACTAAACCGAAATACAGTAATATGTACAAAAGCATGTAAAGAACAACCAGCAGGCGAAGTAAACCCATTTTATATTGCATTTGTGCTTTGATGGCGCTATTTAGTTTTGTTGATCATGGTTTATTTTCATATGTAACGGTACTGTTGCAGTATTGGCGTATTATACAGATAATAAATCAATTACGTATAAAGCAAAAACCATAAACTATAAAGACTTATAGTTATTTCTTTTATTGACGCGGTTATTATACATATATAAAGCGCTTTTTAAGGATATTTAACTGTTTTTATTATGATTATTAAATAATTAACCCGAAGAATCCGCAAAAAGTGACTAATCAAATCATAGTTTAATCTTATCACATTCATAAATAGTATTGCGCTAGAGTAAGGTGATACGTTTTAGCGTAATTAAATTAAAAAAGTGTATTTTAAAATTTACATTCAGATCGTATTTGACAGTCGTTTTGACGCATTATGAAATTCACTGTCATGTCTAACGTTATCAGTTATCAACCTTTAAGCTATGGTTGATTATCAATTTAGTGACAGTGACATTGGTCTTCTATTGAAAAAGCAATAGAGGACGTAGTTGTATTCGACTTCCTAACCTTCCTTAAAATTTAAGCTTAAACCATAATAAGGTAATATAACTTTGGTCTCAAATAAACATGACTTCTTATGCTTTCATTCATTCACTTTTAATTACATACGTCGAATCTTTCAACCTTGACATCTTTGTTAAAAGTGTATACGTAATTTATTCATTTAAAATTAATCATTATACGGTGAACATAATTTCCGAAAGCAATAGTCATTAATTTGTGGTAGTATCACAATAA
Organism: Lamproptera curius; assembly: GCA_029286875.1. Lineage (NCBI taxonomy): Eukaryota > Metazoa > Arthropoda > Insecta > Lepidoptera > Papilionidae > Lamproptera > Lamproptera curius. The sequence continues at coordinate 2,155,570 of JAGSMT010000059.1, forward strand.
TATATGACATATTATTATACAAGATACGCAATAAAAGATTTTTATTTTGTTATCGCATATCTCTTTGACTATCTTTGATAAAATATAATCGTCTTTTATTAAAGCTTTATACTCTTCATTGTGATTGTGATTTCTGTTTCAGTAATCATGAGTGGCTTCGCAAGAAAATTATTAGACCAGCTCAAAAGCAAAGAGTTCAGAGAATATTTGATGAGGTTTGTTTTGTGTTTTATTTTTAATACATAGATTGTCAAAAGTAACTTAATTTGTATTGCTTTTAAAAAAAAATAGAAATAATGTATAAAAAAAACTTTTTAATATATCTGGGTCAGAGACAAATTAGAATTTAAAAAAAAATTGCATTCTATAGCAACAAGGAGGAATCATGAATATTATATTGAAATTAGTAATTATCCACTGATAACAAGGTTTTTTTTTATTTTGGTCAGTAGTTTTGTGTACCTGTTCTTTATATATATATCCTACAATTTTGTTACTTAGATTGCAATTGATTTGGCCTGGATGCATTAATTCCGTAAATTGAACATTTTTAGTTATCAGAGTTGTTGGACCAAGATACACAGTGAAACTATAGGAAAAATTTTGCATGTAAATATAATCTGTTACATTTTATGGTTAAATTTTAACTAGTTAGCGCTATTTATTACTATCAAGTTCTTTATATTACAGCAAAGAAATATTACTACCCTCTGTACCAGTTATGCTTTTTTTTAGATGCTTAATATCTGTTCTTAGTTTCTTGATATTATTAATCCAGAAATAGTAAGATACTAAAGTTTCTATTTGTTGGTTACTACGGTCCATTCAATTAATTTTTGTATTATATTTTTTTTACATCTATTAATTTACATTATTTAGGAATCATTAAGTAAACTTTGAAGGTAATGTCTCTTTGTTTGTATGATGTTCTTTTTTAAACAATGGCACAAAATAGTTTATGCACAACAAGTGTCCATATTTCACCTGCATCTGTCTATTGTTTATCATAACTATGTAATATATGAAGTGTAAGAAGCTGCCATATAAGAAGATTCCATGGTAGTCTATTATTCTATTATGATTATTGTTTAACATAATTGATGAGGCTTTATAGGTAGCATTGTTTATTACAACACATGATCTTTTTGCAAGGAGTGGGGTACACTTCTTTATGAAAACAAAATGAATAGGTTTCAACTGAGGCATGTTGCTATTGTTGGCAATAAATTTATTCTGTTTATTTGTTCATATTTGTCAATGGTTCGATAAATAATATTCACTCGTACATCATCACCTTAATTGATTTTTTCAGCACACACTTTTGGGGCCCAGTTGCGAATTGGGGTATACCTTTGGCGGCGATCGCCGACACGAGAAAGGATCCCGTCTTTATTAGTGGCAAAATGACACTAGGTATGATATACAGCAATGATTTCTTTACTCTCTAATTTAATACAACCGCAAACCCGACAAAGTGGCATCATACATTTGGTGTTGTTATTCCCTACTCTACTGTCACTTGGCGTTGGACATCTCAGTGACAATCTCTCAATAAGGATGCTAGGTGTACGAGGCCTCTCTCTTACTCTCATAGACCAATGACACCGATAATTGACATGACCCAAGAGAGATCAGGTGTAGAACCAATGTTTTAAATGCCCATGCATGGATCATTTTACTTGATAGACAATTGGATTATTGATTTGGTCAGCAGATGAGTTGACTCCAGGTTCCAAAGTGCAAGCCGTTATCATATGCAGTTATGACAGACTTTTAGTGCCATTATCATAGTCTAGCCAAAAAGTATGAAGCTTTCATAAACAGTTTCTAAAGTCTAATGTTAAATTAAATTGCCGGCAAAAAGTCGTTTATTCTCATTGTTAAATGCAATTTAGTTTACACAAAATATTTCTTATTTGGCTTGTGTGTAGTATGCACCCCAAAGCAGTTTATATAATAGGTACATACGTTTTTTTAAGCAAAGGTCTCAAGTCCATGGATACAGTTATGTAACATGCCTTAATTTCTAAGATAAAATAGTTAATTTTTATAAATTATAACTTTTAAAGAATACGGGAATTTTTTTTGTGTAAAATAAATTTATCACTGCTTAATATTACATCATAAATAAAATAAAAGTTATATCTTAAGTTAATCTTTAATAAAGTTATATTAAGTTTTGCTCTATTGTTGGTTTAATTTAAATATTTTATAGCATTTAAAAATTATGAAGTATTTTTAGAATCAGTTTAGTTATATATTTCAGTATATTTAATTTAATATAATGACAAATACATAAAAATATTTGAATAGTAACAAGTCAAACTATATGTAGGAAGTGACAAAGTTAATAAATCAAGTGTTTTAATTAATGAATTGTATGTTTTCTTATCACATGTTATAAAGTAGTTGAATGATACTGGCAATGGCTCAAAGTCAAAACACACAATTGATAAGATATTATATTATAGCATTTAGTCTCTGTCATTGACCTATTTACATAAGAAATATAAATGAAAAAAACTTGTCGTAAAGAAAAATTAAAAATTTAAACTATTGAGTAATCAAAGATATGTAAAAATATAAAGTTATGTTTTTTTTCTACAACTAAAAAAATAATAATGATGACATGTGCATGAAACTAAATTTTATTAGTCTTAAGTCACATTTAAACAGACAGTATTTACTATATACAATCAACAAACTGATATTTTTTGATATGCATTAATAAATAAGTAAAAATTTCTATAGCAGAATTTTTCGAATGATTTTAATTTTTGAGAGTCAACATAACCAAAAACACGGCTCTCAAATTAACACATTTAAAAGAAAATTTAAAGAAAATTAGCGTTGTTTTCGAAAAATTAAAGCAAATTGCGAATTTATAGCATAATTATACAATTGTCTGAGGACGCGGACTTCACGTGGAGGCGGAAATTTGCGAAGGAGCACAGAAAGGATGACCAGCAAATCTTGTCGTTCAGTACAGTTTAAAAAAAATATTTAAAGAAAAACTTTCCTGTATTGTGTTGTTGATTTGACATATACAAATAGTCAATTTAATTTCTTGTATCTTAACTAACTAGGGTCAAGTAACAACTGCCTCCGTAGCCTAGTGGTATGGGCGTGTGCTTTAGAAACCGGAGGTCGTGGGTTCGAATCCTGCAGGGAGTCAACCAATTTTTATTGTTGTTTCCTAGTTGGTTAGGGCAATTTGGGCCGATCACCCAATTGTTGAAAAGTAAGATGATCCATGCGTTGGATGGGCATGTAAAAGTTGGTCCACCCACCAACCCGCAAACCCCTAATTGATAGAGGTGTGTTAGAGGAGGCCTATTTCCAGCAGTGGACTATCACAGGCTGATGATGATGACAAACTAGGGTCAAGTATTTAATTATTTATAATTGTCTACGGACAATTTTTTTTATAGAAAAACGTCAGCGTCAAAGTTGTAAAAATCTATAAATGGATACAATTTATTGCTGTGGACAAGTTCATTTGCATAAACTTAAATGCTATAGAGTTGATACATTTACCTCTTTAAACAACAACACAATTCCTAACCCAAAAATATCGTTGAAAAATCTATTTATATGCGACAATTATTTCTTTTCAGCCCTAACTCTGTACTCGCTGATGTTTATGCGATTCGCATGGAAGGTGCAGCCCAGAAACATGTTATTATTCGCCTGTCACTTCACGAACGAGTGCGCCCAACTTACTCAAGGCGCGAGGTTTATCAACTACCATTATATACAGGGCGATGAGAAGAAGCAGACGGTTGAAAAATAGCCAAATATAAATTATTCAAGAATAACGAATGGTTGTGCGCACGGATGCTATGTTCAGGCGAGAAAATCATATTGTCTGTGATTAGTAGCTGTCAGAATGACGTAATTTTGTATTAGTGATTGCTTGAATTGTAGTGATGTCACAGTTCGAGTAACGATTCGAGGTAACCTATATGAGCAGAGTTAAATTATAATTGTACTTTAATTCTGTTGAAATATTTGTGGTGTTAAATGAAAAGAAAACTGAATATATATATGGTAATGCTATAATGATGCGTGCTACAATAAAACTTTGACTCTGTTTATAGGTTTTTAAATGTTTTATAAGTCTCTTTAGTAATATGGCAGCTACTAAACATATTATACAGAATTGTGAACACTTAATTAACGTATTTAGTGTTCATTTGTGCATATCAAACATTTATAGCTAAATAAACTCGGTACACTGGTTGGTTAGTTGGGCCACATTAGTTGTCCTTTATTAAATTATTACAAAGTGCTTACGCCTGCATCTGCATCCGTGTGCACTGCTAACGATACAAGTAGACAAATTATACAAAACACGGTAGTAAGTAGTTGTTTATGGTTGTACACTGCCGACGCTGCGGCCACAACTATTGTCGCCTATTGAAAATGGGTTGTGGATTATTATTATGATACCGCGCGAAAAATAATATGTATGAACCTATTTCTTTGTAACTTGTTGCTGGGTCATATATTAAAAGTGTTTAACGAAGTTGTGAGGAAGTTATTTGAGGGTATATTATTTTAATGCTTCAATTGCAGAAATATGATACGACTACTGAATCGTATTATTTTAAATGATCAAATGTTTTGTTATCTTTGGTTTTAAGAGAAATGTCGCAATACTTTTTATTTATTTCTTTCTGAATTAAGTTTAACGTCTCTTAGTGATATGTCTTATAGTTGACCAATAGTAATAGTTTCCCATTTTTAAATAGACCCTTGTGTATGTCATTTTGAGTAAAGGTTTTCATACGTACCGACTGTACTTAACGCTGTATCAAATTATGTTACCATAGATAATTCAGAAGTTTAAGTTTCATAGTGTCCGTGACTCTCTAACCAAACCGACGTAATTGACATAGATGTTGCTTAAGTCCGAATTATATATAAATGTAGATAAGCCAAGTGCGATACAGAATGTTATACGCCAGCTCAATTATAAATGGGATTTTGAACGTCTCATGTGAATTAAACACAGCGGAAATTCACCAATTGGAACGTGTCCTCCACTAGCGCTATTAGCGTTTGTTGTAAATATTTTTTACGTAAACACTATGCCCCAATTTGACTTGATAAAATAATTGAAACAAAATAGATAGTGCAGTTTTACGGATATATTACGTTTGATTACAAATGCTTTCGGTCCCATGACTACGGAACTTGTGACGGGTTTAATACTTCGGGTATAATTCAAAATAATTTTGATGGAATTGACGCGATAAAATGCGTAAAAACTGTTTTGTTTATAATGTATTCGTGTAAGCGACAGATAGGTGTAACACCGAGTGATCGTTTCTTTACTTCTATCGACTCCAAAGCTTCGTTTCTGGTATAACTGACTGTAAGGATAGTCAGTACTATCATGTGTTAACACTAACACCGAATGTTTTAAAATGATTAAATTTAATTTGTTTGTTATATTTGAAAAAATTCGTTCATCAATCGATTACAGTAAAATGATCACATATTTTATATAATTTTCAAGTGATATTTTCCGAATGAAATCAACTCTTCTTTTCATTTAGTGTGTTCATTCGACGCTTATTTCGCACAATAATTTTATATGTATTGTAATAAAAAAATATTTGATTTTATTAAATTGACGAGGATTGCGTTTGTTGATTTTTAATAGTCTTGCCTTAATTGTTTCATTGTGACAGTTGTGGTCGCCATATTATATTGATGGTGTCGTTGCGATTGTAAATAATTATATTTTTCGAATATTTATTGTGATTTAATCGAATTATATCCTGTTATTGATCTGTTTACCATTGTTTCTTTTGTCTTTCATTTTTACAGAGTAATAATTACTAATAAATTATGAAAAGTACAATAAAGCTTTCTTTTCTGTTACATGGAGTTAATAATGCTACAAGGTAAGTAATGGTTAAGATTGATAGATTTTATCAAATTCATTTATGTAAAATTATCAATTAATATACACGCCTTGGATGTGAATTGAAGTTTTTCTGTGTACGTATATTACACTGTTTTGTGAAACAGTAATATCTAACAGTAATAACAGTAGTATCTTTTAGGTATCTTTCTTCTCGTGATTTTCCAAAGGTAACAGTTTTTGCGCGGGACGTCTGATACCTAACCTTAACAACGTAGCGAGTAAGGTGCATTTAATGGATGGATGATTCTTCCGTGGATTTTAGGTACTGTCGTACTAAAACGACTGCCAAAGATGTTCTTGACAACCGGGATAACTTTTGACTTGCCCATCCTACGTAGGGGTCATCTTACATCATCACCCTGTGTTAGTCCACTGCTGGATATAAGCCTCCCCTAATGTACGCCTCCTCCATTAGGCGGTTTTTGGACCGTATCCCACCCGCTGGTCTAATGCGGGTTGGTGGGTGGACCGACTTTACATGCCTATCCGACGCTTTGACCATCTCACTTTTCAGACAATTATGTGATCGGCCCAAACTGCCCTAACCAACTAGGAAACAACAATGAAAATTTATTTTATCCCCGCAGGAGTCGAACTTACGACCTCCGGTTTCTAAAGCTCATGCTCTTACCACTAGGCTTAGGCCCCTAATGGATAGGGGTGTATTAGGGGACGCCTATGTCCAGCAGTGGGATCTATAAACCCGTTCCTTTTTGTGTGGGCAAAGGTCTATAACGAAAACAAGTCCTAATGGGGGTCAAAACGGATTATATCGGTTATGCTCTCGCAAAAAGCACGTTGTTTTTTTTCCGTTCCCCTGAATTAAAACGTAAAAATAATGTATCCGCACTTTTGTGAGCCCACAAGTGTAGGCCGCCGCCTGAAGAAGCCGCATTTTTAGCTCGTCATCATTCCTACAGGATTTCCCTACGTCACACTACTCAAGCCAGTCATAAAGTATTCTTTAATTGATTCATCATCATTATCATCAGCCTGTGTATATCCAGTGACAGACATTGGCCTCCCCTAATGCACGCCTTCTCCATTGGAGGGTTTTTGGAAAAAAAAGTTGAATACGTATCTATTTTTGCCGCATACGCTTCAAAGATATGCTCCTGGATTCCCTGTTGGGTAAACAGCGTGACCAAAGAGTTATTTTCGATGCCGTAAGCATCAAATAAAAGTCCTTTGCCCCGACTAGGATCTAAAAATGTCTAAATGTCTATAAGAATATCTATAAAAAATGCATTTATTTAAAATTTATATAAGTAAACCATTTGAGCGTACACAAACGATCAATTCTTACCTTAGAGTATAATTACAAGATTGAATATAATAATTTTATCCTCCAAGTCGTTATATAGTGTGCAGTGCGCAAACAATGTGGCAATCTAGTCTGTAATCCAACTGCTGTGGCAGAAGTCTTTGCACAGGAATTTCATAGGGTATATTGACATGAACTAGAAATTAAATCGATAACAGTTAGGACTATGTCCAAGGCAGAGCAATCTCTAGAAAACATAACATTTACTTTTGATGGAGTTACTAAGATTTTGTCCTAATTAATGTTTGATTCTGAAAGTGGTTCTGATGATATACCTAGCATAGCTCTTAACAGTGCCGAAAAATTAACACCACTATTAACAAATAAAACTTCTTTTGAAAATGGTGAATTGCCCAAAGAATGGAAAAGTGCAATAGTAACTCCAGTATATAAAAAGGGGATAAAATTGATCCTGCAAATTATCGCCCTATAAGTTTGACCAGCATTGCATGCAAATGTATGGAAAAATAATATTTAACAGGCTAAAATCTTTTATAATGGAAACTGACATTGTGCCAAAAGAACAACACGGATTTGTAGAAAAAGGTCTACAGTAACTAATTTGCTTGACCTGCTTTCATAAATGGGCTAGTGATTTTGATAGAAGCAAACCAACCGACGTATTTTATCTAGACTTTGAAAGGGCTTTTGACAAAGTACCCATAAACGATTAATCACTAAACTTGATCATTTTGGCATAAGAGCAAACTTTTAAAATGGGTGGAACATTATCTGACAAATAGAGACTTCCGAGTGCGGATAGGAGAATATTTGTCTAGCCCCAAAAAGGTCCTCAGTGGTGTGCACCAAGGATCAGTACACGCACCAACCCTTTTTATACTCTATGTTGCTGATCTCAGCCGAATTATTCAGCCTGAAGCTTGTTTTTTTGCAAATGATATTAAATTCTTTGGTAACCCTCTACCAAACCATGTTTCATAGCAAACAGATTTAGACCGAATCCAAGACTGGACTAACGAATGGATTATTAGACTCAATCCAAATAAGTGCACAGTACCCCACATAGGGAAGCAAAACCCTGGCTATAACAAAACAAGGGTAATTCCAGTGACATCACAAAAGGACCTTGGTGTAATAATATCAGCTGATCTTAAATGGGCCAAGCGTATAGATCATATTGTCAAAAAGGCAAACACCTTAGTGTATGTAGTACGAAGAGCATTTCACCACCTGAAACCCTCTATCCTGACAAAATTGCACAAAACCTATATTCGTCCACTATTAAAATATGCATTCTAGGTCTGGAATCCATACTTTGTAAAGGACATAGATCAACTGGAAAGTGTGCAAAGAAAAGTAACAAAACTTCCAGTGTGTTTGCGCTGAAAATCATACAAAGAGAGTCTTGAGGAACTAAAGCTACAGACACTGAGTGATCATCGACACAGAGGAGATAAACAGAGGCACACAAAATACTGACACACAAAATACAACTGTCAAACATGTCATCAATGTTTCAACTCAGGCCTACACCCAGAGCTAGAAGCCAAAGCAATATGAACCTCAAACATGCTAAGTCAAACACAATCATTGGATACCATACAATAAACAACAGAGTAATAACTACATGGAATGCTTTGCCTCAAGATGTCATCAACAGCTCTTCAGTGAATGTTTTTAAAAACAAATATGACAAATGGACCACTCTCAATTGCGACAAATCACTAGTGTAGATATGGACATATCAGCCATTGGCTGCCTGTTCATTATTTATAATAATAATAAAAAATGTACGCACAAACACAAGTGCAGTGCCTATTCCTTTACAAGCTAAGATCGATGAGACGGATAACCGGCGTGACCGGAGAGAGATAAGGCGCATGACCGAATTTTTCCATGCCCATCCGACACATGGATCATCTTACTTTGCAGACAGTTGACTAATCAGCCCATTTCGAAAGCGCAAGGCCATATCACTAGGCTAAGGAGGCAGTTCATTTAACATTAAACTCTAGATAAGAGACAATGTCTGAATATCTTGTTTGAACGTTTGTCCCCATTGCGATATACATCATTCCGATAACGAGCCGGCGCCGAAGCGTGTTCAGTCGCACAATGAAGGCGTTGCTTATTGTTTGAAATGTCGTGCGCTCGCCATTGTGTGACATCTGCAAGTTGGCGGGAAACGGCCGCGTCTTCACAAAAGAGCCAGCGCGATTGATGCAACCGTTGATAATGTAGTATAGTTTGAATTTTTCTGTTTTCGTAATATTAGATAAGATTAAAAAGGGTTATAGTTACACACAATACTTACATGATACACTTGGACCTATAAAATATATATCTACTTTTACGTTTATCGCATTATTTAGCAGCTTGCCATTAATTGTAAAGTCGCTGAAGTCTGTAATGCAGTTTATACTAGCGCAGACTCCAGAGGTTCTACATAATCTTGTAATCATAAGTTTAAAGATAATATATTATTATTAAGGTATGTATATGTCTTTGAAAAGTTTAGAGTTATATCTGCTTGCCGTGTTTAGCCGTTGTTATACTTCCAGCACGTATTCTTTGTCTAGTTGTTACACTAAAGCAGTTGTCTATATATATAGACAACTGCTTTAGTTTTCAGTAGACTGTCTCCCGGTTTGAAGGGCACTGTAGACAGCGTGTGTAGTTACTGAGTAAACGAAACGTAACCTCCCATGTCTCTGGGCCGCGAGGGGTTTGTAATGCCTTCACTGCATTCTGATGGGCAGGGCGTATTACCTATCATAAGCTAAACATTCCTCGTCGCGTCATTTTTCAATAAATACCTAGGGTACAAAATGCAGTAAAACAGAGTTGTTCAGGACCTTGCGCATCAAACGCGAAAAGGCTCTGTTTCTCTTGGATTGGCCTATGGCACCAACGGCCCTCTGAGAGGAAGGTGTCGGCTAGGGCAATCACTTTTTATGTCTGTTAGCATACGGCATTAAGGACTGTAACTAAAGACTAGCTGTGCTGGGCTTTGAGATTGCGACATACTTAAATGCTGCAACGACTTCTTCGTCAATGGGTTTGAGGTATTCGGAAGTGATGCTTGGACGCATTTTATGCAACTGGGTAGGTAAACCAGTCAAACGACGTGTGACCGCATAATCATTTTTGCTAAAAGATGAGGTGCAAACAGATAGTTTTATCCAATTAGGCCGTTTGGTACTGTTCTACTGTAAAGTGACTTCTAGACATACTGTATTTTAGTAATATCCAAAAGCTTAACGGGCATTTAATGCTATGACCTATTCTGTCATGTCTTAAATTTTAATGAATGTTTTACTGATATTCAAAGACATTTTAAATTTAAACAATAATGAATAATCGTAATTAACGTCAGTAGCTATTATTACGCTACAGGATTTGCTAACAAATTACTGGAATGTTTATTGCGTATGTAACAGCAAATGACAATAGCGGTAAATGGCTAATAAGGTTTTAGCACGTTTAACACCATAAAACCGATTTTATCGTTTGTTTGGGCAACTGCCCTCATTGTTTTAATAAAATTTTATGTAATATATTTTGGTATGTGAAATACCTACTACAAAAACGTGAGTAAATATTTTAGTTTTTGTGATAGAAGTAATTAAAACTGTTTCAGTTACTTAAAATAATATTCGTTCGTATTGGCAAAAATAATAATCGTTATGCAGAAATTAAGTTTCATCATAAATTTCGTTTGGTGATACAAAAGCGATCAAGTTTATACGGAAGTCTGCGATATAATTCAACCGTTTCTGCGATATAACTTTTTTAAATATATATTGTGTGAAAGTAAACCTAAGTTTTTCCTTAAAGGCCAAGTTTAAATTGTTTTATATTTCTCACATATTTCTTCTTAAACACTTCAATGAACGGTTTCATCAATTATTCAGTATTCTGATTAGATAACAATTATTTTAAGCTGATGCTGTTTTTAAGGCTTACTAACTAGTAAAGTATAGTAAATGTGAAGTGTAAATAGTTGACTAAATTGCATTTTGTGAAATAATGATAGTGCAAAGTTGCAATTGAACTTCTATATTCCTTGCTGGCGCTTAAAAGGTGAGGTCCCGGAAACACTTATATTTTTCTCCAATTCTATAATGCACCATTCGTCTTGACCTCGGTACATAAATAACATTCTTCCCCGAATATATTTAACAGGGGCAACGGGAGACAGGAGATAACTTCGATAAAACAATTCTACACAACTTCGATTGTAAGCTTGACTTGTGCCAGAAGGAAGATACATTAATTATTCCTTACCGAATAACTCCTCATCCCTCGGGCCCTCTTCATCGCGTCTGCATTGAGATTTCGGCAAATCGTGCAAAAATGGAAAGAGCGGCTTATGAAATAAGAATATTCCTCTTCCCTCCGCAAGTACATCTTGTATGCAGACGAGGAAATTGTAACGAACCGACCGCCTTACGGGTCACACCCAACAAAGCGTTTTTAAAGGAGCTTCTCTAACTCGTTTCAAGCTGCCTCTACAACTGACCTTGCTCCTAAACCCAGCCAGGTTCCTCTTAGCTTTTCCATGGAAGTACAGCAGCTACTTAGCCCCACCTATACAACGTTCGGGGTGTGGGCCGTGGACGCCGCAGACTGGACGCGCCCTGAGGGTGGGGAGGCAGGAAGAAGGTGGTTGACGTACCACCACTATGTAAGCAAGGTGGAATCGCGGAAATAAGTGATGAGGGAATTTTTGGTGTGGTAATGGTATATTTACAAATAGGTTTGATTACTCCTCCTTCCACAACCGAAACGAGGTTGTCCGAGCTTAGCAATGAAGCCGCTGCTGAGAAATCTGGGCCTAGGCCCTGAGTAACAGACTCATTACTTGGTGTACGGTTCAGATGAAGGGTGCGCTTGTACCGGCGCATCCAAACGAGGAGTGACCTACGCTATTGACGCAGCCTTCTTGGCGAAACAACTAGACTTGTGAAAACGTGATTTTAGTCCGTGCGAGTCCGTCATACACTTAGCAAGAACGGTATGCAATCAATCAATCAATCATTTATTCGCTTAAACACGGTACATAAATAGATATACATACAGTCTAGAGTCTTACATGTTTGCCTAATTAGGCATGCGAAAATTAATAGAATAATCTAAGTTATAACATTTAAAATAATGAGAACAATGTTTTAATACAATGATTAGGAATCATTAATATCATTACCTACGTTAAACATTTAAAAAATATTTTATAAAATTCATTAGAAGTAACTGAAGTAATTAAATGACAAAACAAATTGTAATAATGATCATTAAATAATGAATTAAAAATAACATAGTTATTCTCCAGTATCAAACAACAATAATTAAAAAGTGTAATAATGAAACGAACAGTGCAGATAAAATATAAAAGAATTATTTCTCATAAAGATACTCTTTTACGTCATTGAAACATCTAGTCAACAACCATTTTTTGAGTTTGAATTTAATAATATTTTTTTTATCTCAATGGGAAATTTATTATATATGTTAATGCTCATAGCGTAGCAGTTTTTATGAAGTAGTGCCGTTTTTGGTATTTTATCTAGGACCAGACTATTTAAATTTCGTGAACTCCGAGAGAAGATTTCAATGGCTCTTTTATACATCTATTTTTTTGGACATGTACACATGCTTCAAAAATATATAATGACGGTAAAGTCATAATATTCAGAGCCCTAAATAATGGTTTACAAGAATCAAACCATTTAACTCCACATATTGCCCGGATACATCGTTTTTGTGCTATAAATGCTCTATTTATGTTCGAGCTATTGCCCCAGATTACCCATGATACGCCATAACAGCAGTTCGATCTGAAGATATTCTTCGTAATCTGTTTAAAACATATACAAATCTATTAGTTATGCTGCAGATTTCATCTATATGAGATTCCAATTACAGTTTTTATCAATAATTTTCCTAAAAATTTAATTATTTCTTTTTCTTGTAGTTTGTGATTATTAAATGATATATTAAGATTAGGTTTGTTTTTATTTGTACCTATAAAATGTACATATTTAGTTTTAGAAATATTCACAATTAAATTACTCATCTCCATCCACGACACGACATCTTTAATAGCACTTTTAATATCACCTTCATGTTTATTATATTGTTATTGCATTTGATTCTCACAACTAATGAAATATCATCTGCAAACATGAGTACGTCGTTGAGTTAGGTAAGTCATTAGCATATATGATAAATAATAAAGGACCAAGAACGCTTTCCTGGGGTACTCCAGAGTTTTTTATTGATAATTAGGATCTATGAGATCTCAATATTTTTGTGGTCCAGCCGCATAATCTCAACATATTCCGGTCGTGATGTTAGGTAAAATTTTATCCAATTCAGGGTTACACCACCAATTCCATAACAATCTAGCTGTTGAAGTAGAATTTCATTTGTGACAAAGTCAAAAGCTTTCGTCATATCGAAGAATATCATCAATAGCATTTATAATCATCTTTATTAGTTCGAAGCATGCTAGTGTAGTTGATTTATTTTTTTGAAAGCCAAGGTGTTAATTCTTTATGATATTGTTTTTGTTTAAAAATTTCAGAAGACGTTCTTGCATAGCCTTTTCAAATATTTTGGAAAAATTCAAATATTTTGGAAAAAATTGATAATATAGAAATAGGACGGTAGTTGCTTATGTCACTTTTTTCACCTTTTTTGTAAATCGGCTCCATTAGAGATAACTTCAGTTGTTGTGGAAATACACCTGTATCAAAAGAAAGATTTATTAGGAAGGCGGGAATAGGAGCTATTTCGTTTTTAAAACTAAATAACTTTAACATTAATTCCGTCATATCCTTCTGTCTTGGTATTTGTTAAGCTTATGAGTATATTATTTTTTTTTTTTTTTGGCATACGAGCAGACGAGCAGTCGGGCCACCTGATGGGAAGTGGTCACGACACCCATAGACGTTGAAATACCAGTGGTATCGCCGACGCGCTGCCTACCGTAAGACAAGGGTGTTAAGTCTTGTTTACCCAGTAAATACGCTGGCTACGGTGCCCTTCAAACCGGAACGCAGTAATGTTTTCACACTACTGCTTCGCGGCAGAAATAGCACCGCTGGTGGTATCCACCCAGACGGTCTCCTGTAAACAGGGACCTACCACCGTAAACAGGGGACCTACCACCGGTACAGGGACCTACCACCGGTCTTTATTTATTTCTGAAATCGTTACTGGATGCAGAAAAATGTTTTACATGGGTTGGGGAAGAATTTAGGAAATTACTACATGTTTTATTGAGTGCACATGCATTTAAAAAATTTTATAATAGTCACACGCGTTTGCAATACCTGTAGGACATTTATAACATTTTGGCCTAGTTTGATTAAATTAATTGTATTCTTATGAGCTCTACCCTTAGATTCAGCTTTGATTAGCTCCCATGAAGACTTTCCAACATTTCTGCTGTTTTTATTATATGTATGTAATTAATCTTTTAGATGTGCGACACAATTTTTAATATTTTGCGTAGATTGTATTTATTCTTGTCTTCTTCTGTATCCTTTCTTTGTTTAAGTATACCCAGCTATCGCTTAGTTAAACTACTGATTCTTAAACCTCTAGTTATCCATTTCTTATTATGTCTACAGGCTCTTTTTTTTCTTCACTAAAGGAAAGAATAAATTGTAGATTAGAAGAAAAGTTTGTTCTAATCTAAGTAGTTGATAATTTCGTTGAATGTGATGTTTTTAATATATTACAAAATCGTCTATGTTGCCGAATCATATTTTTCCTAAATTCCCAAAAATAAGATTTATTAAATTGCACATGCGTCCTAAAGGTAAAAATTGGCAGTTTCATGATCGGACAGATATTTTGACACAAGTGGTAGAATTTTCAATGTTACTTCATATGTGGTCAATACAGCTCGATCCACGTGTTGGCTCTTTAACATGATAAATTAAACTATTTAGAATATTATGAAACCTATCTTTCGATGAATTATTATATTCTAAAGTGTTAATATTTAGATCCCCGGATATCTTTTGTTTATATTGTGAGTTAGTTTTGCGAGTAAAATTTGAAATTTTTCGAAAATATGTCCAGGTTTGATTTTCGTGTCCGATAGAGGCAAATAACCGCAAACTTCAAAGTGTTCTGATTTCGATATATCTGAAATATAACTTATGATATTCCACTCAAGTTTTCTTTGCCATAATACAAACACCTTCCCTGTTTTTATTGACCAAAGAAACTAGCTAATTTAAAACCATTAATAATACAATTTTACTGTCGCTAATCTTAATAAAAGTTTATGTAAAAATAGAATATCAATTTCAATATATTTATTCTCCTTAGTTCGTCTCAGAGCAATTCCAAAATATCTTTTTAGAATTTATACCTGAAATATTTTGGTGCATTACAGTAAATATATTTAGATATTTATTTTTTCTAATTTATAAACGAAAGGCGTATATAAATATGCGTATATAGCACTTTAATAACAAAACATTTTCTTTTCACGTTTCTTCAGCAAATACTAAAGTTTTAATTTGCAACTTTAAAGAAACTAAAACTCTGAGTACTTTCGGCGTTAAAGCCTCAAACTTACGGCTAGAAGTTTATCAATTAATCCCATCTTTCGCTTTGGCAAAACAAGTTATTATTCAATAAGGAAAACATTTAAAGACTCTTAATGTTTTGAAAAGCTTTTAAAATTTTATATATATTTTTTATTTTAATAATGAGCTGAGAATGATGTTACCTAATGGTAAATGATACGCACTGACTATAAGTAAGACACGACAAATTCACTCACCACCCTGGGATGTTATGTTTAGTTTGTCAAGTGATTGCTGCGGTATCCTCTAGACCGAAATGTGGTAGTGCTTATACACTACTAATTTGCAGGAAATATATATTAGGTACTGCGGTAGTACTTCACAAAATTACGACCTGCATAACCTATAACATTTAATAAAGAAATTTACGACAGATCATTAAAAGAGAAATGTGTATATATAATGGTAAGATAAAACTATCATTATCATGTAAATTTTAAAGCGTAAATATTTAAAAACTGAGTATTATCAACATTTAACAACACTTTAACAAGTTGCACGTATGTTCCCGAAGGCAAAGTTTATTTAATATTTAAATAGAGTGCTTTTTTATTTATTGTATCATTTAAACATTGTTTTACACTTTACTTTAACAGCACATGTTTATATTTTCGTGTCAATACTATTTAATCAATAAACATTTGCAATATCATCGAATTGCACGTATTTATTACCAGATAATGTAATCGACTTGCCATCAGATCATTCGATGTAATCTAATTAAAGCGGACATCGCTTCCGCTAAATGCTGCGCTTTCGACAAATTGCTCTAATATTGGTTGCCTGCTATGACAATTGGCCGAGCCATTTCGAAGGTGTTTAATCACGTTATCAAATAGAAACATCTATGACTCCGGTCATAGTATTGACGTGGCAGACTGTAAAGTTTAGGATTATTAGAAGATAATTTTGTTTCAAAATTGATAAATGTGCTTCCAAAAATATCGTCTGAAAAAGTTGTGCACTCCGTGGGCTTAATGGTGTCATTACTCTTTTTCTGCCTTAAACATAATGTCTTATTTACAAAGTTCATTATAAAAACTACTAAAACTTCTCCCAAACTTCTTAATGAAATAGTCTTATGGATAAAACTTAGGTCGAGTGCCTTTGACCTAGTTTGGAATTTTTCTTAACAAATAAACTGTAACAATTCTGTTCGACTACCTAACGTAGTTTCTTATTTTTGTCATGTATAAGTATTTAGATCTCATTTGGTTAATCTATCATATATGTATATCTGAGTACAAAATAACATTGGCCCATTGGCGACTAAATGCCTCCGTAGCCTAGTGGTATAGGCGTGTGCCTTAGAAACCGGAGGTCGCAGGTTTGAATCCTGCGGGCACTCAGCAAATTTTGATTGTTGTTTCCTAGTTGCTTAGGGCAATTTGGGCCGATCACCCAATTGTCTAAAAAGTAAGATGATCCATGCGTCGGATGGGCATGTAAAAAGTCGGTCCACCCACCAATGCGCATTGGACCAGCGTGTGGGATACGGTCCAAAAACCTCCCTAACGGAAGGTGGTGTATTAGGGGAGGCCTACGTCCAGCAGTGGACTATCACAGGCAGATGATGAATTGGCAACTTGTTGGCAAGGTTTGATAGATCATCATCATCATCAGCCTGTGTTGATAGATACTTATTCCTAAGTTAATAACCAAAATTAAAAGATCAGACGCGTTACATACGGGTCAATCTACCCACCTGCTTCGCGCCCGTTGACAGGTACATAAGAGATAAAATATCAAACCCAGTTGTTACCTAAGGCAATGAAGGGATTCTGTCCAGAATCGAAAATATGTAGTAACCAGGTCAGATTCTGGTTCAGTGCGTAAGACATCCCCTAACTAATTGTGTAATAGCTTTCTTAATTTTAATGTCCCGATTTATTCATATTAATATTATCATAAGCAGCGTTTATCGAATCACGGACATAGGCCTTTTTTAATGAACGCCAAGACGACGGATCTCCTACTACTCGTTCCCAACCCGAACCGGCGACAGCACGGAGGTCGGCATCCTACCTAGCCAGAGGTCATCGAACACTTTAGCTTACTTTAACGATTTATTATTATGGTAATGGACCATAATAATATCCTATCAAGAAAACAGTCTGATTTAGTTAAAGCTTAAAAATAATTTCATATAAGAGATAGCCAAGTAAAACTTCAAGCTTTAATTCTTATTCTGAAGAAACAAACGAAGATAGCGTGTACCATGATTCCACTTCTTTTCGTCAAAGTAAAAGTGGAACATATCACAACACTTAAAGCTAGGCCTATTTAAATTTTCCGTTCTCTATTCTATTTCTATCATCCTTAACGAGTTTAATTACTATTCTTCTTTACTTGAAGTCAGCTTACTTAAGAATGACCATTGAATATGGAGAAGCATAAAATAAGGGAAACCTGTATAAAATGCACTTCTTATTTGCATTTTGATGAAAAAGAAATTATGTATTTATGTGTAACATTTTTTAAGTATTACTAAAAAAATGTTACACCGATAAAACGTAATTTTAGCATTGGGATTCACTTGGATATCTATTATCTGCTGCTATCATAACTCAAAAACCATTTTTAAATTGTAGTTTATAAGCTCAGTTAATTAAACACTACACTAACAGGATTATAAATATATTACATATTGAAAATGTCAAAAGAAAATTTAAGTCTTACTTTTCGTCAAACAGCCTGCGCTAGTGCAATTTCTGTAAAGCACTCCATTCAAAAGACTTCACGTGCGCTTTAATCAGATTATAACGGATGTTCTGATGGCAAGTCCATATTATCTACTCATGTTACATTTTTAGAGTTAATATTGTATTATGTAGGCAGTGTAACTGTCTCCATAGTGGTATGGTTTGGGCTTTAGAAATCGGAGATCGTGGGTTCAAGTCTTGCGGGGTCTCGATTATTTTTCTAAGTTGTTTCCTAGTTGGTTAGGGCAATGCGGGCTGATCGCCCGATTGCTTGTAAAATAAAATGATTCATGCGTCGAATGTAAAGAAATTAATATAATAATGAAATGTAACAAGTCGGTCTGTGCCTTATCTGTCTCCGGTCGTGTCGGTCTGCCTCCCCATCGGGTATAATAGAGTAGTGGCTGATCTCAAATATAGATCGACTGCCGTTGTCGTAATCGACTCGGAGGCTATTATTGTAGGATTTTTTACTGCTAGCGTATTATGCTTTAAGCTTCAACAACCTAATATAATCTTAAAAGTGTCCATTGACTAATGGTTACCACTGTTTTTAATTTTACCTTATAGTCCGGCGAAAAGTATGTAAAACCACGAATGTTTATGGTAGACATGGAATTTATCTACAACGGAACTAAAGTTTTATGGAAATAGTCGCTACGTTTAACGATTTTATTTTTTGTAGGAGCAAAAGCTTAGTTCATACTTTATTGATAAAATGTTTTTAACCCCGTTCTTCTATTGAAGTTTTGAAATTTAAATTAAAACTTTAGCTTAGAGAAAAGTCTAAGTACTAACGGGGTTGAAGCCACAAACTTACAACTGAAAGTTTATCAATTATTTCCAACTTTCGGCTATGCAAAAACCGTTTCATATAATGTTATCTGTTTTCATGAGTCGCTAAAGGATTGGTAGTAAATTTATTAAGACAGCAGTAAAAAGAATGAGACGTTGCTAAGAATCTTAGACACATAAAACATATTGAAGGTGAATAGTTGCTTTTAACTTGATTTTCAACAAAAGTTTTTGATCAATATTATTAATATTGCACGTATGTTTTTTTTCGAATCAATAAAAGCGATTTACCTCAAATTGTTCAACATTATAGTTGCTAGATCAGAGGATAAGGCGATGGATATTGTAAAACTTTTATTTACGACACGATTTCTTATGATATAGAATATTCAGTATTTTAAATAAGACATTTTAAACAAACATTTCATTAAAATTATAAAGAATACTTTATTGTGTTAACATTTATAAATTTATTTAATGACACTTTGATTTATATTGCGAGAATCAAACGTTGACTTTTTCGTATTACATAGCTTTGTAATTAGAAGCAATGATTGTTAGATACTAGCGAAAAATAATTAAATGATACTTTTTAATTATTGTGATCAAGTTTTATTTTAAATCTTTAAGAATACTACAAGATTTTTAATAAAATCGTGCTTGAGACAATTTTTGATTAAGTGGCTTTTGACCTGGTTGTAGTTTAAAAAAAGACCAATACCGTATTTTTTGAACTCCATAATCAAGTTGTGATATTTTTTGATAGATCCACTATTTTGAATAAATAGCCATGTTTCAGTTTATGGTATATATAGATAAGGTAAACTAAAAGAACTTGCTAGTGAACTAGTAAGTATTTTATATAACTGCGTGTTCAAAAACATTTAAGTTTAACCCTTTATTAAATGTACAACATTTTGATCTAGGCTGCACACAACATAGGAATAGTGTCTTGTTAAATTAAAAATAACAAAGAAAGAATTATATTTAACTTTTTATTAATATAGCAGAATAGTTCTGTTTAATACTGAAAGCAATTTTGTGACATCGTGCGCCTGTGGCCGATACTAGAAGATAGAGTAGGTACAGGATCTTTCACATGTCACTCTGATCACACGTCATTCTGATACACATTTTAATAAAACATGGAATAACACAAAATACTTGACAGTTTTTTAGAGAAAACTGTTAAAACGGAAAATTGTAATAAATATAAACTAAGCTTCTTAACAGTCTTTTGTTACAAGCGTATTTTTCTTTTAACAACTAAACTAAATCCTGCATGTTTAGTAACATACGAATTATTGTCTACTATTATTTATAACTTTAAAGGAGATGCGAATGAAAATTTTATAGTATTTTCAATATTCTGGTTTCCATGAAAAAGTATTAAACCATCCGGTTTCGATGAATTATGAAAACAATTTTCTGCGTTTAAAGCCTTGATGTATGCCATTTCAGTATGGCATAAAAACTGTGGTTCGAATATATATATATATATATAGTTAGATTGTATTGACAAGAATATTAAATGTGAATTAATGTATTGGACGACTGAGTTCAAACAACATGTCCTTTTTTGTTGTATAAATTTAAGAACTTACTGCTTATGTGGCGTAAGCGTAAGCTTCAAATGTAAGGTGAGTAACGCCGGAATCACACCAAATCTTACCACCATTTTATTTCTAAAAGGCGAGGTCAGAGAAACAATAGACTTCCCAAAGTCTTTTGCCTGGAGAAATGGACTTAAATATTTAGACCCTTCACCATAAAAGTCTCAGCCTCTAGCAGCGAATTTGATGTTTGGCAACGTATCAGTCGAGAAAACGATTATACCATACTGAGCCTCTTTATACACCTACCACCTTACACTACCCACCCCTAGGCGTAACCCATATTACTATTACGACCGGGCGAAACCGTGTGGCCGTCGAGTCGCAATAGGAATAGGGTCAAGTAATATTACACTGCTCTCCCCCTGGAACTTCACCATGGCTGCGATGACCGGAAAGGGCGACACACCACACCTTTGACCAACTCGCAACCAACTTATCACAGCCACAGCACATAACGTCTTTGGAGCAGCCTTCTTCTTAATGAACGTCAGGCTTCTTACTTCTTCTTAGCTTCCCTGCGGCTGCACTAGACTGCAGGTACTAAACCCAACCGCTACGAGTTTTAACCTGTCGGGATGACATATTGATAAAAAGTTTTAAGAACTATTTTTTTTTGCCATTTGTGCGTATTAACAATAAACATATTTTTAAAGTTTTTTTTGACTACGTCACTATGACTTGTTTATTGGTAAGTGCCGTAGCCGTAAAACGTGAGATGATGTGTTTCGTTTGCCCAGTAATTACGTTAGCCACGGTATCCTTCAAACCGGAAGACAGAAATATTTTCTCACGAAAGAAATAGATACCGTGGAAGTCATAACACCTACCCTAGATATATTCTAGTAAAAAGACCTCTAAGGCGCTGGCAAGGTGCTACAAGTCTGTTGTTATTGCAAACCTGCTTGACATATTGAAGGTTACCTTTTAGTTTTAGTTTTACAGTATCTTTGTATCAAACTTTAACCTCAACGGTACCTATCTAAGGTAAATTGTGGTGTGAATTTCAGGGAGATAAATTATTTATGAGTGGTTTCATTTCTTGTACCCTATATTAATTCATCATCATCATCATAATCATCATCATCATCATCATCAGCCCGTGTCAGTACACTGCTGGACGTAGGCAATCCCTTATGCGCGCATTATTCATTAGGGGGTTTTGGACCGTATCGAACCACGCTGGTCTAATGCGGGTTGGTGCGTGGACCAACTTTTTACATGCCTATCCTACGCCTTGACCGCCCCAATCGCCCTAACCAACTAGTAAACAACAAAGAAAAATTGTTGAGTCCCGCAGGATTCGAACCCGCAACCTCTGGTTTCTATAGCACGCCAAGTTACTTTCGCATAATATTAGTATAGATTTTATGCGCGAGTATTTTTCTATATCTTTTTGTTTTGTCTTTATTGTGTTAGTCCACTGTTTTGGAATGCGAACACTAATAATAAAATTATAACAAAATATTTACGGTCTACGGTTTAAGCAAAGTTTTAAAATTTTAATTTGAAATTTTGCAAAAACAAAACTCTCAGTACCTTCTGCGTTAAAGCCACAAACTCGCGACTGAAAGTTTTTCAATTATTTCCTCCTTTCGGCTTTGCAAAACACGTTATTATATAAGGAAGAGAAAACGTTTAACAGGGTTTTAAAGTTTGAAACAAATTTTTGGTTTGTTTTTTTTGTAAATGCTGTAGTACAGTTAGAAAAAGTAGTAAGTATATACGTTGTAACTTAGATAGGCATCTTACACTAATAAAAAATTCCTCAAACTAATATGAGATGGAATATGAAAAAAAGTTTAATGTCAAATTTAATTTGCATAAAAACTTCTATAATGAATAATATGAATCAACACTTACAGATTAAAAATACGTACAAGAACTCGCTTGCTACTCCGTAAATGTCTGCTGAAACCAACTTAAAGTGCAAAAATTTACCATTAATGTGTCATTAGTCTCATGCGCTGTGTAAAGTATTGATAGCTGAACAAAAAAGAAAAACCTCAAATGCAAAAACACTAGTTTACGTATGCGAAGCCGGGCAGGCTGCTGTATACACATATAGAAATGACATCTCGAATAGAGAGATATAAAGTTCTAGATAAATTATGAGTACGGCCTACCGCTTATAAACTAAAAAGACTATTACAAAAATGAGTTATTCATTCAATTACGTTAAAAAAACTTTATTTTTTCGGTTCACGAATTAAATTCGCCTATTTATATAAATTCAACAAAACTAAAGTAAGTTAAGCGACCGTGTAAAGTGTCTTGCCTTTGAATAATTTATTATCGTGGGACATTATTGTAACTCGAATTGCTCATTTTGAGTTATCTCGCCTAAAGTCCTCAAAAGTTATTACTGAATAATTTTAAGTCTCCAAAGTTTTTTACCTAAACGAGGGTAACGATCGAGATGGGTCGCGCAAAATTAAAACGTAATATAAGTTAGTAGCTGTACCACTTTGATAACTATTTTATCGCGGCACCGGAATAAATGTGCTTTTTAACGAGTTATTTTTGAAGAGAGAGCTTATTAGACGTGTTAGGCATTTTTAGATTAAAGCACCATTAATTTTTTTTACAAGCGATAATGCCTATGCATACTTGTCTTCGTAGGGGTAAACAGGAGTTATGCACGACTGCATCATAAAACTACTTTTTCTGACATAAGATAAGTTACATGACGTTTCGACTTTTAGCCAGAGCTTGACTTCCGGAGCACATCTGCAGAGGGGATAAACGGAATGCCTCCTCAGGGTTTCACATGATGTAGACGTGCTTCGTACCTTGAGCCGCTCTAACGAACCGCTCTTCCGGGCAGCTTGCACACTATTGAGACAGGAGGGAGATTTCCAACCCTGTCCGATGTCCCCTCCTCCCAGAGGTTTCCAAAGCGGCGGATAGCGTGGGAGCAGGCACAGTATCAACATCTGTTCCGCTATTTCCTGACACTCCTCGTAAGCCCTTCTCTTGCCGGCCGCCCAGGGGCTCAGTGTCAGGGGTGAAGGTTGCGCGCGTACGCCACTCTTCGACGGCCTGGCCTTTTTCTGCGGATAGCCAGGGTGCTGATAGCCTCCTTGTCTCTTTCTGCGGCTTCCTTCCGGGCCATCACGTCCTCGTAGAACCAGGAGCGCCTGACTTGCCTCACATCCTGCACTACGGAAAGGTCGTGCCCCACGACACTACGCAGCTCTTGGCGTTGCTCAACCCAGGCTGGGCACTCCTCCAGCGGGTGCTGAGGTCTCTTCCGCGTATACGCCCCAGTGGTGGCACTCCTCTGTAGGCTCCCTACCAGCCACGCGGCACAGGTACCTCCCGAAACGGCCGTGTCCCGAGAGAACCTGCGTCGCGCGGAATTTTAGGGATCCGTGTCCTCTTTCTAGCCACTACTTTAGAACGGGGTGTATGGCCTTCACTGTTCGACGGCCGGCGCCCGGGTGCTCTAGCCGCAGCTCCAAATCCTAGATTGCAAGGGAGTGCAATTCATCTCTGCACCCCCTTATTTTCTATAGACAGCTTGGAGAAACCTCTACGGCTGGCCTTAGTCCTCAGGCTGGCCAGGTTGCTCTTACCTAATTTAATGATGATGAGGTAATTATTTTAGTAAATACGTAATAATAACGTAACAGGCAACATAATGATATCTGTAAAATAAGCCAAACCTGAGATAAAAATATCCAAAAGAATTCAAATTGAAAAGAGGAGAAAATTGGAAGAATAAATATCATCGTATATTTCATATTCCGCTCGACGTTGAAAAAATCCTGTGACCATCCGGTTCCGTTGAATTATTAAAACCATTTCCGCCTTCGATGCCGCGAAGTTTGATATTCCACAACGGTGTTATGTATACGGCTACAAGCTCCAACGTAGATAGCTTTTCCAAAAATATCAATAATAGAGATATTTGTTGTTGGTTTTTTTCTTTCTTATCAAAGTATTTTATATTTTACGAACGGAATCAATTACGGAACTCTTAATGTGATTTAGTATCGCAATAACTTCTAGTTCTAGTTCGTAGTTTAGATGAATTATTCTTTATTGGTTATTAGATAAGAGCTTATTATTGAATAGGGTTAGGACAATATCTAATAAGTTGTTAAGCAAAAGCTTTCAACTATGCGACTGGTTATACGGTTATATAGTTAGACTGGTTAGACTGGTTATATAGTTTGAGTAATTAATAATAAGCAATTGTAAAGTCGAACATAAGAGTACCTTACTTTTTGGCGCTCATTCAAACTGATATAAAAATTTATTAACGTTATTTATTATCTGCATTATTTTTATTTGTATTTATTGTTTAGCATTTATATATTGTTGTCTATTTCGTAAATGCCCTTATCTGTTGTTTTTAGTAAACCATTTATAACAAAGAAATAGGCTGATTTTGGACGAGTTAATTTATTTACTTTAGTTAACGGTCATGGCAGGGCAAAACTATGGGAATATTTTAGTTTTTACAGGAATATTTTAGTTTTTACAATTATTTAAGGTTTCGCAGTAAAAGTTAAAACATTTATTCATACCCACTCTCATTTATAACAACAGAATTAGCTAACAACTACATGACTTGTTACCTAAGTTACAGCTGAATTATTTTTAATAAAAACGTGGTGAGGACCAATTATGGATTAATTTGTGTTCAAATAGCCAGTGCAATTTACTAAAAGCACAGCAATAACTGACATGCCATGTTCACTTTTAACTAGATTACTGTGGTTATACCACGGCAAATCGAATACAATTAGCAGTGGATATCTCCAAATTAACAATATTATGCAATACCTTTTGATTTAATAGAATAGTATGAATATCATAACAAAATAAATATTCTTTGCCAAACGTTACGTCCCTTATTAGACTTTAAAACATTGTTGAATAATTGCGTTCATCGATATATAAACAAAAAAAAAACGTGGAAAAATCATATGTGTCATCTAATTGTGTTTAGAAAATGTATGATTCATTTAAAACAAAACACTCAAAGAACAGTGAAAGTCAATTTATACCCAAAAAACCGTCTACTGGAGTAAAAACTTTACATTTCAATAAAATTAATAACGTAACGTTTTTTCTGAGTAAATACAGTTTCGTTGAATATTTTATTAGTTAACAACGCTGCGTTTCAATATTTTTCTAACGAATGCCAGTAACCAAATACATGCACTGATTGTCAGCACTGAAAGTACATATGGATGTTATTTATAAATTCTAACGTTGATGCTTTGGCTTTGGCTAATTCTCATCATTATTTTTATCATATCAGCCATAGGCCTCCCCTACTGCACGCCAACACTTTCGGTCTTGGCTTTTCATCCAGCCACACTGACATCACATATACATCATCAGCCTTTGTCACTCTTGTGCAAGGCTCCCCTAATACCCCGTATCCATTGGGGTTTGACCGATCTCACCACGGTGGTCAATGCTGGTTGGTACGGCGATGACTTTTACATGCCATCCGCATGGATCATCTTACTTTCAGACAATTGTGATGGATCCAATTGCCAACAACATGGAAACAACAATGAAATTGTTAGCGTCCGCAGGATTCGAACTTAACCTCCGGTTTCATAGAACCGCCATAACCACACCAGGCACACGGCTAAACGAAGGTACTATTACAAATGGAAAGCTCCTACATTAGTTGCCGTCTCACCTGAGAAGTAAAAACATTTTCAGCAATTCTACGTCTTGATTTAGACGCTCAATGTCACATCATTTATTTGCATCCGGTAAACTAGATTTTACTATTTTGAGGATCAAAATTGCTAATGGTACTTCAGAGATCGAGCATGTTAACACTTTAAATTTTACAGTCAAGTCGAGAATCCGAATGGTAACGTTTCAAATGGTCATCACGGAGTTAAGAGAACGGTGGCTCATGAGTTTCAAATGAAAATGATAACATGCATTCGTATGCAGAATAGCTGCAAGAGAAGTCAATCTTTCTAAATTATAACTATTGTAATTATAACTGAATGTATTTAAAAATCTAATACGAAAATATTTAATATTGCAGTCGCACAGATAACAATAAATAGATATTTTATCTAAGTTTATGTAGGGGTCAAAGATGGCGGGAAGTTATTTTCACTAAGCAGCAATGTTGAACATAACTATTTACGCGGAAAGAGGACGAAATCGAATGGGGTAAGTTTAAATGGTTATCCGATCGGATTTATGAAGGAAACGCTCCATGGGCTTGTTTACATCGTGCTGTGGATGCGGGGGCATATTAACAAGAATGATGGCGGTCGCAACGATTCCTTTCGACCAATATTACCTTGCTGTCGTTATTTATGATTATCGTAACGTACAGCTAATATCGGGGACATAGATTGGAAATAAACATTAACGGGATGTCTATTTGTGCGAATAAAAAATTGGCAATACTTAATATTGTCTTAGGACCTCTATATACACTGCTTTAGCTTTTCTTTTCTTTTAATAGTCCACCGCTGAACATAGGCCTCCTCTTATACATTCCTATCCATTAGAGGGTTTTGGATCGTATCCCACCACGCTGGTCCAATGCGGGTTGGTGGTTGGACCGACTTTTTACATGCCCATCCGACGCATGGATCGTCTTACTTTTCAGACAATTGGGTGATCGGCCCAAATTGACCTAACCAACTAGGAAACAACAACGAAAATTTGTTGAGCACCCGCAGGATTCGAACCCACGACCTCCGGTTTCTAAAGCTCTTGCCACTAGGCTAAGGAGGCAGTTTAATTTATTCTTAATATCATGACATTATAATCATTTAAAACTACGATGTGGTTCTACGAAATAAATATAAAATAATGTAAGTAAATATAAAATAAATAATTATGTGTCACATTTTCTACATGCATTCTGTATAATTTTTTGGCATTTTTTTTATATAAAGGGTAAACTTCTTCTTAACTGAATATAAAAGTACCATAGCTTCTGATTATTTTGTCATTTACATGTTAAAGAATAGCAGAAACTTGTTTTACTAATGTGAAGGTGGTGTTAGTGTTTACATTTCGTGCCAAGACTCCACAACTACTCAACGTATGCGAGCATTGTAGTAAGTAACCTAATAGCATCATATCTAGCTCGGGGCTTCATTATGTTATTTGCGTAATTGCCAGAGTTATTATTAGCTTAAAAGGAAACGAGCGACTTACAACTTTAAAGTTATCTGTACAATCCATTAAAAGCGGTGAAAATTATATGTAATGTAACTGTTTTATAAATCACGTTAATAAACGGTGGTCGTGGGTTTGACCCGCGGGGGCTTAACCAATCTTCATTGTTGTTTCCTACTTGGTGAGGGCCATTCGGGCCGATCACCCAATTATCTGGAAAGTGAGATGATTCATGCGTCGGAGGGGCATGTAGAAAGTCGGTCGACCCACAGACCATCACTAGACCAGCGTGGTTGGATGCGGTCCAAAAACCCCCCAATGTAGAAGGCATCCATTAGGGGAGGTCTACGTCCAGCAGTGGATTAACGCAAGCTAATGATGATGATGTCTTTAAGCATAATCCTGTTATTATGTTGTTACACGTATTTATACCTAAAATTATTAGTTTATAAAGTTTTTATAATAAAAAACATGCAATAATTATGTAAAAATTAAAGGTAAACAGGTAAAATTTTAACAAAAAAATATGACCGATTTCAAACAGTATATAACCTATTGCCTCGCGATTTCTGCCAACGCATTTTAAATTTCCTATATCTCGAAAGGTATTAATGTTATCAAAATATCATTTTTAATACGTTTTATGTACATAGAATGATTTTTTCTCAATGCAATACATTTTATGTAAACATAAACTGTACGGTAAAGGGAGATATATTGGTGATATAAGTAATGTGGTGATAGTTTTTAAAACACTTTTGTATGACCGCATTAGCGAATTGCTTTGTTCGCCAAACGCTGAGACAAATTACCGGAGCGAATGAAAAGGTTTTATACCGTTTACACTTGTAACAATTCGCTAACGCGGTCATACAAAAGTGTTTTAAAAACTATCACCACATTACTTATATCACCAATATATCTCCCTTTACCGTACAGTTTATGTTTACATAAAATGTATTGCATTGAGAAAAAATCATTCTACGTACATAAAACGTATTAATAATGATATTTTGATAACATTACCCTATTATCTTTTTTTTTTCACTCGGACGTTATGCTTCCAGACTCTTGTCTTTGGTAAGCTTTATCTAACACAGAATTCGCGGGAAGCTCCCGTCCCCACGAACTAGATGGCCAACATTTTTTTTTGCTCTAAATGAGGGCCACACGTACAGAAGGTACGTGGGTTAGGCATTTGTTTAATTCTCCTAAGGATCGTCGACGACCGGTTTACGCACCGGGACGACGACGGTCTGGCGACTGTATAAATCGGTGGCTGGAGGCGGTGAGAACCGCCCTGGAACGCAGGTGTATCTAGTGTACGCGGTTTGTGTGTTTCGCTGTGCTGGTGAGGGCGAATAACAGGTGATTGTTTGCTATCCTTACTCGTGTGGTATGCAGGATCTGATGTCGGGACCCTCGTTGGGTCCGGAGTATTATCTTAAATAAGCTTTGAATATGACTGATTAATTTTTTTAAATGATTAGATTAAAATGCTTATTACGGATTGTTTTTAAAAGATAGATATATGCTCTTACGCACTTTATTATAGGCCAATTCAAGTAGCGCAATTATGTACGTAGTTTAAGTCTATCTCATATAGTTGAGCCAGCGTCAGCATATTAATTGCGCGACGTTGTGATTTTGACGTAAATATTTTTTATTTCTTAAAAAGGATCAAATGACAACCAATATCTATAATTTGCAAAAATAATGAACGAAATCTGAGCACTAGAAGCGGAGCAATGTGGTAATCTATAATAATAACATACATTCCAATTCAGAACCATCTATTTTGTTATTCTAAGCTTCTATTTATGAATAAATTATTAATTTGATACATTATTTATGTCCATTCATTAATTAATATATAGTCCATCAAATATTTATTATTCAGATATCCAGGCCAGTGGGATATTTCGCACTGACTTTAAGCACACTATTGTCATGAAAAAAAAATGCCCGGTTTCGCTTTAATTTTACGCCATTATGCACTTCTGTTACTGACATTAAAATGTGAAAATTTCCATTTGAAAAAACGTATACTGTTGAGCAAATCCATGTGGCTATGGCGTAAGTATAAAGCCTTCCTATTTCGTTATCTCGTTCGGTACACAATAGATGACTACTGTTAAGTCAGCCGTTACGGACGTTTAGCCTGTTAAGGGACGTTTGGATATCTCTAGAGGAGGCCTTCACCTTCGAATAACAAGGCGTTCTTGCTAGTACAATAACACGAATATATAACATTTAAGGTAGTATATTTTTAATAGAACAGAATAATAAGATAATATAATTAATATATGACATATAATTAATAGACAGTTAAGGATAGTATTTTATTGTTAATATTGTATAGTGTAAATTGTGTTTTATTTCTTATTTTTTTTTTAACTTAATCTTTAAAATCTTAAACTTTTTGTAAGTTGCTCGTTATGATTATGCAGTGGCAGCCGAGATGGCTGACCCGGCCATTTTCGCTTGCCGACTAGCTCGCCTATTGTGGCAACTATAGCAGAACGAAAGATTTCGATATAGTTGCAACGCCTTTACTTATATGCAAGTAGATTATCGTAATGATGTAACTGCAAAGATGGTTGATCCAGGTTTATAGTATAGGTTTCAGATTTTTAGGGCCAGTTGTTTATAAAACCCCACCGATTCTTCTTTTGATCTAAAGTCAGTCAATATTCAACTGATATGTCAGAAAAAAGAGAACTTATAAGGAAGTTTCAAATGTTTGTGGCAGTTTTAACGTATACTAAATAGAAATGTATTTTGAATAGTTATGGCTTTAAAATATTTGTATAAACGGCAAAGTTAGTTTAGTGTGATGAAAGAAAATAAAAGGGGTAATCATCTATATAACACAGCATTTGAGTAAGATTCACGACACGATACACGACACATAAGTTACTCAAAACGACATTACCTGAAAATGTTCCGAAGGCCGCTTGAGCACTTCGGATACAATACTTTACAACTGAAAAGAAATTACGTAAGTTCTTCTAAAGAAACAAAAGACTCCTCAATAAGTTTCTATTAATAAATAATATTCTAAATAGAAAATATTTATTTCTTGTGTTGATTACATTCATTATAAAAATCCGAAAATAACACGGACGAAGCCGTCGGCGTGCTGCTTTTCTTAAATGAATTGTCAAAAACTCATTATGGTCTTAACAGTAGCTAAAATGACGTTGGTTATAAACTTACAAAGAAACTTCTCGCCAAAAGAAAAACACAACTCAAGACAACGATTTGCTCAACACTTCACATTTTCACGAACAAAGGCGTAAAATTTATCTAACTAAAGTTTTTACGACGGTATAAATAACTCTATGATAATTGGATGTCGTAAACAAAGTAATGAGTCACTCATTTCCCGACATACAGCGTATAACATAATTCAGTACGTAAATCAGTACTCTTTGTGTGAATATGAGAGCGACACTTTAACTTGTCTACGCAGCACTTACGTAAATGAGTCAGTATTCAAATATAAAAAAAAGTTCATTCAGAATATTCCTTTTGAGCACACGTACTCTTCAAATTTATGATTTTTAGAAGTGAATTCATGTTTACGGGCCTTCAAGCCGTTACATTATTTTATATTATTTACTTTTTACAGATTTTTTAACACCGGATTAGTAAGCTGAAGTGGTAGTGGGCCGGTCATTTAAGGCGTAGAACTGACGACCGCTGGAGTCGGAAAGTTCTGGAGTGGAGATCGAGGCTCCAGTGATGACATTCACAAAGTGACCGGTGTGGGCTGGATGAGTATAGCCCAAGGTCGGAAGCGGTAATGTGCATTAGGGGAGGCCTACATCCAGCAGTGGACTGAAAGTTATTATGGCTGGATATAATAAGTTTCACATAAGGTCACTTTGTGAATATCGTCACTGCATCTTGCCGCGTTACAGCGTCCACCACACTGGTCCAAAACCCCTAATGGAGGAGGTGTGTACTAGGGGAGGCCTATGTCCAGCGGTGGACATACACAAGCTGATGATGAAATTATGAATACTATATTCATTTGAATTACTTTTAAATAAGCCAGCTTGCTTGCTTTATTTTTGTAAATTACTTCTAAAGTAAATTTTTACTTCTCATGTTTGAGTTGTCTCTTCTCGGCCAGACTTAATTATGTTCAATTTTTATCTGATTTGTGTTAACAGCTTTTTATGTAATCTTTATGTTAAAAAAATAAACAGAGCTGTTATTAATATAGTCATTAATTTATTATTATTATAACAAACTACAGCTTATTTGAACTTTGCAAAAATCAGTCGTATTTATATATTTGACTTGAAAACCGTAGATAGTGGCTTTATTGCAACTACCTAAAAATGCAAATATGTTTTAATGTATCTAATATTGTTTCTATGTTGCGTGGTTAATATGGTTAATATTACTAGTACCAACCATCAAAAACACAGTCATAATAATTTATGATCTATAATAATTATAGATTATTGAAATGTTAAACGAACTTTTTCGCGGAAAAAATTCCAGTTGGATAAGTTTAAATGGTTATCCAATTGAATTTAAATAGGCGGTGCTCGGTAGGTTTATTCTGAAATCAGAACGATATTAACAAGATTTATGGCTGTTGCTGTAAATCCTCTTGATCAGTATTTCTTCTTTTATGCTATTTATGAATAGGGTATAAATAAATATAATGGTAGGGTGTATGCACTTTCAGATACTTTTTATTTTGTTTTACATGTTACCTAACGCAGTGTTTCAGATAGTGCACTAGATATGCTTAAGTTGCCTCTCTATTGTTCGTTTAACAGACATTGTGTGTACCTTGGAATGTAAAATGTAACCCTAATAAGATCGCTCTTTTTTCTGTCTGTCTATGCGTGTTTATAGGTTTTTAAGCGATGAGAATAATAAAACATGATAATGAACGCTAACCTCTGCTAGGTGATAAAAGTAAGAAGAGTTATTATAAATACTTTATTGGTATGTAATGTTAAATATAGAAAGTGATTTGCTTTTAAATTACATTGTAGTAAATACAAGTAATAATGTAATTATAAACCATCAACTAAAAAAGAATTCCAAAATCTGAACCTGTCTTAATGGATATGTATTTACACGCTTTTCAAAATAAAACGTCAAATAAATTTCTTCGCGCTGATTTCGATTATGGAGCAGATCCTTACAAGGGAACAGAAAACTGCGCACGAAATGTAGGTGCACACGTGTATGTGCACAAATGTTCCTTCACTCTTATAATCTTATTGAACGGATAACCGTAACGACTGAAGGCAGATCAAGTCCAAGACCGACGTTTTACATTTCCTTTCGGTGAACCTATCATCTTACATTACAAGCAATCGGGTGATCAACCCGCATTGCCCTAACTAGACTAGAAAACAAGAATAAAAAGATACGGAGTCCTCGTAGAATTCGATCCCACGACTTCCGGTTCTAAAGTGCAAATCGATAGGATTTACTGGGCTACGATTTTTCTTCTTGTCTAATCAAAGTATTTTTCACCATTTTTTATTGTGAATAACGCAATGTTTTATAAAAAGCTTATTTCCAGTTAAATTTTTTCTGTATACGTTTTTAGTAAAGCGCGTGACCACGTATTCGCTAAGAAAGCAATGTTTTTGTTTATACGACACGACACTCGGTGTAAAATAAATAAAATATCAATTTCAAAATTCCTCACCATAATAAAATATGGATGGAATGTATTTTGCAGTAAAACTGTAACAACAGCCGAAATAATAAACGAAGAAGATAGTTGCAGACATATAGAACTATACACCGATTAAAAAAAATGACTCAGAAAGTAAATGTTATCATTACCTTTTTAATCGGGTTTGAAAAAAAAAACAGCAAACCCTTTTGTTTGACATAAAATGCAACGGGAATGTACGTACTCATTGTTAATCGAATGCAATTAATCGAATTCTTAATCGAAAACAAGGACTCCTGTCCTATATAACGCAAATTGAATCGAAGTGAAATTTGTAAGATTTAGGTTTTTCGATTATCATGTCTTTCGTGCGTGTATGCTGTTTCTGAAAAATCTAATACCTAATTATAATATAGTTATGACGATCCGGAAGTGATCGGGAAAACTTTACCTTGCCATAAGGAATGTGAGTTTGATTCGGATCATGTAAATCTATTGTGCCTTGAAGGGTATGTTTCTGTATTTTTAAAGAGCGAAAAACTTTTGAGTGATTTGGTAGTTAAATATTTAGGGTTTACGTAAAATTATATAAGTAATAATTATTAAACTATTGTTTTCTTAATGGAAACAAAAGCAGGCACGTAGAATAAATCTTTAGTAAATATGTCAAGAAGTTACCGCAATGTGCTTAAGGAGGGTATGCTTATGTATGGTCCTCGTAAACTGTGATTAATGTGATAACAAAGTGATCCATTAGCTTGGTATGGAGCAAAATATTTACATGAAATGTAATGTAATTAAGTATACATGAAATAAATATGTTTGTAATTAACCTATACTAATGTTATTAAAGGAAACGATTTTTGGTTATGAATGTTAATTTTACGTATAAAGCTATATATTCCCTATCTTTTTTTTTTGTAATTGTATTTGTATTAATTTTACAATGTATTTTTTTTAGAAATTAATGAAAGGTGATTTTACCTTGATAATTGTATTAAAGTTGTTTTTGTCGGTTAAATGTATTTTTTCTTTCCACAAAAACATTTGTCAATGTTAGCCACATATTTTTGCATGATATGTTTACCTGTAATTGATTGTGCATTTAAGAATACTAATTTGTATTTCTCTATATTCATGTGTTTGTATTAAGTGTAACAATTGTTGGTGAACTAAATAAATAAAAAATAAATAAAGAAACTGTTAAAATCTAGGATAAAAGTTTATTTAGAAGTCATCTCTGCTGGAATTAAAATGATGAAATTTTGTGTCTAGATACTGGAAACAAGCCATAAGTGGTGTTCTTGCAACAATTTTTAAAGTTTCAAACTGTACGGGTATGAACTAGGGGTTTAAACGGGAATGAAAGTCCATATATGAATTCGTCATCGTCGAAGTAAAAGCCATAAAAATTTAATCGGCACATACAATAAGAACAACTTATTTGTAATATTCTCCTATTCCACATGGACGTAGTAGTGGGTAACAGCTATAGTTTGTAATAATTTTTAAACTAAATACATGACGCGAAAATTATTTAAACTTTATAAAGCGATCTTAAATCAAACATCTATAACCATTGGACGACATTGAAAACAAAATTGTTTATAAGATTTAAAATAGCCCGCCATCTTGTGTCTACAATTGATATAATTATAATGATTAATTCAAGAAAAAAATCGATAAATATAATTTTATTCTCATAAGACACTGGCGGCTGCCAACTTGTTGCACATCTCGATTTGATTCCCATTGTAGAACTTCCTTCATATTTTAAGACATTTGCTTCAATCTACCTAAAAAGAACGTGACCTACCACCCCCATTGCATTAAAACTAATGTTAACATATAAAGAAAATAATAAAATTGTTTTTTCATGCAATCCGACTCTCATCTAAGGTGTCAGTAAGGTGATTTAACTTCCACCTAAAAACTGTTTATTCGTCTGCTAGATGATAGTCAAAATAATGAAAATGATCAGATTTTATGTGATTCTTAAATAATATAGAATATTAAATAAAAATGAAATTAAAAATCAATTTGAAACTGCAGCATTTACACGAGCTTAGTGCTTCTAAGCACTCCAGTTATCGCAGGTGATAAAAGTTAGAAGTTTATCGTCGAGGCTGCGACGGAATACTAACGGGAAAAATGCTAGTACGAAAATGTCACGTGCGAACAAATTGCACATTTTCTATCTTAAAATGAATTGATTGGTTTCAGTCTCCTTCTAATGCGTCACCTAGGGGCTATGGGAGTCAAGAGATGGCAGCACCAGCTCCGCTGCCTACATCGTGTTCGCCACGGAATAACGAATTTTTAAATTTTTCTTCAATAACTTGCTTTTTAAGCCTGTGACATGTGTCAACCGCTTCCGTAGCCTAGTAATAGTTTTTAAAAGGGGTCACGCGTTAGTATTCTTTTTTTTTGGCGTTGGGAGAATCAAGCTTATCGATTCCCTGCCACCAGAATGACTCCTCACCCCAGCAGCAGGGATATGTAGGGCTTTCCGGATCAAGATAGAGCGGCCGGTATACCTGCTAAAAAAGCCAACGGTTGCTCCTTTCTCACGTCGCTGTAGTCGGGGCCGCGGGCGCTGATGACAGTTTTCGGTGACCCCGGCGCGACGTGACCCTCGCGGGCCTCTTCTCTACGAGTGTGTTGGGCCACCCGGACCGTCACTTTAGTTGCCGTGCTTGTGTACCGTTCTCTGGGCGGCGGGCACCCTCTTGCCGGCCACCCAGGGGCTCAGTGTCAGGGGAAGGTTGCGCGCGTACGCCAATCTTCTGCGCCCTGGCCTTCTTCTGCGGATAGCCAAAACGCTGTCTCTTTCCGCGGCTTTTCAGAATCGGGATTTTCAAAACGCAAGGGTGACGTCCCACGGCCTTTCGCTCTCTAACATCCTGTGCACTACTGCAGGAAGCGAAAGGTCGTGCCCCACGAGCGCGTTCGTATCTTGCATGAACTCAACTACTTTTCTAAGTTGTTTCCTAGACATGCGGACAATACGGACAGGTCACCCAATTATCGTATTTTATTTAATAAATTTGGGATAGGCATTTAAAAAGTCGGTCGGTCTCTCTTTGGTTATGTCGGTTATCTCATCGTCATCTATCCCATCGGAATATTAGCCTGCTCGTACACTTGTGCACTATAAAATCTTCTACGTAGTTGGCTGAACTCTATTATAGATCGGCCGCCGTAGTCGGAATAGACTAGGAGGACATTTGTATTCAATTGTTATTTTAGTTTTTATTATTTCCTCTGATTTAACTATACATGAATGAATGATAGAATGACTGTTGTGTCCCATTTCTGAGCAAAAACCTCCCTGAACTATAAAATATTATTTTTTGCTAATCTCTAATATAGATCGGCCGCTGTAGTCGAAATCGACTAGGAGGATAGTTTTAATATTTTTTTTATTTTAGTTTTTACATTTTCCTTTGTTTCAACTATACATGAATAAAGGACAACTTACTGCACTGCAACTTATATTCATAATTCTAAAAATTAAAATCGTAATCGTAAATTTGATAATTTTCTGTTACTATAATTATTTCTATTGCTTGCGCGAATATTATACATTATTAAATAAAATGTCTTTACGGATTTTATCGCCTACCCCGTGACCACGGCCGCTGGAAAGTAATACAAAATGTAAAATAAACGCGATAAAATCCGTAAATCATTTTATTTCTGTTACTATATAACTTAAATTACCATTCATATAATATATCTATGAAAATAAGAATTACCTTTGTTTGTGTGAAGAATTATCAGTGTCCTAACACATTATAAGTACAGGTGGCCCGTCTCACGAAATTTTTAAGGTTGAATTCGCCCGAATGATTACTTGAAGATCTAAAGTAGTTTACTCACATTTCCACTTAAGTTTATCCGGTCTCTAATGGCCCTGAAACAAGCTTGCGGGAATATTAAAATCCTATATATACGGTTTGCTTTACTCTGCCCTAAATATTATTTAAAGGTCTCTTTTTTCTTTTTCTGGTTAAAGGTCTTAAAACTTTAAAATTTGTGCAAAGCTTGATATAAAACCTTTTAAATCACTACTTTATTACCTAATAAATTAAATGTTGTTTTTTGTCTTAAATCGGTGAAAAGTTATATTTTTGTTTTGGTTTCTATATGTTCACTACAAGGTAGATTTTCCTGTACATTACAAACATTACCTTAAATTTCTTTATGACTATTTTAATTTCCGTTATAATATTTAAATAATTTTATAGCAGATATGTTTTGTCACAACCATTTATCATGCTGTCCGTCGTTAATTTATATTTCGCTGTAAAGGCAAGTTTATTACATTTGGACAGATTATGACAAAACTACACTAAAATACATCTCTGAGCTTGAATAATTTATAGGAATTTCGATTTTTATTATGTCAGTTAATTTTGAATAACTGTTTATATCAATATATAATTGATAATATGTAAACTATCTTCAGTATTTATTTATTTGTATATTTATATTACGTAAGCGTATATTTGTAATCTGATGCCTCCGTAGCCTAGTGGTATGGGCGTGTGCTTTAGAAACCGGAGGTCATGGGTTCGAATCCTGCGGGACAAAACGGAAAACTAAAGTTTTAAATATTAAAGACAGCTGTTTTCACATAGCTTTTGCGTTTGCCCGGAGGCTTAACGATCCCATTTCAGCACCCAATTTCCTACAGTTAATTCCGTAATTAATGCTTTAATGGAAATACACTAGTTTAAGTTACGTGCATCATTAAATATCAAAAATTAAAACAGGTTACATTTTGTGTAGCGAAAATACTAAACATATAAAATCAATTGGCTGTAGCAGCTTTATTACACTAGCTTTCGTATGACTAGAAATTCTTAATTAATTGTAAATGACTACAAATATCATCATCATCATAATCATCACCATCATAATTAGCCTATTCATATAGCCATAGTCCGTCCACAGCTGGACATAGGCCTGCACGCTGGTCAAATGCGGGTTGGTGGGTGGACCGACTTTTTACATGATGGACATGTATCATCTTACTTTTTAGACAATTGTGTGATCAGCCCAAATTGCCCTAGCCAACTAGGAAACAACAGTGAAAAATTGTTGAGTCCCCGCAGGATTCGAACCCATGACCTCCGGTTTCTAAAGCACACGCCATACCACTAGGCTACGGAGGCAGCAGATTACAAATATACGCATACATAATATAAATATACAAATAAATAAATACTGAAGATAGTTTACATATTATCAATTATATATTGATTTATAAACAGTTATTCAAAATTACCTGACATAATAAAAATCGAAATATCTATAAATTATTCAAGCTCAGGGTTGTATTTTATGTAGCTTTGTCATAATCTGTCCAAATGTAATAAACTTGACTTACAGAGAAATATAAATTAACGACGGACACTCCAGTAAATGGTTATGACAAAAGATATCTTTGCTATAAAATTATTTAAATTTTATAACGGAAATTAAAATA
The DNA here is from genome assembly GCA_029286875.1 of Lamproptera curius. Lineage (NCBI taxonomy): Eukaryota > Metazoa > Arthropoda > Insecta > Lepidoptera > Papilionidae > Lamproptera > Lamproptera curius. The sequence continues at coordinate 2,194,796 of JAGSMT010000059.1, forward strand.
GTCATAAAGAAATTTAAGGTAATGTTTGAACGTACAGGAAAAATCTACCTTGTAGTGTAACATAATGAAACCAAAACAAAAATATAACATTTCATCGATTTAAGACAAAAACAACTTAATTAATTAGGTAATAAAGTAGTGATTTAAAAGGTTTTATATCAAGCTTTGCACAAATTTTAAAGTTTTAAGACCTTTAAACCAGAAAAAGAAAAAAGAGACCTTTAAATAATATATTTAGGGCAGAGTAAAAGCAAAACCGTATATATAGGATTTTAATATTCCCCGCAAGCTTGTTTCAAGGGCCATTGGGCAGACAGGATATACTTAAGTGGAAATGTGAGTAAACTATTTAGATCTTCAAGTAATCATTCGGCAATTCAACCTTAAAAATTTCGTGAGACGGGACACCTGTACTTATAATGTGTTAGGACACTGATAATTCTTGAAGAGAAGAAAATCAGCGTTTCGATTACTTTTTGAGTGAAATGGAAACGTTTGTTCCAAATGCAGCTCGCATTATTAATTAAGAACTAACTTTACATTCATTACTTTCAGTGCTTACATTTCAGCAAAAACTGATTTGTTAAGTAAATTTAATCTTACTATATGCATCTGTTTTGTTTTAATGAAGCCTAAATCTAGTTTAGTTACGCATAAATCACTTGGTCCAGTTTTTATATTTTATATAAACGTTTCCGTTTTTTCATACATGTCGAAATATTTTCTTTACGGTTCTTAGTGTAAAATTCTGTATTCATTTCACTTTATTATGTTATCATAATTTCTATTTATTTGAGTCATTCATTTTTAATTTTTTCATCTATTTATTTTTTTTAATTGCATTCCATTTTTATGAAATTTATATTCTTGCTACTGGATCAAACTGTTATGGGCTATAGACTTGAAAATAAAAAAACATACATTTAAAATTCCCCCATTTCAGTATAATGGCCTCGTGATATTTTAACGGAGCGTTTCATATTCTTCACGATGTGTTTATGTCTAGGGTGAGTGGTCGTCTTAAATTGCAACACGCCTGGTTGGTAAGAGCAGATAATGCTCACTTTTCAGGGTGGATTTCGAGAAATTGGAATTCTTGCACGTTTTGTGGTACATTAAATCAAAAATAATCGAAACTAACTGGTTCAATAATTGAGAGTTCTTCTATAACAATACCACAGTTGCACGAACATAATACAAGTCTAATCTTATTATTGCCGTAAAACTTTCAATTTGGTAAAATATTATGCCGTGCAGCGTTTTCCACACAAACATAATCTCATAACACAAAATTTTATGTCATATAAATAATAAAATATTTGAATGATTTCTAATAATCTTGTTCTAAGCAAGTTTATGTTTAAAGCAGAAATCGTTAAAAGCTCCGCTGAGTTTCTTACACGTTCTTCTCAATTCAGAGGTTTCCGTTTCCAAACTGGCGTAGTTTATTGAACAATCAATAAGAAAGTGTAATGCTTCCATATTGAATAAAGATTTTTGACAACGTTTTGTTAAGGTTTTTGACTTTCACGTTAACTTTTTAAATTAGAGGGTCTCATGAAAGCCAAAAGAAAAGTATAATTGAGTTCACAGTAAAAGTTCAAAAAGCAGCCACAACTAGCGCATTGTAATAATATAGACGTAACTATTTCTATTTCTTTTATTATAAAGTAATATTTATATTTTTACTTCTTTTGATATTAATTATCTCATAAGTTTGTTAATCAAATATATATTAAAATCAGATAAACATTAAGAGTAGTAAACACCCGTCCTTGCGGGGCAAAGACGGGTTATTTCGGACTGCACCGACTAAAACCACCACGTTGTACTGTGTGCTTATTGACGCTTTAGATATGCGGTCACTGGAACTCTTAGGCATTGTTCTGCAACCCCACCAGTGCTAACCGCCGAAGCAGCCTCATCTGCCCTAAGGCCATCTGCACCTCTGGGCTTATCGGAACTAACACACCGTCGTCTTGACTATTATAAAATTGGTATTATAAAACCATTGTTTTATAAAATTCCAGGATAATTCAAAGTATTGAAACTCTTGCTTTTTTTAAATGTTTAGATTTAGATACTTGTCGCTGTATTAATTCTACTTGATACTGTTAATAATATTGTCAGAGGACTTTGTTTAAGTTTTTGTTTGAAAAAAATTCTCTGAAATTTGCATACGATAAGAAATATTTAAGAACAATCATATTTAAAAGCCGGTCAAAATCTACTGCTGGAAATAGGCCTCACTCAACTAAATCGCTAACATCTAATCCATCAGGGACGTTTCTAATCTACCTGCATCCACCGAAATTCTAAATCAGGTCTTGACTCCATCTCATGAAAGGTCGTCCTACAGCGGGACGGGTAGTAGGAGGCTGCCACTCGTGAACTTTTCGTATCCACTGGTTTTCAATTTTACGAGAAATGTAGCCGGTCTATAGCTATTTCAGCTTGCTAATTCAACGAACAATATTGGTTACCATCGTTCTGCTACGACTCTCAGAATTACGTACTTTATCGAACAGACAAATACCGAGCATAGGTTGCTCCATAGATCGCTGAGCTCAGAAGTAGGTAATCTCTGGCAACACACATTGGTTAAAAACCTCACTCTTCAGACATTAAAGGGGTATTGGACGAGAAGATAACTCGTGGCTTATCGATCGCTGTCCAACGGAGTTGGATTCGTCGATTGACCTCTGCGTTGAAGATGGTCTTACGTAACCAGACTACGTATCCCTCGACCAGGTTCTTTCCCCCGAACAGGTTCACGCTTTGTCATAGCGGCGGGTCTCAGTATCTGCGGCCTGCTCAAACACGGAAAAGCTAAGGGGAATCAGGCCAGCCTATGGTGTAGACTCAGCCGCGGGGGAGGCTGCCCCAAGTGGGCTGAAGAAGCCCGCTATGAATGCGCCTTAGAGGGTGCGGTGGACGGAGATAAAGGCGGCAGGGTTGCTACTATCAGTGTCCTCTGCAGCCAGGGTGGACGCGTGGGGGAAGAGGAGTGGTGGTATTCCGTAGCTTGTCCTCCGTGACGAAGCGGGGCTACAATGCGGATGTGGTGTGGAGGAGCCATGGGACGAGGGGACATTCGGCATGGTGTCGTCAATCTCTCGTCCTACTGCGGCTGAAACGGTGCTAGCGGTGGAGCCCAACACCAAGACTAGGGGCTAGGATCCTTATTCTCGAGTGGACTGTGGTCTCCTGGTTCCAATGACCCCTGAGTAACATACTCGGGGGAGTTGGGAACCAACAGACCTGTGTATAGGGGTCAAGACGACGGGTGTGTTAGTTCCGATAAGCCCAGAGGTGCAGATGGCCTTAGGGCCGAGATGAGGCTGCTTCGGCGGTTAGCGCTGGTGGGGTTGCAGAACACTGCCTAAGAGTTCCAGTGACCGCATATCTAAAGCGTCAATAGCACACAGTACAACGTGGTGGTTTTAGTCGGTGCGAGTCCGAAATAACCCGTCTTTGCCCCGCAAGGACGGGTTTGCGTTTCCCCACACTAAAAGAAAAACGATTTCAACGACCATTGGCGTAGACAATCGAATTGAAAATCGAAAATGGGTGATGTATTCGCCATTGACCCTACAGCGTTTTAGCACGGCTCCGAAATAATCGGTCGGTAGTTCTTCAAAAGGATTTGTTAAGATAAGAGTTCGTAAACAACGGGTCTACCAAACTTCACGCTCCTAATACTATCGGGCAACACGAAATTAAAGAGCTTCCAGAGGAGTACGAGTATTGGTTCTCCACCTGCTTTAAAACACTCTTCTGTAATTCCACCCTCACCGGGTGTCATGCAGCTTTTTAGTTGATCGACAGGCATAGTTACCTAGCTCAGACTGACGTCCATCCCGGGCCATGAAGAGGTCAGGTTCTTCGGGGTTGTGCCTGATGAGTTTAGCTCTTGAATCTTCACACGCTTCAGTAAGCGGTTCCAACGACGATGTATAGAGCTGTCCATAAAATCTCTTAATCGTATTCAAAACTTCTGATGTACTATTCAAATAATGAATCGTCTTACCCTGTGTGTGTTACCCTTAACCAAAAACAAAATGACGGCAGAAATTAGACGCAAAGTCACCGGTTTTCAAAAGGAAGGGAATATCATCATAATATCTAGACCACGGCGACGGACATTTTTTATGACTAAGTATCGCATATAATATACAGAGTAATGGACGCCAACCTTTGTTACGTGAACAATAAACGTTCCGGAAGAGGTTATTTTGTAAAATATTAGTTCCCTTACACCAGGAAAGAAAATAAAAGAGCAATATTCGTTGTGTATAAAAAAGAAATGCCCTTGTCTTGATAAAGTTTAATTTAAAACCATGGGGTTGCTAATTTTTATTTCAATCCTTTTGCAACTATTTAAGTAACTGATTCTATGTTACTTGCGGCACAAAGACATTTATTGTCATTAATAGTGTTTCAAGTTTTTATAAGGAACGTTGAAGATAGGATGATAATGGTTACGGATCTGTAAGTTTGTTTAATAGTGTGTGTATCGTCGGCAATCAGCAGACTTTGATCTTCTTATCGAAAAGTTTATAGTAGTAATGTTTTTTTTAAATAACCAAGCCACTCAAAATAAATAAACTTTGCCCCGTTAATAAATTTTATACGGTTTAAATGTAATCTTATACGGTATTAAATGGTTGTAGTAAAAAATCTGAAACAAAAGTTACGGGAGTTTAAACATTTTAAATAAACGTAAGAAGGTAATAACAGTAGTTAATTACATAACAATACTTAATTTTTACTCATCAAAGCTATAATTTAGTAGAGTAAATTGCACGGTAATAATTATTGTCAGAATAATTAGCGATACAAGTGTACATACATCATTAGCTGTATGAAACAGGAGAATACGGCATAAATAGTAGCATACAACTGAATATAATATTCATTTGTATTTGGATGTCATTTAATGTATTGTAAATTCTTATATTTATACATTGACCATTACATGTTTATCAGAACTTCTATTTCCAACCTTTGGGTGAAACAGAGAACAATTAGTAGGTGCACAATTATGGAATACAGCAAAGATGAAATTTGTAATGAGTTTTATAGGTTACGTGATGCTCGACTGGCTTGTTTACAAGAACATTGCAGAGTTATAAAATTATATGCTATTTTATATCACTATAAAGTTAAGCTTGTTCTCTTGACATTTCTATATATGCTCTGTTTCATGCAATTCCCAAGAACACTAGATGCCGTAAAAAGTTTTAAAACAACATTACAAGTCAACACTTCAAGCAACACTGATAAATGTACCTTCCAAGTTTGCGATACGAACTGAATTGTTTGTAAATAAATAGAAGTTATTAATAATTCATGTTACTATCAAGAACGAAACCAAAAAAAAATTTGTTACTCTTTGAAGAAAAGAGGATTTAAAAATAAAGGCTTTGATTTCCGTTAAAATTAAAATAAAATGTTAAGAATATATTAACGATCAATTATTATTTTACTAATAAATATGCTCTTAACGTCACAAAAATGCATTGAACGAAGAAACTAATTGAAATATAAAAATATAATTTTTACTACTTTTAATGTTTATCTGATTTTAATATATATTTGATTAACAAACTTATGAGATAATAAATATCAAAAGAAGTAAAAATATAAATATTACTTCATAATAAAAGAAAAAGAAATAGTTACGTCTATATTATTACAATGCGCCAGTTGTGGCTGCGTCCGTTACCGCAACTTTTACTGTGAACTCAATTACACTTTTCTTTTGGCTTTCATGAGACCCTCTAATTTAAAAAGTTAACGTGAAAGTCAAAAACCTTAACAAAACCTTGTCAAAAATCTTTATTCAATATGGAAGCAAATAAACTACCGCCAGTTTGGAAACGGAAGCTTCTGAATTGAGAAGAACCGGTGTAAGAAACTCAGCGGAGCTTTTTAACGATTTCTACTTTAAACATAAACTTGCTTAGAACAAGATTATTAGAAATCATTCAAATATTTTTATTATTTATATGACATAAAAATTTTGTGTTACGAGATTATATTTGTGTGGAAAATAATGTTTTACCAAATTGAAAGTTAAAAAAAAGCGACAACCTTAAATTACTATGCTTTAAATTTAAAAGCTAACTTACAGTACTACCATGATCATCATTAGCAGCATGTTCCAATGAAAGCGTAGAGAGGCCGATCCCTTGCTACTCGCTGCCAACTTGAACCGGCTACTACATGGAGATCGGCATTCCACCTGGTCTGGGGTCGACCAACGTTCCGTCTTCCCAAACGCAGCGTCCACTCCAGAACCTTATTGGCCCATCGACCATCGTTTCTTCTAATCTCGTGACCGGCCCACTGCCTGAACCCGAGCCCCTAAACGAGCTAATCCTTTGCACCACGTCGGTTACTTAAGTACTATTGTGCCTATAAATTGAAGGATGTCATTTAGTTTAAAATTTAAAAAAAATAAAATATACAATTGCAAACTTATTATTTTAGTTACTAAACATTTTCAAGGTATATTTGTCAGTATCAGTATCAGACAGTTAAATTCGTTCGATTTAATTGTTCTTCTGCAATGATAAGAGAACCATTAGAAACCTTTAAACTAACGTAAAAACTTAGTAGATTAGTTTAGGCTTAGACAAATACTTATAAAATACGACACATTTATTTTCCTTTTCTTATTTAAGGAAACACATCGCTTAGTTTAATATTAATTCAAAGCTAATATTTACAGAAATGATAAGATTAGACTTGTATTATGTTCGTGCAACTGTGATATTGTTAAAGAAGAATTCTCAATTATTGAACCAGTTAATATCGATTATTTTTGATTTAATGTACCCAATACGTGCAAGAATTCCAACTTCTCGAAATCCACCCTGAAAAGTGAGCATTATCTGCTCTTACCAACTAGGCGTATTGCAGTTTAAGACGACTACTCACCCTAGACATAAACACATCGTGAAGAATATGAAACGCTCCGTTAAAATATCACGAGGCCATTATACTGAAATGGGGGAATTTTAAATATATGTTTTTTTATTTTCAAGTCCATAGCCCATAACAGTTTGATCCAGTAGCAAGAATATAAATTTTATAAAAATAGAATGCAATTAAAAACAAATTAGAGATGGAAAAATTAAAAATGAATGACTCAAATAAATAGAAATTAGGAAAACATAATAAAGTGAAATGAATACAGAATTTAACACTAAGAACCGCAGAGAAAATATTTCGACATGTATGAAAAAACAGAAACGTTTATATAAAATATAAATAGTGGACCATGTGATTTATGCGTAACTAAACTAGATTTAGGCTTCATTAAAACAAAACAGATGTTTATAGTAAGATTAAATTTACTTAACAAATCAGTTTTTGCCGAAATGGAAGCACTGAAAGTAATGAATGTAAAATTAGTTCTTAATTAATAATGCGAGCTGCATTAGGAAACGCTTGTTCATTTCACTCAGAAAGTAATCGAAACGCTGATTTTCTAACGCTTGAAGTCCTTGAGAAAGGTTCAAATGTCTCAAGTACGAAATTGCTGAACAATTTCTTTTTAGTCTAATACAGATGGGTGAGGTGGATGCGTGACTAAATTGCATGCAGACAATAAAACATACACACGCTATAGAAACTGTAAAGTGAATTGCGAAACAAATGAACAAATGATGCTGCCATGTGTAAGACATGATAAATTTAAATAATTTCAAAGAAAACCAACGTACGGGAATTAGTAATGGACGCTGAGCGTTCCTGCAAAGATTTACGTCCTGTACGCGCCGGTATTCCGAGAAAATTATCAGAATAGTCTGAACTTATTATTTGGTAGTAATAGCATGCAAGTTTGTTTAGAGATGCACATAATTTTTTGCAATTATTGCTTTTACAGAATATCCTAAAGGAATAAGTTTTTATGCTCTCTTTAATTGCGTTTGTCAGTTTACAATTTTAGTAAATAGATTTATGTTTTTTATTGTTGCCTAGTTTTAGACTTGCCAACCTTGTTCTTATTGTTGTTTGTCGTGGCAAAATTACTAACAACTTCTTTACTATAGGTTCTATTATTTTGATGCAGAATATGAAACTAAATTGTGAAAAAAATAGATATTAAAATAATTCTTACAGCTAAAGAGGGATGGTAAATAAGGTATATTAGAAATTACCAAAAGAAAACAATGGTAGCAGTCCCACTGCTAAAAACTTTTTCCATATATTGTACATGGACTCCTTTTACTAACATTTTGGCACGATATTCGCGATCAAAAGTTTTGTATTGACATTCGATACTAAAAAAAACTTACATTTGGGCAACTCGAAACAGTTGTAAAGCCAAGAAAATAAGTAAGGTACGTCGGTATAAAATTTCAAAGGAAACTTTTCCAAGTAATTTTGTGGCGTGCTACAATTGAATAAGCAGGCAGTGGAAGATTTCTCATACAATTGCACCCCATTAATAACTGTTCATCAACTCTATCGTTTCACTAGGTAAGTAATAAATACGTTCCTTCGTTGTATTTTTTCCTGTAAAGCAAATACTTTTTAGGAAACGTAATTATCTTATTACTAATACGAAACATATTTAACTCCTTAACACTGTTTACAATTGAAATAAAAAAAATCAGATTGAGGTTTTTATTATAATTTATTGATCGAACTCTTAAAAGAAGAAGGTACTCAATTCGGAGCATATGTTTTTTTATATATATATGGTACCTCGTTGCCTCGCTCCTAGTGGGCCGATATGGTTCATTCTTGTTTTTAATGACAGGAATTATCCTTTAGATCAGTTGGACTTTTTGTATTAATTAATAATTCTGTAATAAATAGTTTTTGTAATAAACAGACACGTGTCTGGAAGCGTAACATCCGTGTTAAAAAAAAGAGTAATTGGAATTTCACAAGTAGAAGTGAGTGATTACGACTACTTATTAATGCACGGGTTTTATATAGTTTGTAAACGATTAAAAATAAATTCCGAAAAACATAGTGCCGTACAAATCATGATGATTCGCCATGCCAGCAAACTGTCACACCACATTCTCAGCTGATACATCTGGTATCAATAAAATAATAACAGTTTGTTCTCAATATATATTTCAAAATATAAAATATGTTCGGATCATCCAAAATAAATTCTTAAAGCATCATAGTGCACAACATATAAATACTAGGAACAGTCATGATCTAAGTTCTTTAAGTTTCAATCACTGGTTTTCTCTAGTTGGTCAGTTTTTCCGAACAGGTGGTAGTAGGGTTGACTATTAATAATGATAATAGGTCTTAAAATAATCGTTATAATTACAATCACGTTAAACAATTGAAATGGGCGGATTATATAAGGTTCTGAAAGTCAAAAACAGATAAAACAAGATAAATTCAAAGGACTTTTATCAGTCCATACGCCGTGTAATGTTTGTGTTAATTTTAAATTAGGTTTTTTAATTAATTAGTAAAATATTGTCTATATTATCTTATCTTTTTATATTCAAGCTCGAAAAATATTTACGTCATTTTTAACTGGTACCGTTGGTTTTTATACTGTTTACAATTCAGTAAAATTTACGAACCTTTTTCAAAAGGTTCATAAATTTTACTACACTATTTTATTATCTCTACATATTTTATTGTCTATCAACTAAATGTTTATAGTCGTAAAAAAACTAAAGTGAAATCATTACTTGTTTTAATATATCATAATTTTTTACTTGTAGACCATACATTTGTAAAATAAGTTACATTTTTTTAAAAACGTAACTTATTTTACGAAAGTGGCTTAAAGCCATGAGATGATCAGAACGTTCATCAGGTGTTAAGTAGTGGTAAGTAATACCTACCTGGCCATAAAAAAACCCAGCCTAAAACGTTATAAATTTCCTTACTGCCCTGAGACATGACATGTATCGTTTACCCAAAAAAATGTATTAGTTTTTTATTTTTAATTTCAAGCATAAAATGCAAATTTAAAAAAAATATTTTTATTTTAAAAAAGGTTATATTCAGACTACTATATCATTTGGAAATTTTACGTTCGTCTTAATGGTTTTAAAGGACCTAGCTTGTAATTGGATTGGATATGGCTGTACCGCCTGTAATAAATTAGCACGACTAAAAGGATTTACGTTTGTGATAATGCTGCGTCTACGGGTTTCGTTTGAATTTAAATTAACTCACATGAGAAAGAATTTTCGAAGTATATGCTTTTTTTTTTTATTTAATCACAGACGTTTATTATTCATCGATTTAAATAATTAATTTTGTTGTTATACAGTCGATTGATGGATGACACGTTTAAAACTCATCTAAGACTGATAAAAGCAAAAAAAAATACCAAAACCTTTTACGTGACCTTTCTTTCAAGCCATTGCCGAAACATCATTATAAATCGCAATCGGATTTTTGTAAAACAACTGATAAACATATCAGTTTTAATAAATTTAAAATTTTGAGATAATGAAAATTTATGCATAGTTAATTATCTATAAAAATAAATTAAATTGGAGTGTCTGTAACATTCCAATAACCCTTTTTAAATGATTACATTATGATATAGAACCAATGAATATAACCAAACAATATTTAATAAAACAATCTCTGCAACGAGACCAGCCATGGTCTTATTTTGACGTGACTTCATTAAAAGATAGCTGAGGTAACTGCAAGTAACTTAGGCTTTTTTTTAATTACAACATTTATTTTTCAATAATATCACGCAGACTCCACCTAGTATTAAAAAAGGACTTTGCAACGTCAAACGATTTATATGTAGTCACTTTTGAGTTTAAGAATATAATGACTCGTCTTTATAATGCACATATTATAAATTAGAATTTATTTAAATATATTATACTCATGGCCTACCGCTATAAAAATAAAGCATATAATACACCTGCGGTTGTTAAAACGAAACAGTTTAAATTGCTTATCTAGTTCGGAATCACTACATGAATTTTCGCATGATTTTCAGGTGTATGTTAATCGCTTTGTAAATTGCAGGGCTTGATCGCACTTAACTGCCTGGATAGGAATGGATCAAAAACATCGACAATCACTAGTGGCACTATATTTTTTATGGTCGAGTACATATTTGACTATTTTTAACACAGTATGCCTTTAGAAATAGCACTGGATTTTTTTTTAAATACTTGACTTTGAACTAGTATTTTTTTCATATAAGGTGTCTTCTTAGTTTAGCAAAAATTGCAATAGTGCCAGTGTAACTCTTGAGCATGCTAGTAATGATTTAACTGATTTCCTTGGACTGTAAAAATGGTAAATCTACGTGTTAGATCGAGCACAATAAATCTTTACCTGAAATTTGTAATTCAATAAAAGCGATGCTAGGGTGAGGCTTGTGAAATGTTCTTGCTAGTTTGAGTTAATATAATGTTGTTTGAAAAAAAAACTTGTGCATTAAAACATAAAATTATTTTGATTGACCCCAAAAACCTGCAATAGCTCAGATACCAATTGGAAAAGTGAGCACTAGCTCCTACCGTCCAGACATGTTGCACGATCACCACTCACCCTCACCACCTCACAATATGAAATGCTTCGTTGAATAATAAAAGAACCACTAGTAGCCACTTTATATTGAGCTAAAGATTAAATCATAAGTGTTTTTTTGTTGACCTACTTTCCAAAAGATGAGAGAAGAGAAGCGTAACTCAGTTCGGAGCGAATGTTTTTCTTCTTTTTTTTCTCCGCTCCTAGTGGTCCGATTTTGTTCATTCTTTTTTAATAGATAGATGATAGATATTGAATTCCAATTGGTCCCATTTTTTTATAATTTTGATCTAAGTACTCTAATAGATGTTTCAGAAATAAAAAAATTACGCACAAAGAATCACAACACACTTTTGCGCTTAAATTACAACCGCCGCCAAAATCGTAAAAGATAGACATAATGTATGGTTTACATAATTATACTACTTGACTTGGCCTACAATAAAGTGCGCAATAGCATATATCTATGTTTTAAGAATAACCCACGATAAGCAAATTAATGTAAACATTTTTAAAAATTTGCAATGAGGCATATTGTAAGCTTTTTAAAAAATATTATCTTTGTACATGAAACGTTTCTTAGACAGATATTTTCATCAAATAAATACTTCAAAATATATCAGAGATTCAAATTATTGATCAAGGTTAAAATTTGCGGTGACAGCGAATGAGCTCGTTGTCACCGTCTTATATAGGGCATAATGGTAATATATTATTTTAAGTCGGTCATATTTTATGGTTTAAATTTCCTTTTTGTATTCTAATAATAAATAGATATATAAAAATTAAGGAAATTAATAAATAGAAAGTATAAAAACTTAATAAAGTGAATACTTATTTTATCCTGAGGGCTTTTAAGCAAATTTGAAGGAGTGTACAAAAAAGCAGAAACGTTAGTTTAAAATGTAAATAGTGGATCACATATGTTATACATAACTAAACTAGCTTTAGACTTCATTAAAATTAAAAAAGATGTAGATAATCAGATTTAATTAACTTAACAAAAATAGGTTTAGCCAATATGGAACTACTGAAATTAATGAATGTAAAATTAGTTCTTAATTAATAATGCGAGCTGAATTTTCCTGGAAACGCTTTTTCATTTCGATCAAGAAGTAATCGAACCGCTTACTATGGTTTGTAATGGTTGAAGTTTGTGAGAAAAGTTCAAACGTCTGATTTTCGAAATTACTGAACAAGCCATTTTTTCATTTAATACAGATGGTTGAGACGGATGTATCACAGCCTGTGTTAGTCAACTGCTGGACATAGGCAGTATAAGTTCGTAGGTGGACTTTTTACACTCCGATCCAACGCATGGATCATCTTACTTTTCAGACAATTGGGTGATCGGCCCGAATTGCTCTAACCAATCAGAACACGATAAAACAAACTTAAGTTATGATAATATAAGTTAGTAGCTGTGCCACTTTGATAACTATTTTATTAATATATTTTATTATTGTCGCTTAGCGGCCAGAAACGGTGATAGGTTCAGCCATTACTACCCTTTCATTTGCAGAAGGAGGAGGGATTGACAGCACCATGCTGAATATCCCCTCCTCCTAAGGCTCTCTACACACACGGACAGGGAGAACGGCTTACGAACTACAAACACTCCTCTTCTCCCGCTACTCCACCTTGATTGCAGCGGGCAGAGGGAGGTGGTATTTTCCATGTTAGCCCCTTCCACACAACCTCCACAGCGCATCCAAAGCTGGCTTCTGTAGCCATGAAGCAGCCTTTAAGGCCGGCCTTACTCTTCAGGCTGGCCAGGTTCTTCTTACCTTTCCTATGCCATTGATTTTGCGCCAACCTTAGCGTTACCTCAGTTATGACGCTTGACGGACATATCTTTTATATGTAAGTTTTGTTTGTTTTGTTAATAGATAAGAATTCTTAATTAAAAAAAACTTCTGTTTAATGAAATGCACCATCAGGTACATCAAATTAAATAATTATTATTTAATTTAAACTACTAATCTAAATTTCCTTCTCTTCGAACTGCCTCCGTAGCCTAGTGGTAAGGTTTGTTCTTTAGAAACCGGAGGTCGTGGGTTCGAATCCTGCGGGGACTCAACAAATTTTAATTGTTGTTTCCTAGTAGGTTAGGGCAATTAAAGTTGATCACTCAATCGTCTGAAAAGTGAGATAATTCATGCGTCGATTGGGCATGTAAAAAGTCGGTCCACCCACCCTCACGCATTGGAGTAGCGTGGTAGAATACGTCCAAAAACCCCCTAATGAAGAAAGCGTGCAGTAGGGGAGGCCTACGTCCAGCAGTGGACTAACACAGGCTGATGATGATGATGAGATTTAATTCTACCAATGAAAACTATAGGAGTAACATCTTTTTTTTCTAAAGTATTGCTGGACTACCCATTATCACTCTCGTGTATAAAAAATAAGGAAATGGATCAATTGAAGATATCGATAAAAGACTAAAACTCTATGCTCTACTTTGATGATTATGTATTAATTTTAGTAAATATGTAGGTAAAAATAACGTAATAGGCAACATAATGATACCTGTAAAATAGGCCAAACCTGAGATAAAAACATCCAAAGGAATTAAAATTGAAAAGAGGAGAAAATTGGAAGAGATAAATTTCATCGTACATTTCATATTCCGGTCGTCGTTGAAAAAATCCCGTGACCATACGGTTCCGTTGAATTATTAAAACCGTTTCCGCCTTCGATGCCGCGAAGTTTGATATTCCACAACAGTGTTATGTATACGGCTACAAACTCCAATGTAGATAGCTTTTTCAAAAAGTAAAGCTATTTGTTTTTGGCTTTTTGTTTAACTTGAAGTATTTTCTATTTTACGAACGAAATCAATGACGGAACTTTTAATGTGATTTAGTATTTTAATATTTTTGTCAATTAACTTTTACGTACGCAGTTTTGATTAATTAATATTTATTGGTAAATGGATAATGGGATACGGTCCAAAAACCCCCTAAATGGAGAATGATGATGATGAAATAAACTTGCTTGCACGAGTAAATTTCTCTACTTTAGTTGACGGTTATTCCAGTGCAAAAACTATAAGGATGCTTATGTTTTTAAAATCATTTAGGTTTTCGCAATATAAGTTAAAAACGTTCATCCATACTCACTCTTAGTTTTAACATTAAAATAATGAGTACTTCATGATTTTTTTTACCAAAGTTACAGATGCATTATTTTTATAAAACGTGATGAGGACGTAATTATATATTAATTTGTGCTCGAATAGCCAGTACAATTTACTGGAAGCACAGCGATAACCGACATGTCATGTTCACTTTTAACGAGATTACTGTGGTGATACTAAGGGAAATCGAATACAATTAGTAGTGGATATGGCCAAATTAACAACATTATACAATACCATTTGGTTTAATAGAATAGTATGTATAACTTAACAAAATTAATAAACTTTGCTGAATGTTACGTCCCTTCTTAAATTAAAAAAAAACATTGTTGAATAACTGCATTCACCGATATTTTTTTAAAAGAATAAACGCGGTAAAATATTTTGAGTCATCTAATTGTGTTTAGAAAATGTATAATCCTTTATAAAACAACACTCAAGAAACAGTGACAGTCAAATTGTACCAAAAACCCTCTAAAAAGTAAAAACTTTATATTTCAATGAAATCAATAACAAAAGGTTTTTTCTGAGTCAAAACAATTTCGTTGAATATTTTATTAGTTAACATCGCTGCGTTTCAATATTTATCAAACGACTGCCAGTAACCAAACACATGCACTGATTGTTAGTACTGAAAGTACATATGGATGTTATATATAAATTGTAACGAATGCATTAGCTTTGGATAACTCTTATCATAATTTTATATCACTATCAGCCATAGGCGTCCCCTAATGCACGCCACCACATCCGGTCTCCGCTAATCTCATCCAGCCCACACCAGCCACTTTGTTAATGTCGTCACTCCACCTTGCCGCAAGGCGTCCCACACTTCAATTGCCGTCTCCTCTCTAGAACTTTCCAATTCTAGCGGTCGTCAGTTCTTCTGCTTGTGTGACCGGCCCACTGCCACTTCAGCTTACTAATCCGGTGGGCTATGTCTGTGACTTCGGTTCTTTGACGGATCACATAATTTCCGATGCGGTCCTTCAGAGATACGTAGCTTGTTAAGCGACTTTAAATTTGCGAACCAGTCGAACCGTAAGTGACCAAATCTCGAAACCACAGGTCATAACGGGTAAGACGAGCGGTGGCTAACTTTTAGTTACCAAATGAAAAGACCATAACATTACATTTGTTGCTGTAAGGCTGCACAGATAAGGTAAAAAATATTTAATACATTTATAACTGAGTTGTATTAAAAATCTTACAATAAAATATTTAATGTTGCAGTCGCACAGATAACAATATCTAGATGATTATATTTTATCTATGTTTATGTACGGGTCAAATATGGCGGCGAGTTATTTTCACTAAGCAGCAATGTTGAACATAACTATTTACGGGGAAAGAGGACGAAATCCGAATGGGGTAAGTTTAAATGGTTATCCGATCGGATTTATGAAGGAAACGCTCCATGGGTTTGTTTACAACGCGCTGTGGATACGGGGGCATATTAACAAGAATGATGGCGGTCGCAACGATTCCTTTCGACCAATATTACCTTGTTGTCGTTATTTATGATTTTCGTATTGTACAGCTAATATCGGGGACATAGATTGGAAATAAAAATTTAGGGGATGTCTACGTGTGCGAATGAAAATTGGCAATACTTAATATAGCCTCAGAGAATGCAACCTTTGTGGTAAATTATGGTTTTCACGATCCAACTCTAGTTTTAATTTTTACCAAGGGCGTCGGAAATAACTTTAAAATTTGAGTAAATACGTTATAATTGGTAAATTGCTTATTTTATTAACGCTGTGAATTTAATTGGGTGTTGCAGTTTTTCTTACAATAGCAGGTGCGTTGAAAATCTTTTATTAATTTTTGTATTTTTGGTTTCAAATTAATTAATTCGGCGTTTATTGTAAGACTTGTTCGTGTATTGTCACCTTATTTTCTTATTTTTCTGTTTCTCTTCTATCTTCAATATTAAATCTTAAAAATAAAATGTATACCAAAACGTTGATATATAAACATTAATCATATGTACATTGAATCTTATTATTTAATATAACAATCAAACTTTAAAATAAAACAATGAATCAATGATTAAAAGCATTAGTTATCAATGTATATTTATTTCATTGAATTAAAAAATACTTCCAATCATACATCTAGCGTTATTATTGATTACGAGTAACTATCACCAATATGTCAATTACCGAGTGAGAATCGCGTAACGCCATTGATATATTGAACGATATTTGGAAAAACTTTATAGCTAATATACTTACACGTTTTCATACTTACAAATAGTATTATTTAACCGTTTAAGTTTCTTTGTATTCGTTATTTCTTCTACTGTTTTTTATTACTTACTTTGCAAGATTTTGTAATTAGGATAATGTTATCGTACATACATGTCTATTTTTGCACGCTGTTACTATCTTTAAGTGGAATCATGTTAATTCTTACAATCATCACATTATTATCATTTAAAACCAAAGAATATATTATTCTGTTGGTGATTCTATGAAATAAAATAAAAAATAAACAGTATCGCTACAAATACGTGGACGCTACTCCATTGTTATGGGTCACATTTTCTACATGCATTCTATATAATTGTTTGGTATTTTTTTTGTAAAGGGTATACTTCTTAACATTTGTTGGTAAAACATGCTGTAAATCGTAACGTCTGACTGACGATTAAAGTATATTTTTTTTTACGGATGACTCACGTTGGTGAAGTTAACCGCTACAACCCGGCGGGTTCGAGGGGCTGTGCAACTTTAAGTATGCACAGACTTCACCTCTATAATGCACAGACTTCACCTCTATATTAAAGTATAATAGCTTCTTATTATTTCGTTATTAATATGTTAAAGAACAGAAGATTGCACCAAACTTGTTTTACTAATGTGCACAACTACTCAACGTATGCGAGCATTGTAGTAAGGAACCTAATTACATCGTATTTTGCTCGGGGCTTTATTATGTTATTTGCGTAAATGTCAAAGTTATTATTACCTTGCTAGGAAACGAGCACCTCACTTTCCTTACTTTAAAGTTATCTCTTTAACCCATTATAAGCGGTGAGAATTACATGTAATGTTTTTTAATTCACATAATTTTTTTATTGTATCTGCCTTTAGTATCTGCCTCCTAGCCTAGTGGTATAGGCGTGTGCTTTAGAAACCGGAGGTCGTGGGTTCAAATCTGCGGGCCTCATCGTATTATATAGTTATATTTTTTATTAGTTGTTTGCGTTGTTATACGAATGTTTTATACTTAAACCCATTACTTTATTACGTAATACTTTAATGTATATGAAATTAAAAATAGTTTGAAATAATGTTTATAAAATTATTATTATATAATTATAAGAAATGATTCATTCTTGTTTTGATTACATTCATTATAAAAATCCGAAAATAATACGGGCAAAGCCGTGGGCATTCGGCTTTTCTTAAATAAAATGTCAAAAGTCATCATGGTCTTAACAGTAGCTAAAACGAGGATGGTGATAAACTTACTAAGGAACTCCTCGCCAAAAGAAAACCATAACTCAAGACGGCAATTTCGCTCAACACTTTACATTTTTACGAACAAAGGCGTAAAATTTATTTAACTAAACTTTTTACGACCGTACAATTAACTCTATGATAATTGGATGTCAAAATAAATCATTTCCCCACATACAGCGTATAACATAATTCAGTACGTAAATCAGTACTTTTTATGTGAATATGAGACCGTCACTTTAACTTGTCTACGCAGCATTTACGCAAATGAGTCAGTATTCAAATATAAAAAATGTTCATTCAGAATATATTTTATAGGTTTTTAACACATCCATCATCACCATCATCATTATCAGCCTGTTTCAGTCCACTGCTGGACGTGGGCCTCCTTTACTGCACGCCACCGCTTTCGACTTTCGGCTTTTCTCATCCAGCCCACAACCGGTCACTTTGTGAATGTCGTCACTGCATCTTGCCGCAGGGCGTCCTACGCTACGTGAGCCCAGCCTCGATCTCCACTCCAGAACTTTCCGACTCCAGCGGTCGTCAGTTCTACGCCTTAAATGACCGGCCTACTGCCATTTCAGCTTACTAATCTAGTGGGCTATATCGGTGACTCTGTTTCTCTGACGGATCACATAATTTCAGATGCGGTCCTTCAGAGATACTTCGAGCATAGCCCTCTCCATAGCTTGCTGAGCGACATTAAATTTGGGGAGCAGTCGAACCGTAAGTGTCCAAGTCTCGGCACCGTAGTTCAACTGATATTTCCGTATTCCGGGTAGGACGCACTGATCGAAGACTTTCGTTTTAAGGCACTGTGGCATGGGTGACTAGAAAACTCGACATCGATTTCGCTCATAAACACAACATCCAGTCTCCATTACATTTTTTTGTCACGATCTTTTCTTTTTTCTAAGAGATAGAAGGTATTTTTTTAGTACACTTGAATGATCGTTGATGTATATCATCTACTTCCAAAAACCACGTTTCTCTACAGTTAATTTTTTTATGGGCAGTAAGTTCTCTTTGTTCAAACGATACCTTAATGGTGGCAGATGACACAGAAAACCGACTGTGGATGTACCACTTTTAAACCCTAATGTCTTCTACATTAGTGTTTATACGCCAGTAGTCACTGTCAAGCGTTTTTGTGTTCTGGCTGAAGCAGAATTGCTAAAAAGAACTTATCGAATCAATTACAAAAGTTAAATCTGCTTACAGAAACGTTACGTTACCGTATTTACTGCGAAATATCCCCCTGCAAGGACGGGTATGCGTTGGCATTTCCCAAGGTAAAAAAATGTGTGCGTGTACTAGCGTAGACTCGTGAGAAGTAAAGTGAAACTTCTTCATGACGTTATTTTACACAAAATAATTTACTATATGCAACTTTACAGAAATTGGTTAAACAAAGTTAAATTAGATAATGTTTAATGAGGCTTTTATTATCATAGATATAAATTCAAATTCTACAATTATCTCATTTTACCTTATTACAACAAACATTATTATTAAATTTCATTATTTGTAATAGAATTATTACTATCATTGATGTCGTTACTAGATATATTTGTGTTATTAATGGCTTATTAATAACATTATCCACACACACGCTCTATAGTGCCGTGATAAATATAAGATGGCGCGTAACGGAAAATGTGATGCGTAACGAAATAATGGTACAAAAAACTGGGCCGATCAACCAATTGTCTGAAAAGTAAGATGATCCATGCGTCGATTGGCATGTAAAAGTCGACCCACCAACCAACCCGCATTGGGCCAGCGTGGTGGGATACGGTCCAAAACCACAAATGGAGAAGGAGTGCATTAGGGAGGCCTATGTCCAGCAGGGACTTACACAGGCTAATGATGAAATGATGAATATTATATTAATCTAAATTACTTTTACATAAGCCTTGCTTTATTTTTGTAAATTACTTATGAAGTTAATTTTTACTTCTTATATTTGAGTTTTCTTCTCGGCAAGACGTTATTATGTTTAAGTTTTATGCTGACTTGTGTTACCAGCTTTTTATATACTGTTTATGTTTAAAAAGTAATCAGAGTTGTTATCGCTCTTTTTCTGTCTGTCTATGCGTGTTTATAGGGTTTTAAGTGAAGAGAATTTTAAAACATGATAATGAACAGCGTGGTGGGATACGGTCCAAAACCCCTAATGGGTAGCGGTGTATTAGGGAGGCCTATGTCCAGCAGTGGACTATCACAGGCTGATGATGAATGAACAGACACGACCGGAGGCAGATTAAGTGTAAGACCGACGTTTTACATTACCTTTCGACGAACCAGAGTGATCAGCCTGCATTGCCTTAACTAACTAGGAAACCAGAATAAAAAGTTTTTGAGTCCTCGTAGAATTCGATCCCACGGATTTCGGTTCTTAAGTGCAACTCCATACTACTAGGCTACGAAACAGTTGTTACATATATATCCTGACGTAGGCAATATAGTGCCGTGCTCTTGTAATATAATATTATCTCTTGACGAATGTCGGCGATTATGTTAATAACGTAACAAAGTTGCAGGTATTTCTTAAGAGTCAACACGTCAAAGGATCACTGCGATAGGCTTAAATGTATTTGCCCTTAAAGGACCTATTCATTAAGGTTACCTGGCATAAAAGAACGTAAAGGGCGAAGTCGACACCAATTTTTATATTAGCATCATTTAACGATTGTTATTAAGTATAAATTTTTCGTACACAATATTAACTCGCAAATCGTTTTTCTTGTCTTATCTTAGTATAATTCACTGACAAATTTTCAGTTGTTAATAAGGAAATGTTTTAGTTGTAGTTAAAATTGATTCGAATAATAATATTTCAACTCAATATTTTTGTGTCATTCTAATACTGTATCTTATGACAAACGTAATTCAGTAATTTTACATTTTAAATGTTTTAGAATACCACGTGACCATAAGAACGCTAAGAAAAAATAAGTTATGATTACACGATTGGACACACGGTGCAAAAAAAAAGCATTTTGAAATAAACTTTATTCGTAATTCAAATCATTACTTTCGCTCAAAATTACTAAAACTTTATAAGTTAATTTTTTAGATCCATTGCAAAATATAAAATCTTCAATTTAAAATTCCTTTGCATAATAAAATATGAATGGAATGTATTTTTTCAGTAAAACTATAATAAGACCCAATAAAATAATCAAAGAAGATCGTTGCAGTAAAACCAAGAACAAAATACAAATGCGATCTCTTTACAAACAAAGACTCCGGTCCTATAAAGGAATACACATTGAATCGGGCCGAATTTTGTAACATTTAACTTTTTCAATTTTCATACCGTATTTGTTGTCAAAAAAAGTAACATCGATATGACGATCTGGAATTAATCGGGAATACTTTCCCTTGCCTTAAGGGGTGTGACTTCGATTCGAACCATGTAAATCTATTGTGGGTATGTTTACGTATTTTTTAAAGAGTGAAAAAACTTTGGTTGTTAAATATTTCGTGTTTATGTAAAATTATATGATTAATTATTAATAAACTATTGTTCTCTAAATAGAAACGAAAGCAGGCACATAGAATATATCTTTAGTAAATATGTCGAGAAGTTACCGCAAAGTGCTTAAGGAGGGTTTGCTTAAGAATGGTCCTCGTAAATTGTTATTAATGTGATAGCAAAGTGATCCATTAGCTTAGTATGGAGCAAAACATTTACAGTAAATCAGATTGTTATTAAGTATACATGGAATAAATATGTATATAGTTAACCTATACTAATTTTATTAAAGGAATCGATTTTTTTGTTTTGATTAGACTCCGAAACTACTGAACCAATGTGATTTAGTACTGTTTTTACTAGAAAACTGTATTATTTTTGTGTAAAATACATTGTAATTCTTATGAATATGTTATTGTATCCAAAAGGTTGTGAAGGATATCCAGGTGTCTTCAATTTTGGCACTAATTACTTGATAAATTACATCAATTTACCCAAATCGTGGTAACTTTATAATAATATTACACAGCAATCCCCACCAATATTCCATATCTGTCTGTCCGTCATTACTGTCAAAACCATTGAACCAATTCTAAGAAAGGATATGAGCTATAAATTTTTGCTATAAAAGGGATTGAAAGGGTTAAAATTGGGGATAAAAGTTTATTTAGAAATCGTCTTTGTTGAACATAAAACTTCAAATATAGAGACAATTTCAAAATTTTTATAGTTTTAAATTGTACGGCGATGAAGTAGGGGTTAAAATGGGGATAAAAGTCAATATAGAAATGCGTCACCGTCGAAGTAAAAGACATAAAATTTTATAGGCACATACTATAAAAACAATTATTCTCCTATTTCAAGTAGATGTGGTCGCAGTTAACAGCTATTGGTACAGGAGTTAAAATAGCCCGCCATCTTGTGTCTACAACTGTCATAATTTAAAAAATTCGATAAATATAATTTTGTTCTGAAAAGACACTGGCGGCTGCCATCTTGTTGCACATCTCGATTTGTTTGCCTTTGTAAAATTTCTTATATCTATTAGGACATTGTTTCAACCTATCTAAAGAGATCGTGACCTACCTCCTCCATTGCATTAAAACTAATGTTATGTAACAAATAAAGAACATAATAAATTGTTCTTTTCATGCAAAACTACTTTCGTCGCAGGTGTATGTAAAGTGATTTAACTTCCACCTAAAAACTGTTTATTCGTCTGCTAGATGATAATATAAATAACGAATTTTATCAAATTTATTGTGTTTCTTAAATAATGTATGTTAAAGTATTTAAGAAAAATTAAAGTAAAAATCAATTTGAAACTGCAGCATTTACACAATCTGAGTGTTTTGTGTTTATGTAGGTACTTATAAAAATTCTACGCTGTGCAGTCCAGTTATCGCAGGTGATACAAGTTAGAAGTTTATCGTCGAGGCTGCTACGGAATACAAACGGGAAAAATGCTAGTACGGAGGAAAATGTCACGCGCGAATTAATTGCATATTTTCTATTTTAAACTCAATTTAAATAAATTTATATATATTAAGCACACATGGTTTAATAAAAGGCTGGCTTTTTGGCATACTGAAGGGAAATGCGGCAGATACTAATACGATCTTTTTCCTCCAAAAACGTGCAATTGGTTCAGTCTACAACATAGGCCCCAAAGAATCATTAAGAAAGTTGTTCACAGAAATAAAAATAATGACCGTTAGTTCCCAATACATATTTGAAAATTTAATGTATGTGCAAAAAAATTGGCATGATTTCCTAAGACATTGTGATGCACATGACATAGATACAAGGAACAAACATAATTTAATTCTTACAGCAACTAGACTGCAAAGAATAAGAAAGTCTTTTATGGGACAATGTATAGGTTTTTACAACAAAATCCCAGTAAACGGTCAGAATTAACTATTTTTTTTTTTATTCTTTATTCAGGTAATCAACAGCTTATAATTAGAACACAATAAACAATAAAGAGTATTTACAAGTAGAAAAGCCAATAAAAGATTACCACGTATTCAAATGTTATCACACAATAAATTTAGTTTTCTTTAATAATATAAAAAAATACCAATGGAGAAGCATATAACTAAAGTAAAACACTACACCATTACACATGCTTCTATAAATTATAGCACTTAATTTACACAATTAATGTACTAGTACAGATAACAACACAAATGATTAACAAATAACATTAAATCAGTAGAAATTGAATATTAAATTTAAATCTAAAATTTAAAATCTAAATTCGGAATCTTTTTGGGATAGTATTTCTAAGACGTTCTTTTAAAATTTGATTTTTGTACAACAAAAAGGATCGAGTTTACTAAAATGTTTGTTATATATCTTACACAGTCTATTAATGGTCTCATTGCGGCCGTAGTTACTCCTGTGTAAAGATGTATTTAGGAGAGGATGTGCTATAAATAAATTTAAAAAGGTAGTCAAGGAACGTTTATGTGTTAAAGGTTATTACGATACTAATGAATTTTTAAATATGTTATGCCTTCAAATTGTTTGTTATTTTTAAAAGATGACATAATAAATAGATCGCTGAGTTCGTTTCGCCGTTTCTTCTCAGGTCTAAAGCGTCCTTTTCCGAACCGGTGGTAGTGTGTTTGACAATTAATAAGCAAGTGTAAACTTCTATATTGAATATAGATATTTTGATTTAGGGGCTATGGGAGTCAAGAGATGGCAATGCTGGCTTTATGTTAGGCTCCGCTGTTTATAGTTTTCGCCGTATAATGAAGACTTTTTTTTAATAACTTGCTTTTAAAGCCTGTTACATGTGTCAACTACCTTCGTAGCCTAGCCTAGTAAGAAACCAGGGGTCACGCGTTCGTATGCGGCGGAGACTCAACTACTTTTCTAAGTTGTTTCCTAGTTGGTTAGTGCAAAACAGGCTGCCCCCCGAACAGGTTCTCGCTTTGTCGTAGCGGTGGGGCTCAGTACCTGCGGCTTGCCCAACCGTAGGGAAGCTAAGAGGAACCTGGCCAGCCTGGTGCAAGGCCGGCCATGGAGGAGGCTGCTCCAAGCGGGCTGAACAAGCCCGCTTTGGATGCGCCTTTGGAGGGTGCGAGGGACGGGTTGCAGTAGGTAGGTGTGCCGCAGTTCCTGTCTCCGCAACCAAGGTGGAGTCGCGGGGGAAGAGGAGTGTCAGTATTCCGTAGGCCGCACTCTTTCTGTGTGGAGGGGCCGTGGGAGGAGGGGACATTCGCTTTGGTTTCGTCGATCTCTCCTCTTTCTACAGCCGAAATGGTGCTAGCGGCGGAGTTTCGGCATCGGAGCATCGGGGCCACCGATAGGGGCTGGGAGTCTCGTCCTTGTGTGGGCTGGGAACTCCTGGCTCTCATAGCCCTTGAGTAACAGACTCGGGGGTGTCTGTTACCTAACTACAGGAGCCAAGACGAAGGGCGCGTTAGTTCCGATGCGCCCAGAGGGAGGCAGGGCAGCGCTCGTGGGGTTGCAGATGAGTGGAAGCACGTTCCTGTGACCCGACCCTAAAGGCGTCAGGAAGGAACAACGTGGTGGTTTTAGTCAGTGCGAGGCCGACATAACCCGTCTTGCCCTTGCGAGGACGGGAAGGCATTTCCCCACAGTAAAAAAAATACAGGCTGAGCACTCGATTCTTTGTAAAGTAAGATGATCCATGCGCGGTATAAGCATGTAAATTCGGTTGATCTCTCTGCGGTTATGTCGCTTATCTTTCTACCCGAATATGAGAATAAAAGAATGGGGGGTGCCCCTGTGTGTACTTGTACACTTGTGCACTATTATATCTCCTTCGCAGTTGGTTAATCTGTAATGTAGATCGGCCGCCGTAGTCGAATCGACTAAGAGGATATTTTTATTAAATGTCGTGTTTTAGTTTATTAATTTTTCTTTGTTTCAACTATACATGAATGAATGATCTAGCCTGTTGTGTCCCACTTCTGAGCAAAAGCCTGCCTCAACTATACAATATTATTTTTTACCAGTATCCTTAAAATTATACACCTTGGCACACTCATGTTTAGAAAAATCTTATTATCAAAATAATAATAATTGCGAATAATTTTGTTAAAATTGCAAATTTTATTTTCTTTATTCTAGAAATGGAAATCTTAGTAAAAAAAGCAATACTTAGTGTGCTTATAAATTAAATAATAAATATGATAACTTTCCACATTCAATAAATTTGATAATGTTACAATATAACAAAAATTAAAATTCATGATCATGATCAAATATAAGAATTGCCTTTGTTTGTGTCAAGAATTATCAGTGACCTAATACATTATAAGTACAGGTGGCCCGTCTCACTGAAATTTTTAAGGTTGAATTCGCCCGAATGATTACTTGAGGATCTAAAGTAGTTTACTCACATTTCCACTTAAGTATATCCTGTCTGCCCAATGGCCCTTGAAACAAGCTTGCGGAGAATATTAAAATCCTATATATACGGTTTTGCTTTTACTCTACCTTAAATATTATTTAAAGGTCTCTTTTTTCTTTTTCTGGTTTAAGGGTCTTAAAACTTTAAAATTTGTGCAAAGCTTGATATAAAACCTTTTAAATCACTACTTTATTACCTAATTAATTAAGTTGTTTTTTGTCTTAAATCGGTGAAATGTTATATTTTTGTTTTGGTTTCATTATGTTACACTACAAGGTAGATTTGCCCAGTACATACAAACATTACCTTAAATTTCTTTATGACTATTTTAATTTCCATTATAAAATTAAAATAATTTTATAGCAAAGATATCTTTTGTCATAACCATTTACTGGAGTGTCCGTCGTTAATTTACATTTCGCTGTAAGAGATAATTATTGTCGAGTTTATTACATTTGAACAGATTATGACATAGCTTCGTAAAACTCGGAGCATAAAATATTAAAATTTATAGAAATTTGGATTATGTCAGTTAATTTTGAATAATTTTTTATAATTCAATATATAATTGATAATACGTAAAACATCTTGAGTGGTTTTTTGATTTATTATCAAAGAATTTATTAATTAAGAATTTATAGTCATACGGAAGCTAAGTTAATAAAGGGTCAATTGATTTCATATGTTTTGTATTTTCGCTACACAAAATGTTATCTGTTTTAATTTTTGATATTTAATGATGCACGTAACATAAACTAGTGCATTTCCATAAAAGCATTTATTACGGAATTAACTGCGGAAAATTGGTTGATCAAATGGGATCGTTAAGCCTCCAGGTAACCGCAAAAGCTTTGTGAAAACAGCTGTTTTTAATATTTAAAACGGAAAACTAGAGTTTTATTCAATTGTTTTATAAAATTCCACGATAATTCAAAGCATTGAAACTTTTGCTTTCTTTAAAAGTTTAGATTTAGATATGTATCGCTGTATTAATTCTACTTGATACTGTAAAATTTATTAGCAGTAGTCTTTGTTTGACACAATTTCGCTGAAATTTGTATACGATAAGAAATATTCAAGAACAATCATATTGAAAAGCTGGTCTACTGCTGGAAATAGACCTCCCTCAACTAAGTCACTAAAATCTAATCCACCAGGGACTACTCTAATCTACCTGCATCCACCGAAATCCTAAATCAGGTCTTGACTCTATCTCATGAAGGGTCATCCCACACCGCGACGACTAGTAGGAGGCTGCCACTCGTGTACTTTTCGTATCCACCGGTTTTCAGTTATTCGAGAAATGTCTATTGCTACTTCAGCTTGCTAATTTGACGAGATATATCGGTTACCATCGTTCTGCTGCGATTATCTGAATTACGAACATAGCTTGCTCCACAGCTCGCTGGGCTCTAAATTCTCATTTCTGGCAACACACATTGGTTAAAGACGTGAGGTCTTTAACCAATTCAGACATTAAGGGATTTTGGACAAGAACATAAGTCGTGGCTTACCGAACGATGTCCAACGGAGTTGGATTCGTCGATCGACCTCTGCGTTGAAATTGGTATTACGCAACTAGACTACGTGTCCCCCCGAACAGGTTCACGCTTTGTCGTAGCGGTGGGACGCAGTATCTGCGGTCTGCTCAGACGCGGGAGAGCTAAGAGGAACCTATGGTGGGAGGCCCGCCTATGGTGTAAAGCCGGCCGTAGGGGCTGCTCCATGCGGGCTAAACAAGCCTGCTTTGGATGCGCCTTCGAGGATGCGGTGGACGGAGATGAAAGCGGCAGGGTTGCTGCTATCACTGTACTCTGCAGCTAATACGGAGGCGCGGGGGAATAGGAGTGGTGGTATTCCGTAGGTAGGTTCCGGTATTCCCTATCCTCCGTGGCCGATGCGGTGTGGAGGAGCCGAGAGAGGAAGTGACATTTGGCATATGTCCTTTTGCGGCCGAAATGGTGCTAGCGGCGAAGTCCAACGCCGAGGGCTGGGATTATTTTTGCGTGCGCTGGGGTCTTCTGATTCCCATGGCACCTAAATATAAAACTCGGGTGAGTTGGGAACCAGGAGACCTGTATATGGGGGCCAAGACGAAGGGTGCGTTAGTTCCGATGCGCCCAGAGGTGCAGATGGCCTTAGGGCCGAGATGGGGCTGCTTCGGCCGCTAGCACTGGAGGGGTTGCAGAACACTGCCTAAGAGTTCCTTTGACCGCATATCTAGGGCGTCAAGAAGGTACAACGTGGTGGTTTTAGTTGGTGCGAGACCGAAATAACCCGTCTTTGCCCCCGCAAGGACGGGTTTGTGTTGCCATTACCACACAGAAAAAAAAACGATTTCAACAAACATCGGCGTAGACAATCGAATCGAAAATCGAAAATAGGTAATGGTATCGTATGGAATAGGTGGTGATATCGAGTCCTCACAGTGGTGCCAAATTAATTGGTGATATATCGAGATGCTGAGATGTCTGTATAACGCCGCCACTATGTCTGTCGTAGTCCAAAGTGGCCAGACTAAGCCTATCCCCCTGTATCAGGGTGTGAGACAAGGAGACGTTATGTCTCCGAAATTGTTCACCGCCGCGCTGGAGGATATGTTGAGGACGCTTAACTGGGAAGGACACGACATATATGTGAACGGCAAGTACATTTCACATCTGCGATATGCGGATGACATCGTCATGACGGCTGATACCTCAAAAGACCTGCAGAAAATGGTGCAAAGCCTGGCTGAGTCTTCTGCTCGCATCGTTCTCCGACTGAACGTAGAAACGTAGAAACAACCGAGGGGGCCAAACAAACTCAAATTGAGGGGGAGGCCAACAGAAGGATTCGGCTGGGCTGGCCGGCTTTTCATAAGCTTCGTCCAGTTTTCTCGTCACCCATCCCATAGTGCCTCAAATCGCCCCTCGATCAGGGGGTCCTACCCGTTATGAACTACGGTGCCGAGACTTTGACACTTACCGTTCGACTAGTCTATTATAGTAATTTAAATTCGCTCAGCGAGCTATAGAGAGGGCTATGCTCGGAGTATCTCTGAAGGACCGCATCAGAAATGAAATGATCCGTCAGAGAACCAGAGTCATTGATATAGCCCACCGGATTAGTAAGCTGAAGTCGCAGTTGGCCTGTCCTATAAGCCGCAAAACGGACGACCGCTGGAGTCTTAAAGTTCTGGAGTGGAGACTGGCGCTTGGTAAACGTATTGTGTGACGCCTTGCGGCAAGATGCACCGACGACATTCGCAAAGAGGGAGGAGAGTGGGCTGGATAAGATTAGCTGAAGTTCGGAGCGGTGGCGTGCATTAGGGGAGGCCTATGTCCAGAAGTAGACTGACACAGGCTGATGATGATGATGAGTTCTTCAAGAGGATTTTATAAGAAAGGAGTTCGTAAATAACAGCTCCATCAAATTCCACGCTCGTAATACTATCGTGCAACAAGAAGTTAGAGTGCCTCCAGAGGAATACGAGTATGGTTTTCCACCTGCTTTAGAAAGCTCTTCTGCAATTCCACCCTCACCAGGTGTTATGCTGCTTTTAGTTGATCGACAGCATTTCTTTCCTAGCTCAGACTGACGCCCATCCCGGACCCCGAAGAGATAAGTTTCTTCAGGGTTGTGCCTAATGAGCTTTGCTCTTGGACATTCACTCGCTTCAGTAAGCGGTTCCAACGACGATGTGTACAGCTGTCCATAAAATCTCTTAATCTTACTCAAAACTTCTAATCTACGTATTGAAATATTATTGAATCGTCTTACTCTTTGGTCTAACCCAAAAACAAAATGACGGCAGAATTTAGACGCAGAACCACCGGTTTTCAAAAGGAAGGGAATATTATCATAATATCTAGACCACGGCGACGGACATTTTTTATGACTAAGTATCGCATATAATATACAGAGTAATGGACGCCAACCTTTGTTACATGAACAATAAACTTGCCGGAAGAGGTTATTTTGTAAATTGTACCCTTACACCAGAAAAGAGAATAAAAGAGCAATATTCGTTGCGTATAAAAAGAAAGGACATTCTCTTGATAAGGTTTAATTTAAGAACCATGAGTTGGTTTATTTTTTATTGTAATCCATTTGCAACTGATTAAGTTACTGCTTGTATATTACTTGCGGTACAAAGGCATTTAATATCATTGATAGCGTTTTGTGTTTTAATATAAAAAGACTGAATTGTTGAAAATTGGAATGGGGATAATTTTTTATATTGAACAAAGCTTATCGGCAATCAGCTGACTTCGAGCTTCTAATCAGGAAATTAATAATAGCAATGTTTTTTTAAATAACCAAGCCACTCAAGATAAATAAACTTTTCGTATTAATAAAACATATACGGCTTATTATAAAAAGGTTGAAGACATTATAAAAGTAATAAAGTAAGATCATCATATTCGTTCGTTAGCAAATCTTAAAAATTATAGCGCAAACGGCGAATTGAATAAACTTTAGTGGGATTGTTTCCCATCTAAATGATATTTTATTAAGAATAAAAAGTACTTTTTCGAAACATATAATAATAGTAATGCTTGACAGGTTTGTTTACAAGAACAGTGAATAGTTATAAAATTATATGCGAATTTATTTCACTGTAAAGTTAAACTTTTTTTTTCAGACATTTCTAACATAATCAAACGGAAGTTTGTGTCTTCGTCTGTGGGCTCTTGTTTCATGCAATTCCCAAGAACGCTAGTTGCCGTAAAAAGTTACAAAACAACATTACAAGTCAACACTTGAACCAACGCCGATAAATATAACTTCCAAGTTTACGATATGAATTGTATGTGAATAAATAAAAGTTATGAATAAATTATCTTGCTATCAAGAACAAAACCAAAAAAAATCAGCTACTCTTTAAAGATTAGAAGATTTGAAAATAAAGGCTTTGATTTACGTTAAAATTAAATTAAAATCTTAAGAATATATTAACAATCAATAATTATAATTAATGATAAATAAGCTCTTAAGATAATAAAAATCATAGAAAGAAAAAATATATAAATATAATTTGTTACTAAGTAAAATGTTGATCTGATTTTAATATAGATTTGATAAAATAAACTTTTAAGATAATATATATCAAAAGAAGTTAAAATATAAATTACTTCATATTAAAAAAATAGAAATAGTTTCTTCTATATTATTACAATGTGCCAGTTGGGGCTGCGTGTTCTGTCAACTCAATTACTCATTTTTGGCTTTCATGGGACCCCCTAATATTTAAAAAACTACCCCATAAAATTTAAAAATCTTAATAAAGTAAAAGTCAAATATCTTTATTCAATATGGAAGCATAATAATAATAATAACAATGAATACCAAGAGAGCTCAGAGCCGCTGCCTTTGAGCCGTCGAGGCGCGTCTAGGGCTGGCGCTAGACGCGCCAACATGCCTTCCGCCAGCTCTAAGCGAGGTACACCACCATCTTACAATACCTCACACCCATTATCCCCACCAACTGGCTTGGAGTTGGCAGGGCCCTCCAGGGCTCCGCAACCGACTCCCGCCACTGGTGTAGCGCGTCGCATGCGTTGGAATGTGGAAATGAATCGGAACGCATTGCGAGCGTATTTTAGGGCGAAAGGAGGAGAAACCGGAGGTTTTGCGTATCGGGTAAGGATGCATCGCTTTTTTGCTCAGCTAGAGCCATCACTATCTGTCACAGAGCAAAACCTGGCAGATCGAGTTCGGTACATCATCCGTTCCAAATTATTTGATGATACTGAACTCGAACGACTACGACGTGAGGTCATTCCAGCACCATCTGACGAGACTGCCGCAGGGAGCGAAGTGGTTTCTGAAGATGCAAACATTAATGAAAACACGGATGCCACTGTTATCGCTGCAGTAGCGGCGGAATCGGAAGATGCTGGAATTGACTCCCATGAATGGGAGCATATGAGAAGAGTACTGGAAGAGACTATCCTGGAAACGCGTCAAATGCCTCTCAAAGATCGCCCACGTCTCCCTCGCATACCCCTAAGCAAGCGAAACCTCGCCACCGTTGGGGCCCTTAATGAAATGCTGGCAACTTATTTAGAAGCCAGCCGGGATCTTTGCGATACGACCTCCATCCTTTACAGCGCTGCACTGACAACCTGTCGCCAAATTTCCCACTACTGGGTGTACCGCTAGACATTTAAATGATACCCCAGAGTGGAGAAAAAGGATAGAGGACCGTATCGCAAAAGCAAGGGCTCTAATCGGCAGGCTCCTTAGCTTCAGGTCTGGGAACAGACGACCTAGGATCGTGCGAACCGTCAGCTTGGCGCTTGGTGGGAATGATTTAAGTCTGACCCAGCCGAACATGGCCCAAAGACTGGCGGAGCGCATCGATGACCTGAATCAAAGGATCGCAGCTTGGGGAAAGCGAATTCGGCGATATACCGAGAGGTCAAAGCGGTTCAACCAGAATCTTCGAGAATGACCAGAAGAGGCTCTACAAATCCTTGGAGCGACGACAAATACAAAAAGCGGGCCAAAGACCTAACAAGACTGAAACGGTCGAGTTTTGCCGCAGCCTTTGGTCAGAGCCCGTTTCTCACATCGAGGGCACTTGGACAGAAGTCGTGGCAGATGAATGTGAAGCCATTGCACCCATGGATCCTACCGTCATAATAGGAGACGACGTAGCTAACGCAATCCATAAAGCACCGAACTGGAAAAGTCCGGGACTAGACGGGCTGCATCACTACTGGCTCAAGGGATTTGTGGCGGCTCACACTTTACTTGCCCGACAGTTCCAGGATGCCATCGACCAGAAGTCACTTTACTACTGGGATCACTCACTTGGTTCCTAAAGATAAGGTAACCATTGACCCAAATAAGTACCGCCCCATCACGTGTATAACAACCATCTATAAGACACTAACATCCATTCTGAGCACGAAAATTATTTTACATCTAAACAATAACCGGATAATGTCCCGGACTCACAATGGATGTCGAGGCGGTGGTCGTAGGACCAAGGAACCACTTCTCATTGACGCGATCATAGGCAAAATAGTCAAACGAAACCGTCGGACCTTCTCTGCCGCCTGGATTATAAAAAGGCGTTCGACTCGGTGCCTCATACATGGCTAGCGAGGATACTCGAACTGTACTAGATTGATAGTGCAGTAAGAGACTCTCGGGCAATGTAGGGGCAATGGAGTACGACTCTTTGTTATCTGGGCGACCGGATGACGGCTGCGGAATACAGAATAAGGATACGTAGGGAATCTTCCACGGTGATTCTTTGAGCCCAATATGCTTTAGCATCTCCTTGAATTCTCTAAGCACACTGCTGAAGGCTTTGGGCAGAGGATTTCAGCTTCGGCGAAGAGGGAAAAGGTGACCACTTTTTTACATGGACGATCTCAGTTATTCGTCCCCAATCGCTCTCATCTAATGAAATTGTTAAAGATTACTTGTGATTTTAGCAATTCAATTAGAATGGAGTTGGGAACGGATAAGTGTGTGATTATCCATGTTGACAGGGGTAGGGTCACCCACACCGACGGGGTCCATTTAACTACACCAATTAACATAAGGACCCTCTCCGAAGCTGAAACATACCGCTACCTGGGCATGTCACAAAACGTAGGTATCGACGAGACCGGTGTAAAACAATCAGTTTGCGAAGTATTTTTTGGACGCTTGACAAAAGTGCTAAACACCTTTTTGTTATGCGTAAATAAAGTACACGCGTATAACGGTTGGGTTATGCCCATCCTCGTTTATACTTTTGGCATTCTCAGGTGGTCTCAAACTTAGCTAAACCCCCTGGACAGAAAAGTACGCACCATTTTGACGTCACACAGGATGCACCACCCGAGATCGTCAATGATGAGGTTGTACTTACCACGGAAGCATGGTGGGCGGGGCTTGTTAAGCTCCCTTGCTATGCATTATCGTGAAGCGTGAAGCCTCCGTAAGTATTTCCTGGCGAAATCGGATGATGCATTCTATGCAGGCGTCATTGAGAGTGATAAAAGACTTACCCCTCTATCCTTAGGCAACGAGCAGTGGCAAGACCCAGTGCTGAGCATCTCCGGCCATGAGACTGTATGGAAAGGAAAAGAGCTACACGGGCGTTCCTACAAAGCACTTCATGAGCCTCATGTAGACGCTACCGCCTCAGTAAACTGGCTACGTTTTGATAATCTCTTCGGAGAAACCGAGGGTTTTGCCTGTGCAATACAAGATCAGGTTATTAAGACCAACAACTACAGGAGATACATCCTTATGGCACCACAGACGTTTGTCAAGCTTGTCGCCATCCTGGAGAGACCCTGCGGCATGTTATCTTCGGTTGTTCGGCTCTTTCTAACGCTGAGTATTTGCATAGGCACAACCTAGTAGCCAGGATACTCCACCAAGAGCTCGCTCTGAAGTACGGTCTCGTGGAACGGAGATTGCCGTATTATAAGTACTCGCCGGACGCCGTGCTCGAAAATGACCGCGCCAGGCTCTATTGGGACCAGTCCATCATCGTAATGATGGACCGGTATCGTTCTGTCCGTAGACAGAACGATACTGGCCAACAAGCCTGATATCGTGCTGATGGACCGGGCACTGTCAAGGGTATTTTTGGTTGACATTACGATCCTATTTGACGACAACCTCGTGTAAGGCGAAACAGAAAAGAAACGAAAATATCTGGATCTGGCTCACGAGGTGACTGACATGTGGGGTCGGATGCCGACTGAAATTATCCCTTTAGTCGTTTCTGCAAACGGTTTAATCCCAGTGAGCCTCGCACAACACCTGAGACAGCTGGGACTCCGTGACGGACCGCTTCTAGCTCAAATGCAAAACGGCGGCTCCTCTCCCTTTCGACCTAACTCTCGGCTGTTTGGTCTCCTCTGCCGAGGGCTTCCGTCTAACTGAGATGTATCTATATATTTATTGTTTAATATATTTATCGTATTATTATTCGTATATACGTAATATTTTATTTATTGTTATAAAATGACCCCTCAGCCAGATAATAATAATAATAATAAGCTTTATTTAATTCCATACACACGTTTGCAAACATAAACAATGTAAATTGCGACACTAGTTACAATATAATATTAGAAAACTTAAGGTATTATAGGCATATATAATAAAAAATTAAGCATGTATGGATCCCTAGTGGGTAAAATCCTCCACCAAAGAACATTTTTTTTTGCTTTTTTGAAGACGATGAACTGTACACATTTCTTAGATATTATTATTACATAGTGGTTTTTAATACAGCAGCTCAAATTATATTAAGTTCGTTTATAAAGGTCTTTCTTTAAAATGACATCTAATTTATAGTGTTCTTCATTTCATTATTTCTTATTATTCTTGGAGGGTTGTGGTCGATCTCTCCCACGGTGACCGGCCGTCCTGGAAGATGCAAGAGGTCAGACGATGAATTCTATGCTTCACTGGATTTTGATGTACATGGTTGGAGTTGTAGTGACGTCTGCCTTCAAAAGAGCAAGCTGTGGTTTAATAAAAAGGTAATCTTTCATATTTGTTTCTCTTTGAAGGCTGGTTTTTATTAAAATGTGGTTTTTGCCTAGTAGGGCGGAATATCTCCGGCGACTCCGACATATTTCTTTTGTTCTTTCTTTTTCTAGTACTCGTTGCAGTTCTTGGCGTTTTTTAAGAAAATCCAATGGGTAATGTTCTTTTATGTAATATGGAGTATTTTTGAGCCCATACTTATTTTTTTGTGCATTAATTTTGTAACCTAACGTGACAAAAGTGATTACAGGACTTTGTCATTTTTATTTTCTATTCTTCTAACTAATTCAATGCTGTTTTTATCGCACGAGACATAACAATAACTTTTAATTATATTAACTACTATATCTTCCAACTCATGATAGGATTTTTCGCATTCTTCCACTCCAAACATGACTAAGTTTTTGCGTCTATTAAATCTTTGTATATTATTAATTTTCACATTTTGTTCCTTTATTTCTTTTTCCAGGAGCTCATTTTTTAATTCTAGTTTGTTGAATTTCTCATTAATATTTTTATTTATAGTGTTTTTAATGTCTTTTTTCATGTCAAGCATGTCCTGTTTCCGCTGTTTATGTCTTGTTGCATTTGCAGTAATAAATGTATAATTTCTTCCATGGTGAGATCTCTTTATTGACTCCAAGTCACATCTATATTTTAGGTTTCGAGTTGAGAGCTTTTAAATGTTTATACTTCAAGCTTCGTCGAGATTTCTCGTCACCCATCCCATAGTGCCTCAAATCGAAAGTCTTCGATCAGTGCGTCCTACCCGTTTTGACCTACGGTGCCGAGACTTGAACACTTACGGTTTGACTGGTCCATAATTTAAAGTCGCTCAGCGAGCTATGGAGAGGCTATAGCTCGAGTATCTCTGAAGGACCGCATCAGAAATGACGTGATCCGTCAGAGAACCAAAATCACATAGCCCACCGGATTAGTAAGCTGAAGTGGCAGTGGGCCGGTTATATAAGCGCAGAACTGACGACCGCTGGAGTCGAAAAGTTCTGGAGTGGAGACCAAGGCAAACGTAGGTGTAGACGCCCTGCGGCAAGATGGAGTGACGACATTCGCAAAGTGGCCGGTGTGGGCTGGATGAGAATAGCCGAAAATCAGAAGCGGTGGCGTGCATTAGGGGAGGCCTATGTCCAGCAGAGGACTAGCACAGGCTGATGATGATGATGATGATGATGAAATGTTTATACGACTATTTGATAAGAAAGTGCATATATCGACTATATTTTATTTGCAAGATCAAGGATAAAAAAGGATGGAAGCATTACACTTTCTTATTGATTGTCAATTCAATAAACTATCACTGGTTCGGAAATGGAAGCCTCTGACCTGAAAAGAACTGGTGAAAGAAACTTAGCGGAACTTTATAACGATTCCTATCTTAAACTTAAACTTGCTTAGAACAACATTATCAAATAAATTTTAATATTAACAAAAATATTGTTTACGTGAAAACGTTTGCGTGGAATACGCGTACGGGCTAGAATATTCTACCACACCGAAAGCTTAAAGAAGCTTCTAGGCGGCTGATCCCTTGCTATTCACTGCCAATTGGAACCGGCTACTACATAGAGATCACCATCCCACCTGGTCCGGGGTCGACCAACGCTTCGTCTTCCCAAACGCGCTTTATTAAACAAAACATATCGCTTAGTTTCATATTTATTTATAGCTAATATTTACATCAATGCTAGGGCGAGACTTGTGTTATGTTCGAGCAAGTGTGAATATATTGTTATAGAAGATATCTGTGTGTATTTATTGAACAATATAAATTTGATCATTTTTGATTTAATATAGCGCAAAAAGTGAGCATTATATGCTCTTATCAACCAGGCGTGTTGCAAAGTAAGACGACCAGTCACCCTAGACATCAACACATTACCACAGGACGTGAAGAATATGAAACGCTCCGTTGAAATATTACGAAACCATCGTACTGAAATAGCGGAATTTTAAATCTTTGTTTCCATTTTATAACCCGTGAAAGTTTGATCTAATAGCAAAAATATAAATATTATCAAAACGTATTGTATTTTTTATGGCTGAAAAATAAAAAGTAAGATCGGATTCATAGAAATTATAAAAAGATAATAAAGTGAAATTAATACAAAATATTCTTTGTACCTCCGTAACATAGCATACACTGCAAATGCAACTTTGACTTATATATTAGTAAAAAGATCACGGTTAAAACACAACTTCAAATCGTACATGTCATACGAAAAAGCATAAACGTTTGTATAAAATACAAATAGTGGATCAAACGCTTTATGCATAACTAAACTAGTTTTAGGCTTTATTAAAATGTAACAGATGAATTTAAAATTAGTTCTTAATTAATAATGCAAGCTTTATTTGCCTGAAAACGCTTCTTTATTTCACTCAATAAGTAATCGAAACGATGAATATGCTTTCTAATGGTTTAAGTCTGTAAGAAAGGTTCAAATGTCTCAAGTATGAAATTGCTGAACAAGTTCTTTCTAATCTAATACAGATGGGTGAGGTGGATGCGTGACTAGATTGCATGCAAACAATTAAACTTATGCACGCTATAGAAACTGTACAGTGAGTTGCGAAACAAATGATGCATTTATGTGTAAGACATGATACATTTCAATAATTTCAAAGAAAACCAACGTACGGGAATTAGTAATGGATGCTGAGCGCTCCTGACAAGATTTACGATCTCCACGCGCCGGTATTACAAGAAAATGGTCAGTATAGTCTGAACGTATCACTTAGTGGTAATAGAATGCAACTTTGTTTAGAGATATACATTACTTTGTGCATTAATTGCTTTTACGAAATATACTAACGGAATTGGATTATATGAATAATTGCATGTGTTAGTAATTCACAATTTTAAAGAATATTTTAATGTTTTTTTATTGTTTCATCGTGGCAAAAATACTACTAATTTTTTTACGGTAGGAACTATTATTTTAATGCAGAATATGAAAGTAAATTGTGAAAACATAGATATTAAAATAATTCTTACAGGTAAAGAAGGATCGTATGACATATTAAAAATTAAAGAAAACCAGGGTTGGGACTGCAAAAAAGTTATTCCATATATTGCATTCGGACTTCTTGTACTAACATTTTGGCACGATATTCTCGATTAAAAAGTTTTGTATTGGCATTCGATAAAAAAGAAACTTACATTTGGGCAACTCGAAACAGTTATAAAGCCAAGAAAATGAGTTAGGTACATTGGTATAAAATTTCAAAGTAACTTCCTCCAAGTATTTTTGTTGCGTGCTATTGAATAAGCAGGAAGTGGAAGTTTTCTCACACAATAGCAACCCATTAATAACTGTTCATTAACTCTATCGTTTCACTAGGTGAGTAATAAATACAATTCTTCGTTGTATTTTTTCCTGTAAAGAATTTGCTTTTTACGAAAGGTTTCTTCTTCTTATAACTACAATGAAAACTTCTTAACACTTGAAATAAATAATCACATTCAAGTTTGTTAATAATTTATTTTTCACTTGCTTATGTTGGTCTTTGTACTTATTAGAACACAATATTTTAAAAATTAAAAAAACTTCATAACGATTGCCATATCCAAAATAAAAAATAAAACGTCCGTTACATATCCAAAAATAAAAAATCATTCAAAAATGTAACTTCCATCAAAAATATCAGGTCATTTATAGTCGTAAAAAAACTAAAGTGAAATCAGTATTAAATAAAATGACTGCGGGTTTTATCGCGTTTACTTAACATTTTTAAATTCCCGACGTTTCGAACACTTTCCAGCGGCCGTGGTCCCGGGGTAAACCCCGTTTAATAATGTATAATACTCGCGTAAACAATAGAAATAATTATGTGAAATCAGTAGCTTTTTCTATTTTTAATATTATTTTTTTACTTTAATAACATACGTTTGTAAAATAAGTTATATTTTTTTAAAAACATAACTTATTTTAAGAAATCCGGTTAAAGCCATGAGACGATCAGAACGTTCACCAGGTGCTAAGTAATACCTACCTGGCCATAAAAAAAACCAAACGTAAAACGTTATAAATTTCCTTACTGCCCTGAGACATGACATGTATCGTTTACCCAAAAAAAATGTATTAGCTTTTTATTTTTAAATTCAAGCATGAAATGCAAATTTTAAAAAAGTATTTTAATTTTAAAAAAGGTTATTCAGTTCAGACTACTATATCATTTGAAAATTATCCATTCGTCTTAATGGTTTTAAAGGACCTGGCTCGTAATTGGATTAGTACTCTTGCAGAGATATGGCTGTACCACCTGTAATAAATTAGCACGACTAAAAGGATTTACGTCTGTGATAATGCTGCGTGTACGGGTTTCGTTTCAATTTAAATTAACTTACATGAGGATTTTTTTTTAAGGAGGAGTGCTTTGTTTTTTGAACCTGTATATATAATAGATGAGTTCTATCAAAGGATTTAATTGGATAACTTTATCATGCACAATAAATTTTTGGTTTAGACACATGTTTATTTTGTTACTATTTTCTTTTTCTGTTTTTGTACATTTTACCTGGAGTTTGTGTATATTGTGTTTATTTGAAAATTATTTCTTCTTATTCCTTTCTATATATCTATATACTATACGTATACCTCTAGCATATTTGTTAAATTTATCCGCAAGCGTTTTTTACTCATTGATTTAGGTAATTAATTTATGGTCTTATACATTCGATGAATTGTTGCTGCCTCCGTAGCCTAGTGGTATGGACGTGTGCTTTAGAAACCGTTGTTTCCTAGTTGGTTAGGGCAATTTGGGCCGATCACCCAATTGTCTGAAAAGTAAGATGATCCATGCGTCGGATGGGCATGTAAAAAGTCGGTCCACCCACAAACCCGCATTGGACCAGCGTGGTGGGATACGGTCCAAACCCCCTAATGGATAGGGGTGTATTAGGGGAGGCCTATGTCCAGCAGTGGACTAATAAAGGCTGATGATATGATATAATATGTGATATGGATTGTTGCCACGTTAAAAAAATCATCTTAGACTGGTATAAATTATAGATATAGCAAAAAAAAATTACAGGACTGGCTTTTACGTGTGCATTTGACGCATGGATCCATATTTCAGGTCATTCCGTAATAATAAATTACATTTGGGTTTTTGTAAAACAACTGATCGATATGTATTAAGAAGGAATATATATTGTTAAAAAACGTATTTAACGTAATAAACGCAAAGGTTGTTTACAACATAATTAAATTATGAGAATTAAATTATGTCACTTCAAAAGTAGTTCGTGCCTCTAGTTCTTGTTTTATAGAATTTTCGAGAACATTCAAAGCCGTAAAAAGTCTTTAAACAACATTACAAGTCAGCACTGCTGATAAATATAAAAACTTGGGACTTTTAAATACTCGCTCGTACATAAAGTACAGTTAACATATTTGAGGAATAGTAATGATTTATTTGATTGTTAAAAATTTTGTGATAGTAAAAGTTTTTGCATTTATAATTATCTATTAAAATAAATAAAATTGTGGTGTCTAGTATCAAAATAACCTTCTTTAAATCCATTATGAATACATACATCAAAACAACAAAAAATCTCTTAAATGGCTTGTCCAAATTTTACGCGATTTTACTTGAAGTAACTGGAAGCTACTTACGCTTCTTTTTTATATAATCACAACCTTTCGTTTTATTTAATATCACGTGGACTAAGTCGCGAACAACAGCTTAAAAGCAATAAAAACGACTTCAAATGTATTAGACGTAGTCACAATTGAGGTGAAGATTATAGCGATTCTTCATTATAATACAAATATTATCATTAAGTTTTTTTTATTAAATAAAATATATTATACTTTTAGCCTTCTATAAAAAAAAGTAAAGTATCTAATAAGACTGCGGGCGTTAAAACTAAAACCTAATCTTCCGCCTGCTAATAGCTAACAGAGTTTTGTCGTAAAAGTTTTAATTGCTTATTCAGCTTGGATCTTGTCATGGATTTCCGAATGTTGTCTAGGTGTATATTAATCGCTCTGTGAATTGCAGTGCTCGTGTGCACCTAACTGCTTGAATAGGAAAAGATGCAAAATCGATAATCTCTACTAGATAACTTATTATTTCATTGAATGCTATCACTATTACAAAGATTCAATTTTCTTGGACTGTAAATTATAGTAGATCTAAGGGTTCAATTGGCACAATATTTATTTTTAGCTACAATCCGTAAATTATTATTTGTCTGAAATGTAATGCCAGTGAAAATGCTAAAGAACGCCTTATCTAGATGAAGGATTAAGAACTACTAGACTTTTTATGGAACATGGGACGTGCCACATAGGTCTCCTATAAAATGAATAGTATCAAGTCCCATTTTGCACAGAATGGGAAGTAACACCATGGTGTCAGTTTTTAGCGATCTTGAGGTCACTTGGTTTCTAAGCGTATCACTAAACATGGTATTCTAAAAGTTTACACTTATTTATATATATATTCTAGCGGATCCTGCCACGCGTCGCTGCGGCTAGGTATTATTTATTTTCTATTTTAATAAACAATTTAAGGGCTTAAAATACGGAAAAAGAATATAAGTAATGAGGACCACCATTTTAATTAGATAAATTTCATTTTTAAAAAAACAGTGACCTTGATGATGCTACTGTTACACCTAAAAACGTAAAAAAAATAACACTTGTATAAAAATCGATTGGATAAGTATATAAAGTGGACAGACTGAAGACGATTAATAAAAATGTTTCTTCTGTTGATATCGTGTAAAATTCAATGCAAAAGAGTTAATTTTAAAAATTATTAGTTTTTTTAAATTCTTACTTTTCTATAAAAATGTTATAATTTGTGTGGATACGGAGCGCTACCACCAAAAACCTTTTGAGAGAGACAGCAGAGGTTATGAAAATGTCCAAAGAACGTGTTTGTCACATATTAAATCAAGATATAGACATGAGAAAGCTGTCCGCGCGTTGGGTGCCGCGTTTCTCACATTAGACCAAAAACATGTTCGAATGAACATTTCCAAAGCTCTGTTGGCGCAATTTAGGCGCAATAAATACGAGTTTTGCCGCCGATTAATTACTGTAGATGAAACTTGGATACACCATTATATGCCCGAAACAAAACTACAGTCAAAACTGTATTTACGGCTGGGAACGTGATGGCGACTGTTTTTTGGGATAGTCATGGAGTTATCTTTATTTTATAGTTATCATTACTTGACGAGCTGAAGGCACAAATTGCGGAAAAACGGACACATTTGCAGAAAAAGAAAATCCGGATTCACCAAAACAACGCGCCGTCTCACGCCTCAGCTGTTGCTATGGCAAAATCCACGAGTTACGGTTTCAACTGCTTGACCATCCGCCTTACTCACCAGATCTGGCCCCAAGCGACTTCTTTTTGTTACCTCATCTAAAAACTGCGCTCGGAGGACAAAGATTTTCGTCAAATGAGGAGGCAATCACCTTTGTGAACAGTTATTTTGCAGAGAAAAACGCCGAGTACTATTTGGACGGGTTACAGAGATGGGAGCATCGCTGGGAGAAGTGTGTAGAGTTACAAGGAGACTATGTAGACAAACAAATAAAAAAAGTAACAAAAAAAATCTTTTACCATTGTTAGGTCGGAAACTTTTCAGACCACCCTCGTATCTGGAGATGTCATACAGTTTTGTTATTTTATTTACATTACATTTCAAACGCCTCTTTTATAATTATGATTTATAATATAACTAGCTGATGCCCGCGACTTCGTTCGCATGGTGTTATATAAAAATATGTTTTTTTAAGTAGCCTAAGTAAATCCTAAAAACGTAAGTTATCTTTCAGTAAAACTCCTATCAAAATTGGATTAGCGATTCCAAAGGTTAGCTAGAACAAATATACAAACAGACATACCGACAAAATTTCAATAACAAAGTATTAATTTAAAAATGTTTACTTTAATATTATAAACAGACACTTCAATTCTATTTATTTGTATAGTAGATGTAAAGACTAATCATAAAAAATTACAATAATAACAATAAAGCATTGGTAAAAGTTTATAATTCTACCTTTTATTATATTATAAAATATCGCTTAACTTAAAAAAAAAAATTTAACTTAAAAATATATTTCGACAATATTGAATGGAATAAATAAACTGCTAACAAACTGTAAAGGTATAAATGTATCGTCAGTTGCAAAGTGAAGCGATGAATTCACATGTGAGGCAGGATATATTTAGATAATTACAAAGGAGAATAGCCAATGCGTTTTAAACAGGAAATAGTAATGGACGCTGAATCCTTCTGACATGATTTATGACTTACTCGCACCGGTATTTCGAGAAAATGGTCCGTACTTACTAAACATATTAATTGCCAGTTCTAGAATATGCAACTGTGT
This sequence comes from Lamproptera curius, assembly GCA_029286875.1. Classification (NCBI taxonomy): domain Eukaryota; kingdom Metazoa; phylum Arthropoda; class Insecta; order Lepidoptera; family Papilionidae; genus Lamproptera; species Lamproptera curius. The sequence continues at coordinate 2,238,666 of JAGSMT010000059.1, forward strand.
TGTGTAACTTTTAATATTTACAAAATTTACTTTTTTTACTTGATATAAACTAATAAGTGCAGGTAAATTTAAAAAATATTTCTTAATTCTATAACTTACTATTACTATTTTATATCAATATTTGGTTAACTTTCTACATAATGACAATCCTGATGATGATTAGACTGCCTTTGGGAACTAGCAGTATTGGCCCTTGTTTTATAAACAGGAAGTAGTGGGTTCGGGTAGGAAACAACATTAATAAATGTTATCATCTTAACGTTGTTTTACGGTTAGTAAAGTCAATATAGACTAATCCCCACTGTCCCGGTTGTCGAGATCATCTTTGGCAGTCGTTATTGGATGACAGATCCTTCAACGACAACTAATTTGTCCTTAGAATGCAGTGTACCCTTTTCGTTATGTTTTTAGTTGCATCCTTTCATATATTTTAAAATTTATTAAAAAATTTGTCTGTTTATTTTTTTAAATTTTTATTTTTTATATAAAAAATTTTTTCATTTAAAAAATTTCTTATTGAGAAACTTTTTTTTAAATTTATTCCAAAAATTAATTTTCCCAACCTGGGAAGGAAACCAAAAACCCAGGATTTTCTCTAAAAAGGAATTTGGATTAAGAAAAAACTTGTTTTTACATTCATTTTTTAAATTTTAATTCTTTCATTCCCATCTTAACCAAACCTAAAAAATTAATTTTTCATTTAAAATTTTTAAGGTAAAACCCAATGTTTTCGGCCCGTTTCCTGGAGGAAACATTTCAAACCTCAACTGGGAAGGGGAAGGCAAAAGGAACCAGCTTCCTCCTTTTGTGAGTTCGTCACATTTGGGGGCCGCAAAGCCCCTAAAAATGGTCAAAACCTTTGACCACGTTTGCCCCGATTGGGGAAACCCAGGGTGTTTCAAATTGGCCCAAAAGGTGGGAAAAATGAAACCTGGGGAGGTAGCAGAAATTTTGCCGGGCAGCCAAGGCCCAGTTTTTTCACCTTAAGTAAATGGGAAGTTGACCCGGTCTCCAACCCGGAACGGGCTCGCGGGCGGTTTTGGGTAAAATTGTCGTAGGGCCCTTTTTCTTTTGCCGTTCAAAATAAATATCCCGGCCGCCCAATCCAAGGGAGGTTTAAGTGGAGGGGCCGGTCCCAAAAGTCGGGATCCTTTAATCTGGGGGGGATAGGCCCAAAACGTTACGCCCCTTTTTTCTTTTGCCGCAGCTATTCCCGCGGGGTGGGAAAGGGAATTTGGGCTCCCCCACCAAGAGGGCCTGCCCTCTTCCGCCCCTTCAGAAAAGGGTGACTTGGGGCCAGCCCCAGATTTGGGCAACCAACCCCCCTTGGGCAAGGAGGCCGGTTTGCCCCCCTTTACTTCTGGGCCGTAGCCCCGGCCCTTTCCCCCCCCGAAAAAGGGCGGAATTTGCATCAGGCCCAGGCAAGGGCCCCGCAAAGGCCGGCCCAAGTGGGTCCTGGTTTGGGCGGGTCCACCCCTTTTCCCGCCCCCGGGGGGGCCAAATTTGGGGGCGGGGACCGGACCAGGTGGCCTTCAGGCGGGGTTGGTCCCAAGTTTGGGAAGTTCGGGCGGCCCCTCAAGGGCCCGGGGGAAACCCAGGGGTCGCGGGGATGACGTTCGAGGCCCTTATTTGGGGAACCCCAAAAAGTCCCGGGGAAACAAAATTCGCCGAACTCGCAAAATGGTACCGCCCAAACCCAATCACCAAGTTTAAAATTTCTTTTTGGGTCAACCCCCACCTATGGTCGGCACTTTTAAAAATGGCCGTGAAAGGGGCGAAACCGGGGTGGAAACCCCGGGTATGGGCATTTTAAAGGCCTTTAGGTGGGAAAAAAAGGAAGCGAAGCTGATGGGGACTCCTACACAAACGGGGGTTTTCTTATGGAAGCTTTTGGTTTTGGTAAATATTTTTTAAATTATAAAGATAAATAAAAAAATTGAAGGAATTAATAAAATCATTCTAAAATACCTAATTTCCCATTTTATTGATTGAAAGCGGACTATATTTTTAAAAAATTTAAACTTTCTGAAATAAATCATCTTCCCGGGGAAAAATTGGATTCAAATGTTGACATTAAAATCTTTTAAAGCTAAAAATTTATTTAATATTTTTTTATTCATAGATTGCACAAAAAATTTGGCAAAATCCGGGAAAACATGGGAAAATGAAACCAAAAGGATGCCAACTTTTCATTTTAAAAATCAATTGACTTGTAACAATACAAAAACTTTTGGGCAGTCAGTATTATGTAACCAAAAGAATATGTTTAATCCCTTTTTTACCGATTTTAATTAAAATTTCTGTAATATATTTTTTGAATTAAACAAAATCAAATTAAAATTAATTAATTATATTATGACCCCTTTATCAATGTTTAAACAACAATAAACCCAACTTAAAATGTATTTTTTAAATAAAATTTTCTTTAGGTTTTATATTCGGTCCATCAATACTGTTTAAATAGACAAACCCGTATAAATAGCATCCGAACAGGGCTGACTAATAGGATATTTTTTGTTTTGCTATTTGAAGATATTTAAAAATCGCAAAACAAGTTAAATAAATAAAAGATGTAATTGTAGTATGAATTAAGTAAAAAGGGGGTTAAGATAAACCTGCCAAATGCGTTCAAACACTAGTACCCCTTTCTTCTCATAGTCGTGGGATAACCCAACGGTCGAAAAAGACTAGCTTTGGGACAAAGGGCACGGGTGATCGGCGCCACCTTAACAAACTAACTATGAAACACAATTTTATTGAACCCACAAACCTCCGTTAAAAGGAACCCTCCCAAATTAAATGGCAAGGAAAAAAAAGTAATGCCGATCCAATCCTAATTAAAATTCAAATATTTTTTTATTAATATTGTTTTAATTATTAAATGATTTTATTATTCAAAATGTTTAATTTTTGTTGAACTGGACAATGCTAAAATTACTGACATCATCCGGGAATTTTTATTTGTGTTTTGCGGGTGGCATCTTCTAATAAAAACTTATTCCAGGAAAATAGATATAGATTTATGATAATAGAAAGAAAATAATCGGTATAAAAACTTTCTACAACGGACGGAAAACACAAATCAAAACACGTTTAAATTGTCTAATTTTTAATATTTGAGTAAAATCAAATAGGATCAAGAACAATAAACATGAAATTATTTTTTGTTTTAGTAAATTCTTTGCCCAAATGAACATTTTACCGAAATTTTTTGAAAAAAAAACAAAGACTCTTAAATAGTATGAATTACTTCTATAGTACAAGGTTAACTCAAAGGGCCTTTTTTCCCCACATAATTTGGTTTTCCACAATTTTCCCATTTTAAAAATATTTTTATCTTTTCATATTCGCTGGTAAAAGATTTTTTGTTTCTTTAACGGCAGGTTTTTTTTCCTCTTGCCAACCTAACATTATAAATTTTTAAAACCCAATAAATGGATTAACCATTTAAAAAAAATAGTAAACCGGATAATTAAAAATTGCCACTTAACCGCCCACGAAACCAGGTCTCCCCTCAGGGCCTGGTCAACAAAGATCAACAGAATGGGACAAGGAATTTTGGTGGGGAAAGAAGATAAGCCACATTAAGGCTTAATCTTTCCAACCAAAGTTTTAAAGGTCTCCCGGGAGACCCTGGACTGGTCCCAAATTGCCGTACCAAAAGTTTTTTAGCCCATCTTTCGATTTTTAAAATTTGTTAATCCGACAAAAACAAATTTACCGACATAAACAAAGGCAAGTGTTTGAATGGCGGGGCCGGTCCGGTTTTGGATGGCCATGGGTTAAAGTTTATGATTGGGGACGTTTAGGAAAACTGGCGAGGTCGATTCGGACGTTCAAAAGGGGGCGGGGTAGTAAATAAATGAATGAATGAATGAATAAATGAACAATTAAAAATGAAAAATAAATAAATAAAAAATAAATAAATAATAAATGAATAAATAAATAAATAATTAAAGTCAAATGCCCAAAAATCATTTTTTTTTATGAACAACATAATATTAAATATTATTGAAAAAACAATTTCATTACAGAACTTAAAATTTTTTTCGGAATTCTTAGCGGGTTATGCCTTCAAATCGCCTTTTTTGAATTTAAAAATAATTAATATCAAAGTTTCCCCACAGTGAAAAAGGCCAATTGAAAATATAAAATATACTAAACGGCTTAAAAATCTTAGTTGTTAAATTTTTTTCTCGTGATTGTTTCATGATCTAAATATGAGGCCCCATTGGGTTTAGAATCTAAGATCAAAAAATGCAAACGTGGTCTTGCCCCCATCTGACCACATCACACCCCGAAAAAGATTATAAACTTTACTTTATATTATTTTTTTTTTAAATAAAATTTTACTAAACCAGTATTTTACGAGGAGGGTATTTTTACTCGTCATTTTAAAATTACGTCGTTTTTTCTAAATAAAAAGTATCCCGAAATAAAAATCTGTTAGTTCCCAATGGTGGAGGTCAAATAAAACCAGGAAGAAAAACCAAATAGTCCTTGGGACTCCCATACCTGTTGGGAGACCTTGCTTTCAACCCTAGTTCGATGGTCCCAATAAAGTTGGTCGATGCGGCATTTTTCAATTTAATTTCGAAAAGTATCAGTACAAGTCAAATGCTTTGGTTAAGTCCGAAACCAAAATTGGTGATCCTTCCCATGCCTCAAATATTCTTAATAAGATGGACTTTCATCGGTTGTGAAACTCCAAAAAAACCCATCCTGTTTGTTATTAACATATTATGAAATTAAAATGATTTTTTTAATTGGTTAAATATTTTTCGAAAATTTTAGGGCAGGCAGTATCTAATAGGTCTAAAGTTTTGGGGTCTTAAATGCCTATTTAAATACGAATAACCTTTTTCATGTCGGAAATTTCCACATTTACAATCATTAAAATGCTGCAAGGGCAAAGTGATATAACATCAAAATAAATTTATCCCTGGAAAGATTCCCGGATCCAAGTTTTTTGCCAGGATTTAAAAGGAAAAATATCTTTATCCACTTACTAAAAAATTCACTTCTTTTTTTTTTTTAAAAGGACTTGCAACATTGGGAAACAAGTGACTTTGGTAAAAGCAGGAATGTCTGAAAATTTTAAAATAGGATGCAACATCTTGTCAGAATTTTTTTCTTTTTAAGTTTGCCGAATGCGTTTTGTTGCCTTTTCTCACCAGTTATTACCAAATCACTTTTTTTGTCGGACCCCTTAAATTTTGTTTTTTTAAAAGGACCCCAACCTTTCCTGAATGTTTTGGGTAACATTAACATATGTCCAAAATGATTATTTGATTATAATCTTTTCACCTTAAGTTCATATAATCTTTTCCTTTTTTCCCTGGCCCATTCACCGAAAGCTCGATGGATTCTCTTTTGAAGAAATATACTTTAAATTTAGTTGTTTTTTTTAAATAATTTACTTAAGATAATCCGGTTTATTATAATGCAAAAAATAATTTTTTTATTATCTAACCTAACCCAAACTTTCCTATAATTGGAATAAACCATTTTTTACAATATTTTGTGAGACTATTATCAAAACGTAATTGTTTGATCAGATATAAAATATTAATATGGTTTAATAGGATACAATTTTGTAAATATTTTCATACATTTTTGGGGGCAGTAATTTTTTTTCAAGTAATAAGTTTAAAAGTTTATATGTTTTCAAGATTAACTAATGGGGTTGAACTATCTATAAATGTATGTTAAAATCCCCAGACTACTATATTTTTATTAGAACAGTTTTATTAAATTTTTTCCAATAATTTAAAAAGATTCAATCCCACGGGAATCTGTACAACAATTTAAAATGCTCAAGCTCCACAGGTTTTAAACCTGCTCAACTAGGCCATATTTAGACGATTTTTTTTAAATTTTTTTCAAAGCCATATAGTTTTCTTTGGAACAGGCGAACCTAAAAATCAAGGTTAAATATAATCTGGTTTTTCATAGGCCAGGTTCTGTAATACTATATCTTCCAAGTTAAAAAAGTTCCTTCTGTTTTTACCGCATTCTTTGGATGTTTTATGATCGGAAACCAATGGTTCTTATTTTCATTTTTAATTTTGTCTTTAAAATTTTTGTTTTTTCCATTTTTTGATTAAAATAAAATTTACAGAGACGCCTCCGTTTCTTAAAAATTAAAATTTTGGGACATATTCAGGCATTACGAGTTTTTCTTTAAAAAGAATCAGAGGACTTTTAAAAGACTGGGTTAATAATAATAATAGCACGGCCAAAAATTTCAAAATTGATTATTTGATTTTTCAATTAGATGTATTTTGCGTCGAATGGGTAAGGATAAATTTCCCATATAACTTATAAATTATTTT